>CM020219.1:32941022-33406022 GCA_009819775.1 Phoenicopterus ruber ruber | reverse complement strand
ACCTTCCCTTAAAACGCCTATAGTAACAATAATTAAAAAAACTCCACTTGGCTAAAGCAAATAAGGTGTAGCATGGACAGATAAAATAGTTGTTCTTGAACAGGACATGATCTTGATTGTTCAACCTGTCACCCACATCGGTACACAGAAATTCATTATGTGCCACAGGGTATTATTATTCAGCCTATGTAAATGAAGTGCAGCAGGAGAGAGTATCTAAACGCTGAAAATTTTGAAAGAATAAAATATGGCATTTGTACATCTTAAAAACTTTATCAAAATGTCTTCAAACGAAGAGTATTTGCCTATAAATCCTACCTTTCCTCCTGTTTAAACAAGTTTCAAACTGATACAACCTCATTAATGTCAACAAATTTATTCCTTATTGACTTATTGCTATCAGTGTAGAATGACACCCAAGATAAAAATTCAATATTTATACATATTTTTCGTAGCTTTTGTTTTCAATATACATTTTACAAATGTGTCTCAAAGTTTTAATGTACCATCTGTTTCATGATAGTGAATTAATATGATGTTTTATCTTACAAAAATACATTTTTAGTAGCCTACTGATATCCATTCATCCAGGTTTTGTGGAGCTTATATGTAGGGGTAACGCTTTTCGGTTTGTCAATCCTTTCACCAAAACGCTGTCTAAAATCTCAGCAACAAGTCAATACAAAATACAATTAAAATTTTATTAGCAACATTTTCATGTTACTGCCTCACTATAAAGTCAAGCTAATTACAAATAAAATGCATGCCCTATAAATAAGCTTTTTCTAGTCTTACCCATTTTAGATATTTCCAGTTGTTACAATAGCATCAAAATCAAATCTTTGAAAATCCAGCATACTATAAAGTTAAGAAACATTTATATTTTCCACTTATACAATATGTACATTAAAAATTGTAACATATCATATTGTATTTTGCACTGAATTGTTTTACAGCATATATAGAATTTCAAGTTCACTGACATCAAAACAAAAGATGTTCTATGGAATAAAAAAAAAAATTATTAGGTGCTGACTTATTCTAAAGGTAGCATAAAAGTATGGTATTGAAAAAACATTTAGCCCACCCATATACTAAATAATCCTATAAAACCACAAATATCTCAACATGTGTATATACATATATACATATTTGTGTATATACACACACACAAATGTTTTTTTATATATATTTATAGACATACTCATTTTTAAGTCAGGACACCACATAGTTATTTTAAAATGTAGTTCAAAATATCCAGCGATTTTGAGGTGCCCTTTTTTAGTTTTACTATCAGAAAAAGCAGGAATCCATTCTTAGATTTGGTATTAGGGATCTAGATATAAAATGTATTAAGTGATTGCTAAATATAAGGAATGTTCAGATTTTTGTTAAATATATATATTTAAAGGGTTTTATTTGTTTGCTTTGGTGTTTGTGGTTTTGTTGTGGTTTTTTGTTTTGTTTTGTTTTGGTTTTTTTGTTTTGTTTTGTTTTTTTAAATTAACATTGCAAAAATGCAAGGTTGTATAAAAACAGAATCACCCAGGAAAACTCAATAAAACTGCAAATCTTTTATTGCGAGGCACAGCTTTCATGATTATGGTTTTGTGCCACGTGCTATAGAAAACGTTTACCTGACTCCACTGATTTAGGACATACTAACAGCTTCTTTGGGAGATTTTGACAACTGCGATTTGCCAGATCCTGCTTGGTTTCATAACCGACGTGCACAGTTCTGACCAAGTTAGGCATAAGTGCTCACGTAAGTTTAAGACAAGAACCTAAGAACATAAGAAGGTATGAAGATAGGCTCGCATAACCATATATGTGATTGCAGAAGTAACCAGAATATTTAATTTTAGGGTAGCACTGTAGCACATGTAATATCACAGCTACACGTGCAACATATGAAAATCCAGGTTACTGCAAAGGATTACTGTAGTCAAATAAAATGATGGTTTAATTCAGCCTCAAAATTAAGAGGGAAATGTTCTATATGCAAAAAGAAATATTTTCTCAATAAGAAACTACCACTTTTCTCACTTGACATCACAAAAGTTCATTTGGTTCACCACTAAGAGCTCTGGTTGTTCAACAAAATTATCTGTCTAGTCAGAGGAAAGATAAAGAATGATCTCTTCCTCCACACCCATCCACTCCCGCCTTGTCCAGAAATTTTTTGTACTTAGCCATACAAACAACATAAAAATCATGATGCATTCTGGAAAATCTCGGATTTGCTGAGTTACGCTTGTCTGCTTCTGACATAAATAAAAATAATCTTTTCTAAATGTCTATTTTAGAAACAACAGATTGTGTGTTTTAACTGATAACTCTCTTAAATTGTTTTAGTATAGGAATATACCACTAATATCCTTTCAAATACAAACCTGACAGGGTGAATATCTCACTGATTAACATATAGGACATCTTTTAAAAATATACATGTATTAAAAAATTAGACAATATGCACAATCTATTTTATACTAAGATGTCACAGAAAACATCATATTCCAATCAAAATTCAGTTTTAACAGAACATAAATACATCTGTATGCATTTTGCTTAAAACATATGTAAAATCCTGCTCTCCCTGAATTGAATGGCACCATTTGAATTATTTTGAGATATTAAATTGTAACATTCCTGTATTTGTGACAATTGATTGAAAATGTTATTTAAAAATGGAGATAATTACTTTAAAAAGCGTAACATGCTTAGGAATTTTTTTTTATTTAGGTCATATTCATCTTGCTACCAATTTGTAATTCTCCATCTGTTTCCTGCATTCACTTGATTTTCCCTGGTTTATATTTTGGAATATCAACTCTTTAGGGCAAACATTGGTTGTGTTGAATACTAATACAGTATCTAACATATTAGGCCACAGCCCTCTACGTGCCAGTACAAATGAAATAATGCAAATACATGATTTTTTTTCTTTTCTGTTGAAGCCTAAAATCCATAAGGTCACTAAGTTACAAGGTATAAAAAGATACAACAAAATTCTTGGTCTCAACTCCTGTTATACAAACAGAAATTGAAAAAGCAAAGATTATGTATTTGGCTTTGTTATCCGCACCACCACTATTTTTTAAAGTACTTAACTCCCTGTCTGTAAGGGAAATTGGACAGTGCTCTTACTTCCCTTTTACAGATAGGAAGTTCAGAAAGTGATTTGGATGCAGAAGTGAGAAACCTAACTACTACCCAAAATAAGTTCTCTGAGCTATCCAATAAAGGTATCTTTGACTACTCAGGAAGGTTAGGTTTCCAGTTTGGGTGTATGCTCCTGGTTATATTGAAACCTGTGCTGCAAAAAGGAGAGTATCTAAAGCGATTATGAACATATGCTCAAAATACATATGCAATTTATTTTTTTTCAAATGCTATAGGAAGAAAAAAAATGGAAGGAACTCAACCTTTATTTCATGCCAAATAGATTTTATAAAAAATAAGGATTGTAATTATGACATTCGCTTACTCACAAAGCAAATTAATTACTTCCATAGGCATCACTCTCATCCTATTTGTGTTAGCATAAGCAAGGTCAAAATCAGGCTCAGCAAGTATAACACTTCTCCCCTGAAAAGGAATCAAACTATAACAAAAATAAAAGAAACAATATATTATTATGTCTTTAAAAGCCTTGACAAAGGTGCAACAGTCCAAGAAACTGTGGTGCTTAAGAAGGGCTCAAACCGGAGAGCAGTTTGTTGCCCTCAGTTCCCAATGAAGTCAGCAGATTTGATGAAACTCTGCATTTCAGAAGAGGACATTCGGTATTTGAGAGATCTCAGCCATTACATCCAGAGGACAGAATTCAGATTGCTTTAACTTAGCATTAGTGGCTCATATTCACCCTTGCATGCTGCAAAATCCTAGACTCCTAAACTTTGTATCAGCTAATTCCCTAATACTTCTCCATTTATTGACAACGCACTCGCATAACCCCATGCTGCGCTCGCCTATCATGTCAGCTTCGCCTACAAGTCCTCTGATTTACCAAACTGAAAGTCCTGGCTCCGTTCTGGGAGCTGAATAGCATCTACTGTGGAATGCCAGATGTTTGGTGATTATGCTATGCCACTTCTCATCCCCTCCCTTATGCTGCAAGGAGATAATCTGCACTGAGCAGCTATGAGTGTATATCAACGCACGCAAAATATCTTCATGGGAAGCAGAACCATGACCAAACCTGCACTGCTACGCGCACTAACACCTCGTCCTGTCTTTTCAATCCTCATTCCCACTCCTCTCGTGTAAACACCTCCAACTACCTATGGCAAGGTTCCCAACCCTTTCACTTTTCTATTACCTTATCTCCTTGCCCTCCTTCTCTCTGATGACATGTGCTCTGGCTATATTCTCACTTCTCATGGTCTTTGGAGGTGGGGGGTATGGCAACCACAAACTAGCACCTTATGTGCGACCCAGCTAATACATGGTATTTACCTGGCAAAAGTAGTGGGAGGATGAAATACATGCTGACTGGGTAGATAGCAAGAATTACCACTTGATGTGGCTGTTATGCCAATTAGAGTAACCATACGTAAGGGGGCCAAAAACCATGGCTTTAAGTTTAAAACTTCACATGGTAGCGTGAAACATGCCTGCACCAAACTACAGTAGAAAATAAAAAGTCTCACTGATTACACAAAATAGCATCAAAACTTGGAAAAACCCAAACCAACAATTTGACGGTAGAAACACTTAATTGCATCATCCCCATCTTACTCCACCTCACAGAATTGCTTCTGAAGAGATTGCACAGAGATTAATGAACCAAGGAGCTTGTTATCTGTTATTCAGCTTTCCTTTTTCCTCTTTTATTTTCAAAAGTTTAATTATAACTTATGTCATGAATCTTCTGTAATAGTTGTTCTTTTTTCCTTCTATTAAATCTTTCAACTATTTGTGTAATGTTATTTTACCTTCTCCTAACAGAGAAACATCTTTACACAAAAAGGTTCCACCTACTCTCGCAAATTCATCCTAATCTGGCACAATTCTACATTTTAGTCTCTCTAAGGCCAATCATTGTTATTCCCTTAAAGCTGTATTTAAATTACTATATTCCATTTTACCTTTTTTTCTGTCTTCAGTGCTCATCAATTACTTCAAACACTTTAAAGGCTCCATCTGGGCTATGATTCTATACCTATGACTCATTTGACTATGGTTGACGAGAGGATATTCTGAAAGCACAAGTTCCTGCAGAGAACAGTCAATGAAGAGTAAGAGCCATCTACTATTTCTCTGTGAGGCAGGCTAAACACGCTGCTACAGCAGGCTTGTATTGATGTGAGCAGTCCCACGCCATCCACCCTTAAACTGAAGTGGCAATATGATGAAAATCTGGGAGGAAAATGAGGGTCAACAAAAGATGTGACAGAAGTCTACTGGAATCAAGCAGAAAGACAACTAAGTACATTACAGGCAAGATGATGCCTGTATTCACTCAGAATTTACAGCCACGCTCCGCTGTATCAGGCAACTCTTGGAAAGTCCCTGGCTACATAGCCAATGCCAATCACAAGTTCAAGGCAGAACAAGCTACCAAAAGGTCATGAGTCACCCTGTGCGTACAGCAGGCAGAAATACTAGGCTGGTCTGGACAGGTGTTTGTTCACGTCAGACTCGGGCTCAGCCTCCGACAGCAGGCTTACACAGCAAATCTCTACCGATTGCACATACATACCCTCCTCAAGTAGGTTAGTGGAATGTCTCTCAGTGACTTCAGTAGCTCTGGATTGGGTTCCATATGTACATATGGTGAAATATGAACTTCCTTTTTCAGAGGTGTCGTGCACTGAACAAATTCCTGGTTGCTCAGTCCAAGAGTATATCTTTTCTTGTTAGAGAAAATACTTAGAAGGAATATAAACATCTTTCTAATGGTCTGTTCGATATTTATTTACAAAAATGACGAAATATCCATAAAAAGAGAAGCAGCTCTTTGTAAATTTAGCCAGATCATAACGTAAATAATGTAAATAAACCTAGATCATAAATTAGTCCTTATCTTCCTTATGTTTAAATTCTGTAAATGCCATCCCAACTCAAATTCTCTCTTTCTATAAAAGGATATCTAGAACTGAAATATTCTGTGAACAAGTGCAACTGGATTATAGGAAGAGATTAGCTGCTACTTTGTCCCTCAACATAATGCACATCTTTTTTTTCTAGTCACGTTTGCATTCCTGAGATTTTCTTCTCATCACAAGCAGCACATATACTTGTAGTGTTTCCTTCATACATTTTACCTGCAATTACTGCAAAATGAATGCCATTTTGCTATTTCTCTGTGTTGCTGCTTTGCGGTATTTCTGCCCTTATAACTACTGTTTATTTCAAGTCAATTCAAAGTTAAATTAACTGATTGAAAAAAAATATATTGCAAGTAAGAGGTCTTTCTCAAGTTAAAATCATACTAGATTATTACAAATATAATAAATTAAAATCACAGTGCAAACAGATATTCTAAAACATTTATTTGTATCTGCCAGTACACTGCAGCAGGAGTGTGGGCTGATTCCCGCTCTACTGTTTATCACAAGTGTTTATTTTGTTCCAGTTCTCAGACCTCCTCTCTGCTGAAGCTGCATTTCTCAAGGGCATTATTTCATTTTAGTCCTAAAAACTATCATGTAATACAAACCTAACTTCAGCTGAAATGCTTGGGAATAATTTACATCTGAAATCACGAGGCTTAAAACCTTGGAACCAAGCTGCAGAAAGATTTACTAGAAGAAAGAGTATGTAAAGGTTTTTTTCCTGCTTTGGCTTAAATCTAGACCATTTCTCAATTAGTATTTTATACTAAACCTTGAATCTTTGGGGACTGAAAAAAGTACCTCCCCCTTCTTTTAGTTACTATCTAATTATGCTTCTGCCCACTTTAAAGTATGAACATTAAGATTTTTTCTTTCATGCTTTTAACTAAAGATGTAATTTGGAATGCAAACTTCTCACAGCAAGGAATTAGCAAATCATGCTTAAACAAACAAATACAAAAATTCTCTGGTCTCTGCCTTAGCTGCCATTCTGTCACCAGTGTGTGTGTAGGCTCTAACTCATAAATAGAAAGGTGGCTTCTCTCAAAAGCAGTTTTTACTGTGTGTGTGCACATGCAAGTTGTGTATGGAGAGAAGATATTTATTAAAATGATGTTGGTTATACAGGTGATTGATTTGATGAGGTTATCTAGTTCTGCACAAAGTATTATTAAAAATTTACACACACACATGCACACACAAAAGTCTATGAGTAGTTTCATGACTATCCCTCATGAAAACATGACTCAGAAGTGTGAGAATGGAAGAAACCAAATCCTCCATGAATTCTCTAGCATACATAGTTTTAATAACGTAGAGAAGAAACTTAACTTTTCTAATTTTTCTGGATAGCATAAAACCAACATTCCATATTTTATGCATTAATGTTTCATGAGTTTCAAATTACATTTGCAGAGAAGTGTAATGTATTTTGAGCAGCTTCATTTATACTTTTCACTTTTTTATAATTAAAAAAAGAAAAAATGACCTGGTTACATACTAAATTATACAAGAGCAAAAAATCATAGATTTTCACTCAGTTGCAGAGTATGTAGCATACATAGAAAATTAGACATCTGTATCGACTGTGCCATTATTCAGATGAAATATCTGTTAAGAAGACAGAAAGTAGGAATACTAACTACTCTGGCCAGTAAAGTCTGAATGACACTTTCAGTGACAGTAGAATGTTAACCCTATTCTCCATCTATCACAATCGTTCCCCCTCCCCCTATCTAAAATCTCCCTTTTTTCTCTTCCTCATTTAATTTGTTGCATGGTGTTCTATGAATACCTGCCAATATTCCACACAGTCAAGGATGGGTTTCACAAAAGCATGAATATTTACAGTACTATTGAGTACAGTAATTTGAGATGCTTCTGACTGAAAGACACCGTATAATTATAATGTAATTTCATTATTGGAATTGCTGAAAAGACACTTCTCAATACAAAATAATCTACAAAAAAGTAGATAATATACATTATTTTAAAAACAAATAGGCCTCACTGATGGTATCAAGAAAACTCCCACTGTTTTGCATTAGACAGGATCTAACTTAAACTCATAAAACCCACTCCAGATTGCAAAGTGAATTGATCTTCCTGACAGAAATTGAGGCAAAAGTGGTGTATCCCCTTTTTATGCTTTTTCAGTCACAAAAACTATAGATGTTACTTTGACACCTCATGGCTATTAACTCATTGTCCAAAGACGCAATGCAATGGTTGCTTTCCTGAAAAATCTTCAGACAAAAGAAGATATGTACATAGATGACTAGGACATTTCTGCACTTCTCAAGAGGATCCTTAAAAGGCTGCATCCTTTAGCTTTACATGTACTCCCCAGTAGCAGACCAGCCATAAACTTGTTCTGAATGATATGCTATATTTTAACTAGAAATCTTATACTTGATGAAAGCAATTACTTGGAGAAATCCTATGGCTGAAACATACAGGAGATCTAATAAGCTGTTAATAGCAAATCTTGGAGTTACATTTGATGGCCTATAAGCACAGACACTTAGGAATCCATTTTCCATTGACTTCAAGGTGACTGAGGCTTCCAATTTTGTTTTTTCATGGTTGTGGACCTGCAAGTCCAAGAGAAGCCTAAGAGTGTTCTTAAATATGCCTTTGACTGGAGTAGAACTTTTCAAGATTAATATGCAATGTTAACATTATAAAACCTCACAGCTACTTAACAGTGCCCAATTTTCAGTATGAACTTTGATAAATGTGGCTAAAATACACAGTGATGTGCTTCTAAAAACAAATCAATGTAGAAAATGATATGGTGTAGTTATGTCACTTAACTAAATTCAAAGGAAAGGACAGCCAATAGAAATGTGCAAAGGGACTTGTTACTGTGTCGAAGACACTTTTCATTGAAGCTGACTAGAATTTGAAAGCATGGAAAAGCTTAAAACAGGATATTAGAAATACATTGAGATTTTTATCCTCTGACATTGCTGGCCAGATTACAGCATTGTTTTAACAGCATACTAAACTTCATCCAAATTAATTTAGGATTTAAATCCAAATTCAAAATCAAAATCACATTTCAGCATTCCAGGTAAGAATGCTCAAAATCAGTCTCTAAAAACATTTTAAAACGCATCTATCTATCTATGTATAGGACCGACAGGATAAAAGGACGCTAAAAAGGACTTCTAACTTGTTTTCAGATTATCTGTGCCACAGTTGATTTCTACAAGATACGTAGCACATTTATTAAGCATTCATTTGGCAATTCAGAACAAAATTTAAGTTCTCAACTCTATACCATCTGCAGGAGGCCTCTCTTTTCAAAGCTGTGGAAATAAGATGATCCAGCAGAACCATTTCAATTCTATGGTATGGAAAAGAAGGATTTGTAAGGAACATTAAAAAAAGTCACCTTCCTTCTTGCTCAAAGCTCTGAGATCTTTTTGTGGGAGGTCTAAAGATAAAGAGTCTGATGATCAGTAGTAGGAACTTTATGGTTACTCGTATCAACAGGTTTGTGATTTCCAAAGGAAGAGGGTAAAGCACTCAGGAGATACGACAATTTTTAGTCCCTTTCTTAAAATACAGTTGATTTCCATATTTCAATATTTCTCTGCTCACAAACATCCATCAATTTTGCTATCGCAGCTATCATATTCTGATTGTTTGAAAACTGAAGTTTTAAGTGAGAAGCTGTGGGACTGAAAAAATGGTATAGATTGAAAGGAGGAGGCAAAAGAAAGTGTAACTAGTTTTTACCTAGAATCTGAAACATCTTGTTATGCTGAACTGAGAAATGAGGCAGACTCCAAGAATATAAAAGGCAGCACAGAAACAATACAGTAAAGATCAGAAGGGTATGTAAATTAACATAAAAATATCCAATTTCCACTTCAAAAGAACTATGGCAATATAAAAGAACCCTTCAACATTTACTAACAGTTGTCACGTAGAAATACATCAATTTTTTAGTCATTTTCTGTGTTAGATATGGTGATAAATTCTGCAAAACACACTTTGGTTTTGACTGATGGCTGACAGTAAACATTTAGATTTTAATCACTTCAGTTCATCACAGCTACCAAAAGATTTTAGAACCATGTGTCAGTTGCTTCTTCTGATCCTTGCCTGGACTTTGTACATACAGGGATAAAATATCATTATTGCTAAGATTTAGCAGTAGGTATAATTATATATATATATGTCTATAGCCATTCATCAGTTGTTTCTCTAATAACAATTTAAAAAATCCTACACTTTCATGATTTTTTTTTTAACATTGAAGAGTTCCCTCAATTCAACTTTCAACTCATCACACCAATTATTTCTTTGAGAGAGAGGACATTTGTAGAAATTAACTAAGCAAGGCTGTTTTGATAGTAACTGCTCTAAAAGTGGTGAAATGGAATCCCGTATACTAGGAACAGTCTCCGTGATAAAAAATACAGCCCAAGATGGGATGGATGGAGAAGAAGGAGGAGGATAATTAGTGGGAAACAGATTAGAGACACAAGTGAATATACTCTAGCTGCAACACACCACACCACCACTGCTGGAAAAGCATGTGGCAAAGGTAAAGGTTCAGCCAGTCAATGCTGTTAAAATACCAAACTAGAGTTTGGTATCACTGGTCCACCTCAATCTCATCAGTATTGTACTGGACATCACATTAGATTTACTTGTTGTTTAGAAAAAGGAGGGTTTATACTATTTTTGGTGCCTAAAACTTCTATTATTTATCAAGCATTACTCCCTGCACAATGAAAAAAACCTATATAATTACACTTGTATATCCTTCAGTATTTATCTAAGTTCACTTTTCCTTTACTGTACTCAGATAATATCAGTATTTTTTTAACCATTACATATAAAGGATATTAGTATCTCTGTAATAGTATCTATAATATGGTAGGTATAAATTTAGACACAGACAACTGTCATGAAACAATCCACATTTCTATTGATGAGCACTGGTCTGTGGAAGGACTTGATCTCTCAGTACATGAAGTGGCTCACTGATATGGAAAAGTATTAATGGTATAGTGTTTGACATCTAGAACTGGATTCTCAATTAAACAGGGCATTTGTTACAAAAGAACTGAGCTTATGGACAGAAGACAGCTAGTAATGGAAAAAAATGTACTTTCCAGGACTTCTCAGGGCTCTAGAAATATTATTTTCTATGAAATAGGAAACGAACAATAAATTTAAAAAATGCAGTTAGACTCTTAGATGCTTATTTAGTCATCTTAATCCAAATGCATGCTTGCATGTTTGGCAAACCCAATAGCCAAACCATTTATTTAGAGGATTTAAAAAATCGTAAATTCAAGCACTCATTTAAGAAACTCCTAGTGATGATATTCTCTGCCAATTTTGAATTACGGCTGTATAGCATGTCCTTTTTTCTTGAACGTGTCCTTAATAATCTTGTAACGAAGAATTTGTGAATCACTGATCAGGGATATAATTACTCTGTGTAAAAACTTACTCCTTCTCATCAAAGTCCATTATGTAAACTACTCTAACATGAAAAGAAGAGTGGAAGGTACCTTGTCAGGTCTAGGCACTAAACTGTAATGACAAAATGTTTTCCTAAGAGCAATATAAAAACAAATTTTCTCATGAGTTCTTTACTTGATTTAGTAAACATCAGTTTTCCTTCAGATATAAATACATAATAAGATGGTAGAACTGAACAGTTTTTAAAAGGAGGAAGATTTTAAACACTCACAACATCTAGCTAGGCACGCAGTTTAAAAAAAAAAAAAAAAAGAAAAGAAGAAAAGGAAAGTTCTTACTACCATTCCCACTGACATAAGATTTGATGCAAAAGCTTAGAGAAATGTAAATACATGAAGTAAATCCCAAGCAACCTGAATATATCACTGCTATATATTCTTTTTTATCTATGTATACACACACACACTTCTGTAGTATACATATATACTTCTATATGTGACTCCATATAACTTGATTACTTTTTTTGAGAAACAGTCGTATTGCATTTAGTACCTAACCAACAGCTCCAGCTCGGTTGGAGAGTACAGAAGCTACTTATTCAGCAGTGCCTCTTTAAATCATTTGTTCGCAATTCAGCTGATGTTAAAAACAATAAGGAAAAACAAAAGTAAATGAGTCCATATGGAAGATATGCACATATTCCTACTCTACACAGACACAATGAAGGGAGTCATCCCTTCCCCCCGAGCCCATCATGTCTTAGAATCTCACAGCTGCAGTAATGTCAGACATGAGTGTGCTTATACACAAAACCAAATGAAAGCTCTCTACATTACAAGATCATGGAATAAAACCCCCACTCTGTTATAGAATTATTTCAAGAGATTCTCCAGTCTTTCTTTGAAACCAAATTTCTGCTCTTAACAATATTAAGTAATTTAAATAATACATCTTTTAACTGAGGGATATCTTTTCTATTCAGTCTATATTTAGTTACACATACAGAGATAAGAAAAGACAGAACAGGGAATTTTTAATGGTGTACCTTGACCTAACCTTGCACCACTTTTGCACATGCTCTTTACTCACAGATCACAAAATCGTAAGGTAAAATGAAAGATAAAGCTTGTATCATCAGCAGCCAATATGCATAAAGTAAACATGGTGGAATGATAAATTACTTGCTACATTTATAACTGTAATGAATGTGGCAAACAGCAACCAATAAAGATGATAGAAGATGAATGTACTGTGTCTAAATGAACACTTTTGAGTTTTCATGGCCATAAAATAAAATAGTAATAAACCCTAACATCCCCTTCTACATTATTTGTAATTAAAATCCTGGGGTAATTATTCTGTTCTACATTCTTCTCAGCAAAAGAAGGAATTAAAATCCTTGTGGTAACCCCATTAATGTCTCAGCTCAGTGACAATAAGAGCATATTTATTCATGTTCTGACCTACCGATTGCTCTGTATAGCTTCATGGTGTTTTTCGCTGTAAGAATGGTGAAAAATGGCAAGAAATTTGGCTTATGCAAAATGCATCTGCTCTGTCTAGATGAACTATCTAGATTAATGGTATCAAGGGCTATGGCTACTTTGCACCCTGACTTTGCAAAAGATGACCACTACCAGAGGCTTGATCCTTTCTGTATTGACTGTTACTTAACTATTAAAACGAATTTTGTATCGCAAGAGCTACCCAATGAATTTCTCAGGGAGGCTGTCTCACAGATGTCATTTGAGAATTGTTTTCAAATGAGAAAGGAAATAAAGGACAGTTAAAACATTTAAATAACCATATCTCTCTAGGTCATAAAAAATAGTAATTACCAGAAACTTTTATTAGAAAAAGGATGCAGTTTCACTAATGGGTGGATGTCTTCCAACTTAATAAGCACTACTACAGGACTCCATAGCCCTCTAATGCTAATAGAGTCTTCTGACAAGCCAATTCAAAACCTTCCTCTCGGAGCCTGACGTTATGTCTCTGACAAGGATCAGAGGACAGAACAAGGTAATATCAAGCTGCTGGTCTCGGGAAATATATCAATAACTACAACTAAGTTAAGTGGCTGGCTTAGAACTTAACATTCACCCAAGTCAATTTATATGTATATGTTTAATTTATATGTATATCTACTTTCTGGTTTACCCTTTTGTAAACTTGTAGTTATACATTTTTAACCAAGATAGCCACAAGGGTATAATAACTACTGCTGGAAGAGAAAGAGGAAAACAACACTGGAATAAGTGGAGGCAATGACAGAAATTAGTAATTATTTGAGCAAACAGAAACAAAAAGATTGATAGATGCTAACAGGCCAGTTCTGAAAGTCAACCTAGCTTATCAAGAAAAGCTATAATTACAAGAGACAATTGAAAGTACAATTGCATCCTCCTTGTTACACGTGAAGATCCTGGATTTAGATCATACCAAATTTAGCTCAGTGGGGAAAATTATATATATTTACTATTAAACCACATATTTGCAAACCATATTGTCTCCAAACATCTGTACGCTGGGTTATATTTCTCATACAATGGGAATCTGTGGAGCCAAATGTCATTAAGGAAAACTATCTATAAATAAGCAACAACAACAAAAAATTAGCAACTTTTAAGATTTAATTAAGCATTACAAAAGCTAGGCACAGGCAATACCTGAATACAGATAACTTGCACATATTAATAATTTTGGCTAGATAATCAGCTGATATAATTGTTCACATGGAAAAAAAATTACTCCTTATGCAAACTGAGGCTGTGGGGCACAATGTTATATATGGATGTATTTACACATATGCATCACACATCTTTATACCTATATTACATATGTGCAATTGTATGTGTGCATTAACTTGGAAAAATACCTTTCGAAGAATAAATTTACAGTCAGCATCCTCCTAAATTGGATTTAAATCTCTCTTTTTAAAGATACACTGAAAAAGTATTTGCAGCTAACTATTGCCCTGATCTCAACTCCTCCTATGCACACTATATACATATTCTTCAGCTTCCATGGATTACAATTTATTTTTATTTTGAGAGAAGAGATACTGACCAATACAAAAATAAAAATAAAAAAAATGCAAGAGTTGTCTCAAAATGAGATAAGGTGAGGACATCAACAGATTTATTAACTAGTTTTGATTTCATAATACATTTGTCCCTTCTTTTATTTAACAAATGTTCACTATGAAGCTTGTTACACTAAAGACTCTTTTTAGACAAATCTCAACAAATGCATTATAAATTATAATAATCTCAGAAAGTTTACATAAAACTGCAATCTGAATTATAGTTTTTATTACTATTATTATGCAATATTCTTGCTAACAGTGAGTTTTATTTTACTATTTCAACAGTAAAAATAAGTTATATTTCAAATAAAAATATTCTTTTATTAATTTTGAAATGACAAAATGCTCTTGGTGATGTTAAAAAGCACTACTTTTTCTGAGCCCTCTCACGGTCAAACTGACAAGTTTATACTCTTTTCTTTCACTTTTATTGATTAATTTTTCTTACCATCAAAATAAAATTCAGATAGGTCAAAAAGAAAGGCTTTCTGTATTAGTAGTGTAAATAGTAGGACAATTCGTACTATAATAAAAATTTTGTATTTCACAAGCCATTTATTCAGTTAACTTCTTGTCATTACCATATTATATTTAGGTAATTCCATTTTGGTTTGAATAACAAGTACTGAATAGTACATAGGCTATGGAATGTAATTACATTTATGAAATATCTGCTGTAGTAACATTTGTAGTTAAGGCATTTTACAGCTCATGTTTTGTAACTAGACTCCTTAATAAAAATAAACCTAGCAGAAAGGTACCTTTATATTAAAAAATGTTTTTGTAATAAAACATACACGAATTATTGGCACTAGGAATTTCTAAATTGAATTCTTAAATTCAGCTTTTAAAACATAACTTTCATCTCATCAAAGCTGTAATCTCCTACTTTTATTATCCTCATTCACATGTGTTCCTAGTAACTTAAGGTAGGTGTAACTTACAGTTCACTCAGAAATTGCATGCAGTAAGAACAACCCTCAGCCTATACATGCGCATTGTGTACAGCCAATCAGTTTTTTACTGTAAATGTTAAAGTGTAGCATTAATTATCTAATTACTTTTGACATAATCAAAGCAGGAATTTATATAAAACAGCCTCTTAAATGCTCAAATACAGGTGAAATATAACCTGTGAAATGTCTTTAACAAACAGGTATCTGTTATTTCTTTCTGTTTCTAAAACTGGATGTGATAATACTGGTTCTAGACACTATTTGCACAGTTAATTTTACTAAACATTTTAAATATGATCAATAAATATTCTGCAAATATCTGCTTATCTTTTGACTTGATTTCTTTTTTTCTGCATCACTTAATTATACATGAGCACTGCTCTGCAGAAGATCTGGAGGAATTGTATTTTGCTTCAGTACTCTTTACTAGAGAACATCATTAATCACAGTTTAATCTATTTCATAAACCAGTTTTATTCTATAAAGCAGTAACACTTCAAAAGAGCTTACATGGAGACTGCATTTCAGTATCTCATGGGTAGGGGGCAGCTGTTAATTTATTATCACAATTATAACAATTACTAATAAGAGAATAAAGTGGATCAAAATATACTTACTACATTTATGTTTTTGTTAAGTGAACAATAAAAATAACCATAAAAGTCTGAGAAGCGTGGAGATCACGTATTAGGTTACTAGAACCATGAAAGAAGAATTTACACTGCAGTAGAACTGCCAAACTGCAGGCTTTCAGAAACTTTAAAGAAATAGAAATTTAAAACATACTTTTCTAACTCCATCCAAATCACAGGTGTCAAGTTCAACTGAATGAATAATGTGTCATGTAGAAGTTCATTATTGCTGAAAAATATGAGAAAAAAAAGAGTCCAGAAAGACTCTGATCTCTAAGGCGACATTTGCTGAGGTGCCATTTGAGAAGCAGGGAAAAACAGAAGGCCAAACAGCCAGCAGTCACTCTGGACCCCCAGACAAATCCTCTTCAAGGCTACAAACTGCAAAGCTTCAAATGTAAATCACTGGGAGGTAACAGATCAGTGGACTCAGCCCCTGGGCATTTCTAAGGATGCTTATTAGAATCTATGGTCATGATCCTCCCACTGATCAGCTATTTGCAAACTATGCCTCTGAATAACTGTTATTATTTGTTGGGAGTCTAATTTATTTTCATAAGGAAAAAAAAAAAAACCAAACAAACCCAAAACCCCAAACCCAAAACCAACAAGTGTGAAAATAACTACAGGCACAAAACTAGAGGAAAAAAAGACTTCTGAGCAAGATGCCGTTACATATTGTTTTGACTGCAGGGTAAAGGCATTGACTGACTGTCTTAAGTCTGGAATGCTATCCTACGGGCAAAGATCTCAACAGATGCACCTTATCTCTGGAAGAGGAAAAACTTCCCACCTCTTATTCCCTATAGTTCAGTAAGTCAACCAGCTTCTTTCTACGATTTGTATACAAAGAACATTCCTTTTTCACTGAAATCAGGCAGACACCTACTTTAACTGGTGGGTTTGTCTCACATCTATCTATGACTTCTCACCATCTGATGAATTCTCAAAGCTTGCAAAAGGCAGACAATGCATCTAGCATACAGCCTGAAGGGAAGTGCAGCGCTTTGCGGAACTATTCCTACCAACAGCTTGTGGAAGTGACAATGTTTCAGATGGCACAAAGAAAACATTAACTAACATATGCCCCAAGTAGGATCTTCTAGGGGTAGGCCTAACCATGCCTCACTCAACTTACCTCTGACATGTCAGAACAATATGGTATTGCCTTTTCTACCTTATAGTCTGTGCTGTACAGGATCTGTCCTAGTGTGGCAGTGAGCTTCATAATCTTAATGTTTCTTTCCACATTCTCGTACAACTCTTGATCATATAAATTCTGAACTCCCTAACAGCTGCTAAATTAAATTCTGAATAGTTGAAAACTTTGAGTCTAACCATCGTGTGACTGATACAGTACGCACCTCTTTGCGCAGGACATTTGAAGACCTTTACCATATTTTGACAAAGAGAAGAATGTGTATTCTCCAACTTTTATGGGTTTAATGATCCTTTTTCATAAGCAGATAGGATCTTTTCTTTGTACAAGAACGTGGACAAATGCAAAAACCTACGTATGATATCTACAAATGTCCTTAAATAAAAGAACAAGATCTTCAATTACAGTACGAGATTTTTTTAAACTCTTAAACAACTTGAATAAGCTATCCATTCAAGTCTAAAGCAAAATTCATTCAATGCAAAAAGTATTATCTTTTTACATGTTCATTCCAAAATATTTTAAAGTGAATAAACCACACACAAATCATAAGTGTACAGGAAAGTGTAATGATAATTTTTGTCCCAAATCTCAGCATGTTCATAGAAGTAACATTGATTTAAAAAATAAATTGAGATCAAAAGCAGGCTTCATTAAAGTCACACTACAGTAAAATTTATACGTTTTCTAAATCAACTTAGTATGTTTCCAAAATTCTATTTTTATTCACTTCCTTTAACAAGTTTTAAAACTAATGACTAAACTAAGGATTAAAATCAATGATACGCCAAGTCTTCATAAACGCACAACAGTGGTGACCATGTAATAGTATCTTGTTAAAAGCTGCTTTCTTACAAGAAAAAAAGAAATGAGTTTGTCCCTTTATTTTCTCATATTTTTTTCAAGCTTTTCTGTTATATGCCTTTTTTTTCTTTTTTTTTTTTCCCTCCTGACTTTTAGCTATGAGGGGAAAAACAACAAAAAAACAACAACCAAGTAGAGTTCAAAACATGAGGAAAAATTGATTTAAGACATTTATCCATTTTAATAGAAAAGGAATAGTAATGCTGTCCATTACACTGAGAAAGCGTTATCTTTTTGAAGAGGGGATGAAATAGGAAGCTAACTGATTCTAATTCTTTTCAAGCATAAAATCAAAACAAGATACACGAACATGGGTTCACATTTTTACTTACAGGACTGCAACTGGCAGACCATTCATGACCTCCTATGAATGATATGCCAGTAGTATTCAGAGACTTAGCAGTGAGAAGCTACGTCTTTCCCCGTGTCTCATGAATGCTCCTGACATTTCCCCTACATTTAAGAAAGAAACAATAAACAGTGAACCCTAAAATTGCTGTGTGGTGGGAGAGAGGAGAAGAAAGGAAACAAGTAAATCAATATAAAGGAATATGAACACAAATAATTACCTACATAGTTGTCCAAAGTGGAAAAAAATGAAACGGATGAGTAAAAAAAAAAAAACACCAAACTGATTTGCATATAATATTTTTTTAAATTCTTATTTAAAAATCTTTATAGTATCTAAAAAAAATTTAAATTTTAAGGAGACAATGCAAAAAAAAGTGCTGAGCTGATACTGCAAAGTATTGGGAAAAAGTGGTCAAAGAACAAGAGAAACATAAAAAAAGTCATGTATTAACCTGAGTACCAGAAAAAAATGTCTGCAGTTAGTCTATGGAGTATAGGCTAATTCTACTTAGAGTTTAGACATGAAATGAAGCATTTCAGCTGAAGAGCAGCAGGAAAGGTTACCTCTGAAGCACTGGAACCTCTACTGGAGTCCTCTCACTTGACCAGGGGAATAATTGTCCCTAGCCCTTTCTAGATATGTTATCTCAAACATTATTTATTACATGTTGTTCACAGTGTGCCACAGGCAACTTGCAATCAAAAAAAGAACTCTGTCTTCTTATTAAATTGAAACAAAAAGGTCACTTTATAGAGATATGAATTTAGAATCGATAAAATTATCTACATATGTGACACGTAAGGGTTTTCTCACACTAGAAAGAGAAGCTTTTCTAACTAATGTAGGCACTTTCATTCAACCTTATTACAATGCACAATGTTCAATGGGGAGTCAAAATTATTACTGGGTAAGTCTACGATAGCAATAGTAAGACCTAAACAGAAAAGAACTCTTAATGTGAAGCTGAATAACTATTAAAACTGAAGATTAAAGTCCTTTCTGAGACTTAACCAAAATGATATGCTATGCTGAGAAATTAAGTGAAGAATTTTTCTGTAGGCGGCAGAAGTATACCATAAGTTTGGGGACCTTCCAGAAAAAAGTCAGCAAAATACAGGGCCTATTTCTTCAACTCTATTCCCCTAAACATCACGATGAGGTTCTCACAGTTATCGTAGAGTTCTGAACACCACTGCCACACCAAGCCTGATTTCCTTCTTATGCATCTACTTGTGAATAAAAAAATGGTTTGATGCCACAATTAGAAAACTATATTTGTTTAATATATTAATAATTTATAATATTGTGGTCTTCATGTATTTATAATTTTAGAATCTGGTGTACTAAATTCTTTAGTGATAGGTCTATATGAAACATTGTCTATTAGATGAAGTCTCTTTCAAACAGCATATTACTTTTGTGTGTGGAACTCGGGTATCATCTTCTGGATGTAAATAAAATGATTGTATTGATCAATGACTAATCTGACAGGTTGAAAAAAGGTCAAACTGTTATCTCACAGAGAACTACCATGGCAAATATTCTGAACAATCAAATTAAAGTAATAACAGTTTTTTTAATTCTATAGCACCTTTTATCAGAATCCTAAAAAACTTTATATTGACTTTGCTTTTAAATACACAGTACTGAGATTTGGAAAGACTAAGTGATACATCCAGCGTCAGTCAATCTGTGACAGACCTAAAACAAAACCAGATTTTCTCAATACCACTGTAAGAAATGGCATTAAAATTAGGGAATTAAAATTAGGTGAATATTGCAGTTAAAATATCAGAGACAGACTATCTGAAGTAACCCTCACATCAAATTGTCAAAGGCAAATAGAGATAGTATCTCGATGGCCTACAATGGCTAGTATCCTAGAATCATCATTAAAACTCACTATTTGTACTTTGAGATTAATCTACTGATAAAAACTTTATCGTTTGAAGTTGGATATTATACATATTTTAAAATTCCATGTCCTAATGACAACAAGACTAAAACAAAGCTTTCTTTCCTATTTCTTCTTCCACCTCTGACAAGAAATTATACATGAAATAAGTGATATGAGTTCATCAGTCCTTTAAAACCTGACAGCCTCTATTTTCAGATTCTACCTCTATCAGGAATGAAAAGATTATACTTCTGCAAGTCACTTTACAGACAGGGATAGGACTGGTTTTAAAGTCAGAAAGAGGGACACCATCTACATCAATCATTACAATTTAGAGATATCAATTAATCCCCCAATCTCTAGTTATATGTGTACTATTATATCCCATTATATAGATTTTGCATAAAATAAAGAGATAATATAAGCCAAAAGTACAAATTCCGAATACCAAGATTGTAACAGCCACACGCTTGTGCTGTACCGGCTGGGTACAGGCAGTATTCCAAGAAAACTGCCTCAGTCCCATCACGTAACAAGGTTGAAAAGTATTATTTATTACAGATATTGCAGCAATCCGATGACGTAGATATGCTCCAAAAAACTGTATACCTTGAGGACTGAATGGACAAATACTACACCTATCTCCACTCCACAAAATTTATATTACACTATGCTAAATGATAAAATAAGAGTTTCCGGTGGAACAACAAAGCAGCAAAATAGAAGGTATAATTGTAAAAAATGCAAATAACATGGGGAAAAAATAGTGCATTTAAAAAAGTAAAAATAAAAGAAGGTTTATATAGTAAGTTAATGACACAAAGTTTGTGATGATAAAGCCTATTACACTCCTGAGCTTAAGCCTATCTAAATTATAAGGGAAGGGGAAAGGACTCCTACCTATCACTCTCCTGACTCACTTGTAAGTGGGAATGTGTGTTTTGGCCTTTATTTCTCTTACAGCCAGTAGTAAAGGTCAGCAGCGGTATCAATCTCATGGAAAAAGGGAAGACTGGAGAAGGAAACATGCAAGATGCAAGGGTTTGCAACTGCATATATAGGTGTACATCAAAGCTTAGGTTTATATCACTCATGTTTCTCCCTCCAAAATAATAGTAACATCAGTAAAGCAGGTAGATAAGAAGAAAAACATAATCTTGTAAACAAGAGTAAATATGTAAACAGTTTAATTATAGAAATACTTGTCTATCTAATGTCACTTAGCTGTTAAAATAAGTATTAGAACTTGTACCTTTACAAAGTACTACAGAGGAAAAGCAAGCATGTTTTATATGATGTTTATGGCGTTGTTCATCAATTTTGAGATGAAATTCCCACTTGAAGTGTACTGTGGAAAAGTAAAATTGATTTCCTCCTTCTGGTAAATAAAAGTAAAGCTATATTCTGCCAGCTCAAGGGGCGTCAGCAGAACAGTTTCACCACCATAGCTATATGTCTGTCAGCGTTCTGTTATAAACAAAGCTGACAAAGTTCATGAGGGGGTAACACAGAAGCTCTCAGTCTAAAAGTACAGAAAGATTGACTTCTTTTCAGTGACAGGCAGGCAGGAGGGAAGAAAAAAAAAAAGTTATTTGAAATACCCCTAATTTTATTGCCTCTTTGGTTCTTTCTTCCTTGGGAAGTTTGCAGTGTGCGAATTTTTAATGTGAACAAAGGCCCAAGGAAGTTCTACTGAAAAAATAAACATGACATTTACAACAATAATACTGACAGATGTATATCTTCCTGGAACAAAGAACTAAAGAAAAAACCACTGCCAAGGCAGAGGTTTCTGCTGCGTTCGTGGCAATTCGATATAACAGAACGCACGACAGTTCTGAGGGAACTGTTTTCTTCCACTATGTAAGACATTTTAGAGACTATACTCTTCTTGAGAATCAGAAAACAAGTAGTTTCATGAACACTGGATTTTTCAAAAAACAACAATTCAACAAAAGCCAAAATTGCCATACAAAGGAGTTATGATCTCATCCAAATGGAGGCAAAGTGAGTCACTAAAAGGAAGCCATAATACAAGCCAGATTTCCTGCCCAGCTTCCTCTGACCTCTGTTGGCAGAACTATTTTCCTCTTGCGGTAAAAAGCGTGCCTAGAAATTGTTCTGCCCACTATGCAAGCTCTGTCAGTAGAATACAACTGACGTGCTTGTGCAGTGGGAAGGATCACATCATCAGGTATGCTCATCCACACACATCCTCGACAGTTCTCTAATTGCAGTGACTTACGGGGATTCCTCCAACTCGGTGTAAAAATCTCACTCCAACAGCAACCCAGCATCAAGCATTGCTTAAACCTTGCTTAATCACCTTACTAATCTTTAATATAAAATATCATCTTGTCACGATTAAAATACTATAGAAAATTGAACCATCTTAAGCCTGATATGCTACTATATCCACAGAACAGGGTGTGCTGTGAATTTACCTTCCACCTTAACACTAAATTTCCTGACTCCCATGCAGTTAAATAAGCTCCTTCCCGTTATTCTAATATACCATCTTGTGAGAAAACCCAAACCTGAACAGTTATTTTCTATTCAGAATCATCTTACACAGCCATATATCAAAACAAACATTTGTTCTTGTTCTCTAATACTCTCCTGTTGGGTACTTACATGCCTACTGACAGGTTTGAGATTACTGTGTTGGAACCTATTTTCATGTGTCAGCCGCAGTGCAGATACTTGTCGATATACTGGTGCTGAATGCTAATCACTACCACAGTCTGGGAACAATCGCCAGCTACGTCACTTATCACTAGAATGAACAGAAAGGCCTTAATTGCCTTCTCATGTGCTTTGTGCTTCCTGCTAGAATGGCTAGAAACCACTAGGAAATACTAGGAGGGATAAAATAATTATAAACCAGTAGGAATTTCAAGGGTTAATGATAAAAGCAGTTCCAAAAGTCACTTAAGGAACTCATTACTCTTCTTCATATATACAATTTTAGTGGTATTCAAAAGAGCTCTTTATTGGTTGTATGAAAACTGAATTGAACACAGGTTATGAAAAAAATGCATTAAAAGATGTAATGTGGGATTATAGGCAGGACACAAAGCATACATTTCCCTTACTTTGGATATTCAGCTGTATCACTTGACAATATTCTCATAGAACAACCTTTTATAAAAAAATAAGTATTTTTAGCTATTAAAAAGTCAGTTAAAGTTTATACGCTACACTATAATTTTGATAATTCAAAATTCATAGAACAGATGCAAAGTAGGTACTTCTCTGATGCTAATTAAACAACACACTCAAATAGTATTTCCTGTAAATAAGAGCATCTCTTCCTTTTTCTCCAAATAATGATCATCAGGGCATACTCATAATTTAAAAAAAAAAAAAGTGGGAGAGATGACATAGAAAAGAAAAATAGTAAGAACACTTTTAAAAAGATATGTGCACTCAACATTTTCAAAACCTTCTAATTAAAATATACAACATCCTAAAATTAAGAGAGAGAATAAAGGCTGAACAGAGTGTTCATAAAATACCCCTAGCTGCTGGCAAAGATTTTATCTTTGTCATTTCATGATGTTGAAGCCAAATAACTTGCTGGAATGGAAGCAGGCTGATGAAGAAGGCTTTCAAATTGAAGTGAGGGATATCGCAATTTATATTTTTCTTAGTAGTTCTTCTATCTGTACAATTTCTCTCTACATTTCATTACTTTCTGTATTAGATGTCCCTTTCAACAGATAGTCATGTGTTGATCAAAAATGTGATCTATTGCTTTAATATGCTTGCATCCTGTTGCATGTTAAATTGTTTGTTCATACAGCCAGCAAGTTCTAAGCAGTTCACAAAATATCAGAGGATCAGTAATTAATAACAATGTTAACTTCCAGAGGAAATTAGCTTGTTGTGAAGAAAACTTTTCTGGTATTTGATCTAATTTGATCTAATAAGATATGATAGAAGCATTCAGCTAACTTAAACAAACAGATTGTGTGTTAAAAACTGTTAGCACATACTGAATACTTACATTATTTGAACACAAAGTACATTAAGTTTAACAGTACACTAAAAAAAAATGAATAAGGTATTTATTAAGCATGAATCAGTTCTAAAAAAACATGGTATGAAGTAACTTTAACAATTTTCATAGGGAAGGCAAAAAGATACACAGTATGATGATTTGTGGACATAATGAACTGGACATGTTTTTTTCCAGTTAAAAGAGGAATAAATGGGTGTAATTAAACTACTGCTAAAAGCACAGTTTATACATCTAAAAATAAGAGATGAATTAAACTTACTTAGATGTGTTTAGTATGTTTTAGAGACTTAATTTTACTTCATTCTTCTTCAATAAATTTTCATTTCAAATCTATTTTTTTATTACATACACTACTTAAATAATACTCCATGTTACTGTCCACAAACACATTTCAAAATTCTTAAAGTAAATAAACAAATAAATAAAGAAGTCTGTTTGCCATTCCTAGGTTGATAGCCAGCTAATTAAGTGTGGGTTTAGGGGTAATTCCATTATAATTTATAAATGATCCAGGAAGTAAATACGTGTGTGCATATATACATAAACATACATATACCAATAGTTACTCTGTCTGCAAACACATCAGCATGTATCCTTGCTATTTATTAATCAAATCAAAAAAAAAAAAAAAAAGACTATTTTACAAGATATTTTGCTTTCATCAGAGATTTAAAAAAGACAACAAAACAAATTAAAAGAAGAAAAATGTTTTCCATTCAATTTACCAATTTCTAACAAGAGTTAGATATCTATGGTTATGGGTGTATATATGTGAATGAACGAATAAATCCTTAACCCACCATATCTTTTTCTCCAGTTTGCAAGCTGTCACCCGTGAAAAGTATGGTGTAGATGGTAGGATGATACTGTACCTGATTGGCTCTGGAGGTGGTCATGGGATCAGATGGAGAGGACTTGGTGGTAGTTGGGGAAGATGGCAATGTCTGGGAACAAAGCAGTTCAGGAGCAAATCAACCTTTACAAGCCTTAGACTGAACAGTTAAAAAAAATAAATAAACCAACAAAAGTAACATAACTAGAAAATTAAAATAAATAAAGAATGCCTAAGACAAAATCTTTCTCCTACTCATTGGAACTTAATGGAATTTAAAGTCAATTGGGTAAATAATGCATGTAAATATGCATGCTTATGCATGTAAAAACAAATTCATGACTTGAAATCAAGATGGTGAACTCACATAAATACTCAAAAATATGCTGACCACAGGAGGAATATATTCTTTCCTCTCTCCTCCTCTTGGGGAAAATGCAGACTATAGTAAACACAAATTCCAGCAAGTTCAATGAGCACACTAGAAACAGTTATCAGTCTACAAACAAACAGGGCCAACGTCTGAAAGAAGTTAGACACATTTACTTTGGCACCTTATAACGCACCATTCTATAGCACGGACTATAGCCAGCAAACTGTGTTCCATATCTTACAACAATTACACTGAAGCTACCGAGTTTTTAGCAATATACTAACTGCTAAAATATTTATTGATTTTTTTTTTTAATCAAGAGGCAGGTGAAAAAATGTAAACATCAATCTCATGATGGATGAACATGCAACTAATACCTTCACAACAAATTACTACAATATATTTATGATTAGCGTTAAAAATGTTCATTTAGTTGAGCAAAGGTTAAGAACTTATCATCAGGCCTCTGTTCAAAATAAACACAAAAAAGAATTAAGAGTCATATTTATTGATCATGTTTTCTAAATAATATACATACGCTTAACATTATTTCTTAAACATATCCAAAAAGCACTGCTCTGTTTAAAATTTTTATATACACATTTCTCTTTTTAAAGTATCAGATCCTGACAGAATAACTCTTCTTTTCTTTTTATAAATGTAGTGAAAATGTAAAATTTCAATTTTCAAAACATAACATACAATACTTATTCAAAGCATGTTTTTTTGACATCTTTGTAATATATAAATATCATAAAATATCCAAAATTACACTACTTTTACTTTAAGAAATAAGATGTTAAAATGCTATACAATGTGATTTATCATATGGTCATATAATTACTAACCAAAACTATTTAGAAATAAATGAAGCAAAATTTCACACTTTCAGCAGTTCTGTTACTTACAATCATTGACAGTCCCTCATAAAATAGGTACACATACTTTTGCACTAAAACTCTTAATGCATATGAGAAAGCTGGGACACTGTGAATGCATAAAGTTGTGTATTAGCAAAATATGGGCTTGTACATATGCACACACAAATATTTTAGCTGTATGTTAAGCAATATGAAGATCCATTTTTTTCATAGTTTGTACATAAACAAGCAGCCAAAACAGGAAAAAAAAATCTTAAGAAACAGATCCTTATTTTGTGTTTCCAACTTGTAACTCATGTTATAAAGCAATAAAAACAAAACTAAAACATTTACAGCTTAAGCATCAACTGGGACTCTTTCAAGAGGCTTAAGTAAAAAATACTATCATGTATAGGGGATTATAAAAAATATGTAGCTTGACAAAATGTTATTGGTCAGCAGACACTATACATTGTGAAAATCAAGACAATTCTAAAGGATTCTCCCATGTCTTTCTGTACAGAACATGGGTTCATGATTGAGGGGCTGGAATTACTTAGAAAAAGAAATGTCAGATTCCACGATAGTACAGGGCCAACCCTATTCAATTATAGAATTATACTTCTGATTTTAGTGGGATGATGCAGTATCTCTCTTAACCAAAGTCTGAAATTGCAATAAACTCATTTTCATCGTTTAAGCTTAAACCAACAGGAAAAAAACCCCAAAAACCCCAACCAAACAGAATGGAGGATTGTAACTTATCCCGATAAGTTTTCTTTATTATAGCTATATATTAAACTCTCATCCTGAACTAAAAAAAAAAAAAAAAGGTTACTACTCTCCAGCAAAACTCTGAAAATATATTTTAACTAAAATATTTCACACATCTGACAGTGTGTGTGATCAGCACCACTGCTAACTAGGGCATACTGTATTGTATATTATTCTGGTATGCTAGGCTAATTAATGAAAGGAAACCTAGTTTGTTTGTTACAGGTATTACTAAATCTAACTAGTGGATTTATAAGAAAATATGTAGAACGCTTCAAAGCTGGATAATGACCTAATCACTGATACCACAAGTAATTTAAGAAACTGGAAGCATCTCAGTTTTCAATTAGTATCAATCTTCCTAAAGCACAGAAATGTATGGCTGCGATGAAAAAGGAGTGACGATACTCATTTCAGGTGACTGATGAACTATAACATCTATTAAGTAGAAGTATCTCACTATTCCATTTTAGCAAAAGCTTGTTTAAAATACAATGGAAAAAAGATAAAAACATTTAAAAGCAAAACAACTGTATTAACGAACAAGAATCAAGTACGAGTATACACATTTTTTTCCAAGTATACATACGAATGACAAAAATACTGAGGTTTTTTGGTTTGTGTATTTTGGTGTTTTTATTTTGTATATCAGGTTGTTTGTGTTTGAGGCTTAATCTCTCTTTCTTTGTTTACTGACACAACTGCCTTTATTTTTTTTATATATCTATACATATATATATATATAAAAGTATATATATATATATATATATTAAAAAAACCCGACAGCATTTTGTAAAAATTCATCCCTTTTCATGCTTCTGTATAATTCTGGAGACACATTAATTTATGGAGACACATCTATTTATTTCTTCAATATTAAAGTAACACAAAGTAATTTCTCAAAAATTAAAAGTAACATAGGCATTTGGATTTTGTATTGAATTTCCACTGGCTGTAAGTAATTTATTGATACACTCTCAATTGCTTTGCAAGAACTTTTAGCCAAAATTACTTCTTAAAGTTGGACAAAGCTCAATAATTTTGATTTATTACGCAGCATAGAATAATTTTTTAAAAATTTGGCAAGAGTTTTGCATTAGGCAAGCACTTGAATTTAGTAGTTATTAGGCTTCTGGGAATGAGATGTATAAAGCAATTAGAAATCATAAGATGAATTTACATTACAGAGTTTCAATTTTTGAGACTGAAACGTGTACTGTAATTGAAGCTTTCCTGAAATTGCAGGTTGACTGCTGGCAAGGTTATAGAAAAAAGGCAGTCAGAATTACTACCACACACCACTTCTAAGACTCGTGGGGTATTTTAAGCTATATCTTGAATAGTATAGTCCAAGCCATGGTGAAATTGGTCTCTGTTTTCTCAAATATTATTTCCTGTCCTATTACTTATGAGACAATGAATGGAAGACTATATTTACAGGTAAAACAGTGGTGTTTGTTTTTACTTTAAGCTTCTAGAACAGATGTTTGAGAAAACAGATTTTATGTCATAAAAAAGGAGCTTAATTTTAGAAATAAAATGCTGTTTGAGTCATATTTGAGTTGTAGTATTTTCTGAGAGTCCAAGAAAATACTTCTTCCTTGTGTTGCTCACAAGAATTGATTATACTGTGAGAGACTGCTCTCAGGCTGCACAACATATTAAAAGGTGCAGAAAGATAGTCAAAGCATCACACTTCCATGCTTCGGATTTTTGAGTAACAGAGTGAAGATATAGCTGTATCATGGCAGTACAGAATATATATACTCCATCTGCACAGTGTTCCGCAAGCTCTCTGAGCCCTCTTTCAACGACTTCATGAACTGCCTGATGCAGAGCTACATATAAATGACAAAAGTCACACCCTTATATATACAGTAAAAAAACTGCAATACTTACACCCTAGATAATAAATATTGTACTGAGACAGTTAATTCTCAGTACCTATTAGTATATTTATATATAGAAGAGTAGAAAGAAAAGGCAGAAAATGAAATACCATTTGAAAACAGGGTTAGAGACATGAAAACATATAAACAACGTCATTTAAGTGTGAAACTGCATTTACAGCTTACCAATTTCTAGTTTCTCACTACAGAGCTTGCCAAACAAAGGAAGCCTTGGTAATAACATTACCCACATTAAATTATTGTTAATAGTAAGCTAATACTCAGTTTCGGTCTTGCATATATTAATATTGGTGCTTTTAAATCACTGAAATTAATGTGATGACAAAATTAATTTGCTTAAGCCAATATTTTAATGCACTTTAAGAAAAGGTGGTATCTTTTTTGACTTATATTAAATAGTTGAATACCTTCTGCAGCTACAATGAGAAACAGAGTACTGCAAGGCCCCGTTGTGCTGAACAACATAAAAGACTGACTTACTAGACTTTCAACAGTATCGGAGACGAGTCTTTCTAAACAGACCACTTGCTTTGCTAAACATACTGAGCCTTCTTTTCATCTGCTGTGAACTCCTTTAACCTGTAACTTTGGCAAATGATTCTCATCTCAGGGATCACTGTATAAACACATAACACATTTCAGAAATAAAATCTGGAAAAAGAAATAATCTAGGATGAATAATTTATTTACAATCCAGATTGTAAAAAGGCTACTTTGATGAATTCAGTGATCTAATTTTACTTGCTACCTTTTCACTTCTGTAAAGAACAAATAAAATACATTCTGATGTATTTCATCCTCTTTGCATTTGGTTTTGCTTTTGTGTAAAAAAATACACAGGGCATAGGGCAAGACAGAAAGAAAGGTAGCATATATAGATAGAACGCTTACTTATAGGTGTTTATAGAGGTAATTTATCTGCATTTATGAAATCTTGGGGACTTGTCTTCGAAACAGGAAAAAAGTGTGGTAAGTATGATGTAAAAGAAAGATTATCTCGTGTTCTGTCTGGTGACAAGAAGGGGTAAGGAGTTCAAAGTAAACCAGTAGGTGTGATTTGGATCATCAGAGCAACTATGGATGGAGGAAGTGATTTAGGATGAAGATTACAGTAGAATGGACAAAGAAGAATCAAGACCTTCTCTCTCCTCAAAACTTGTCACAGTAACACAGAACTACCACAAGATCTGGTGCTGTTATATAGAAATACCAGCAAACTCAAGTAAGTAACCAGACACAGGCATCAAAACACCTAAGAAGATATGGGCCTAAGTTTCATGTAAAAAACATCAAGTCCTAGAAGGAAAGAAAACGTCACCTTTTGATTCTGGGCTACTTTGGGATTTGGAAAAAATACCACCAAAACTACAAAGCCATCAGAAGGCATGAGATAACTTCAGAATTTTCTTAAGAATCACAAGACTGCTGAAAATTTCTGCAATGTTGAATGCTGCTGTTCATTCCCCAACAAAATCTTCTATTTGCATTCCACTTCTGAAGCACATACAATGAAGAGTTAATCATCAGCTACAAAGTTAATTGTGTTCATAAAACATGGTTTTGCATACATGTTAGGATTATATCCAACACAAGTGAAATGAAACAGAAAATGAAAACAGTGATCTGGCACCAGAATTAAGTCAACAGCACATGAGGGACAGGACATAGTATACATATTTTTATGGAATGCTACGCTTCTGCCATGAGATCTAATGTATAAAACTGTTCTAGTAAATAATGGCTTTTTTTTTTCCTCACAACTTGTAGACACACCCGTACATCTTATTATTCATTGCAGAATGGTAATTGGTACGATTCTTCACCCATGTTCAAAAGTGAGAAAAGTTTATGAGAAATTGTTGACTAGAAGAAGAGACAGAGTGATCTACAAAACTACTTATTATTTACCTCAAATGAAAAAAGTATTTTCTCATATTCTGGAATGTGGTAAGGTTCATCTAGGTGACAGACTGTTGCTTTAAATGGATGATAAAAAGAAGAAAGGATCATCAGAAGGGAGAGGCATTTAAAGAAACCAATGAAGGTTTCTTAAGGAAAGAAGAACTTGGGGGTATTGGTGGATGAAAAACTGAGTATGAGCCGTCAATGTGCACTCGCAACCCAGAAAGCTAATCGTATCCTGGGCTGCATCAAAAGAAGTGTGTCTAGGAGGTCAAGAGGTGATTCTCTCCCTCTACTCTGCTCTGGTGAAATCCCACCTGGAGTACTGCATCCAGCTGTGCAGCCCGCAGCATAAGACAGACATGGACCTGTTGGAGCAGGTCCAGAGGAGGGCCATGAAGATGATCAGAGGGCTGGAGCACCTCCCCTATGAGGACAAGTTGAGAGAGTTGGGGTTGTTCAGCGTGGAGAAGAAAAGGCTCCAGGGAGACCTTCTAACAGCCTTCCTTAAAAGGGGGCCTACAGGAAAGATAGGGAGGGACTCTTTATCAGGGAGTGTAGTGATAGGATGAGGGGTAATGGTTTTAAACTGAAAGAGGGTAGATTTAGATATCAGGGAGAAATTCTTTACTGTGAAGGTGGTAAGACACTGGAACAGGTTGCCCAGAGAGGTGGTAGATGACCCATCCCTGGCAGTGTTCAAGGCAAGGTTGGATGAGGCTTTGAGCAATCTGGTCTAGTGGAAGGTGTCCCTGCCCATGGCAGGGGGGTTGGAACTAGATGATCTTTAAGGTCCCTTCCAACCCAAGCCATTCTATGATTCTATGAAGTCTACTGAGTCTTTATAATCTGAAGAACTCATATCCCGTATTTTAGAAAAAAATCCTCCATTTAAGCCAATATTTTCATATCTGTACTCTTAAATTCAAGTTTTATTTAAGCACTTCAAAATAAAACTTTTTATTTAAAAATGACGAATGTTTCAATTTTTTTTTTTGGTAATCAGCTTTTCTGAAGTAAAAGTAGTCATTTTCACTAGAAGATTGTGAATTTACAAATCTGAGTTCAGACATTCAGTTTTGGGAGATTTTGAATACAATGTCTGGGACCATGATTAATGAACAGAAGTTGAAGACTCATGAGAGGTTAATTATCTACTGAAGAAGTTGAAATGAAACTGGCTCCAATGAAAACATTAATTGGAAGTTCTATATGTGAAAGTTTTACTCTAGATTTTCAAGGAAGACATTCTAAAACCTTTGTCCGTGCTTTGATACCTAAGTATTTCACAGAATTGAAGAATGATTCAGGTTGGAAGGGATTACTCAAAGCAGAGTTAGCTATAAGATCATGCATCTTTCCTTCTATATAATGCACAGTTCTGCAATGGCCACCTCCGATTCCATGTGCTTCCTGGACAGGCTGCTACAACACCTGCTACCTGTAAAGCAACTGAAAGATGGAAGGAAAATTCAGCTAGCATACGAAGAAGCTGCAACAGTTTCTGAAGAAGGTGATGTGATAAGACCACATTATGCAGCCTTTTCCATTGTTCTTAGGAGCTGCTATTAATTTAGAGGTGAAATTTAAAGCTTTGTATGCTAATTACAAAGCCAAAACAGCTCAGGCTCCTGATTACTTTATGAAAATTCTGTTCCCCTGGGTTACAATATGGTCTGAAAGAGTTGGCGTGACACTTCAACTAATAAAGAGAAAAAAGGGAGGTTAGATGCTCATAGCAGTTTCTAGGAAGTAAAAGGGCACAAGAATCGGTTATTGTCGAATGATACCTAGAAACAGCAGATGGCTGACATCTATGAAGAGACTGCCTATGTTATGTAGAGATAACAGATGCAAGCATTCGTCAATTAAATATCTATCAGACCTGCCTGGAGGAGGGAACTACCTGGTATCTCCTGATAAATCCACAGGATTAGGAGATGTGGAAAAATACAGCAGAGAAGGCTCAAAAGGAACCAGACTTGTTTGCAAATCTTCTGAAGCTGAAAAAGCTGAAGTTAGAGAGACCAGAATGTTTGGATAGTGACTTCCCTTAGTAAGGAGAAATGCCAGGCCAGACTCAGCTGCCATGTATACGCATGCCTCTCCTGAAGACAGAAAGGGCTGAAACTCAAGCAGTCAGCAAAGGTTTCCCTACTGACTTTCTTCGTTGAAACTGTAGCCAGAAGATAATTTGTTTCCTAGCTTGCTTCTGAGGCGATTGTTGGTAAAGCAGCCCAGGACAAAGAAATGACAATAGAGAAATGAGAGCTGCATGCTCATATGGACATGGGTGGCATTGCAAGGCTTCAACTACAGGTATCTTCATTCACGGGGAGAAAACTACCTTTGCTTTTTGGCAGAAACAGCTAGAAAACCTTGGGTAATACTCTGAGACAGGAATAACCATGTAAAAGTTTGTGTAAAAGAAGAAATTGTAATTCATAAGGCTTATTTTTTAACAAGTTCAAAATGACTTGTATTATACATAATCCTGATCATTTTAATAAAATTGTGACCTGTCCACTATAAAAAAAAAATAGCAACACTGGAGTTCTAGATCATGATTATCTGTTATAAAATATTATCCTTTTAATTTCTTACCTAGAGGTATTGTATCTTTCATTAAGATACAGGATATTCTGACATTAGAGGATAGATTATTTCACTGCAAACTCTATCTAAGAACTAAGCTAACAATTTCACTTCTTGGTAAAAAGAATGTATTTTAGATTAATTGAGTCAATATTTATAGTGCATGAATTTATCATGAATAGATGTTGCTTCATTAAAAGAGAAGTTAAACAATTCATTGTGGTTAAAATTGTTCAACATACGTGCATGCATATCTCCAAATATTTGCAGTCATATCATTATGCACCTGTATGTATGCAGGTAACATATCTAAATTTTAAGATGTAGAGCCAGTCAATAAATCAGAGTCTTATAAGTTATACATCGTATTTAGCCTGTGTCTTAACTTCACTAGCAGCAGCTCTGTTCACTAATCTATCCCTCCAGAATTTAATTTAATATTCCAAACATGGAATTGTGTTTAAAAACAAACAAACCAACCAACCCCAAACCAACCAACCAAACTAAAAAAAAAAAAAAAAAACAAAACAAAACCAAAAACAAATTAAAAAAAGAAAACTCAACAACGTTACAAATAAGTTTTCTGTAGACGTATTATGGACAAGCTATATCAACTTCAGATACAAGACAGGAAGTATTTAGGCATGTCACTAAACAGCTCTCTAATCTAGTTTCTCAGGCTCTTACTGACTTACCTAAAAATTAGCTTCATTTCATTGCAAAGGGGAAAAACACTTTGCATTGTAATACAGAACACATTTCCCATTGGATTAAGAAGTATTGGCATAAAATCTAACATTTTACAAGCAGAAAAGCCATTCAAAATACAGATCTCTTCAGCTTTTTCTCTCCATCTCAGACATAATCATTTTCATGTCTAATAATTGAGAAACTAATCCTATAAAATTAGGGCTTTTCTTTTTAGTATTTTCTTATAAATTATCTAGAGTATTTTTTATGTAAAAGTATTGCATGTACAGAAAAAAATATATAGTAGTAAATATTAGAAATCATATACAATGGCTTATGCACAGTTTCATCTATCTAAAGCAGTCTGATCTGTTCGAAACTCATCCTGTTCAAACACATCTTCATATAAGCATTCTGTGTATGTCACTATATACAAAGTAAAGCAATTGCATACAGTTACCAAATTACTTTACAGGACACTGAATCTTGCTAGCGTAGGAGGACGAAACAATCTTTTCCCATATAGGACAGGTGAGAAACTAAAATCTATCCTATATAGGATAGAGAGACAAGACAAAATTTTACTAATGTTCACTCATTTCTTTCTTCATCTTTTTCTTATTCAATACAATGGAAAATAATTTAAAATCCTGTATGACACATATTTCACATTCTCCTTATAGGGTTTGTGTTGTTTTTTTTTGTTTTTTTTGTTTTTTTTTAAATTAAAATTGTTCTGGACAATGTAACTAAAGAATACTAGACCAATAATACCTTGCAAATATATTTTGCATTGCCCATAGACTTTGAAAGAAGTCAGTGTAAAACAGGCAAAAAGATGCCAAAAATAACATAAAATGAAATTGTAGAAAACATCCCAAGTAAATTATCTTTATATTTTCAAGTTCTTACAGGTAAGATTTTAAAGTATCTAATATAGGGTCTAAAAAACAGTTAACATTTTTTTTTTATTTTATATACATAAAAGTAGGAAACATTCGGTTAATCTGTGAGTTTCAGTAACGCTGAAGATTTACAAAGTGGTTCATCACTTAAGATTAAAATTCAGCGATCTTTAACTAAAACCTAGAAGTGTATTATCACCTTATACAGTAAAGAAAAGTTTGTGAAAGAAACACATTAGAGCGTGGCATTGAAAATTATAAAACACTGTCTAAAAGAACTGCTGAGAAACATGGAACGTGTAAGTATACGGAAAAAGAGGACCAGCAAATTACTAAAGGGTAAAATAACATTTTCTTAAAGAACATGTTATGTTGACCCCTTGCAGCCTTAAAGTTTTAAGACTTCTAAGGAGCTGCTGTGACTCTCTATTCCCAACCAAAAACTCACTTGTTTGATGCGGTCTGGATTAACAGTGGTCTGAGGCTGTAGAATGCTGACAGGCTCTGTCTTGGCCACATTTTGAGGCATTTCTCGAATCTTCTCTGCAATGAAGCCATGAACTGCATTTAGTGCTTCAACTGTTCCCTGGATCAGACACACCCGCTCTGTAGTACCTGCAAATACCAAAAGTTGATCTGAACACAGTGGATTCTTCAAGATCCCACAAACTGCTTCAATTATGGCAGAAAGATGGCACCCAAAAGCAACCTTGCAAAACCAACCAGCAATACCTCCACAAACATACAAATGAAAGGAGAGACTTCCAAAAGATAACATGCTGATGATCTGAAGATGTTTTAAACAACTCCTATTTGTATAGATCCTACAAACACATAATTTTCCAAGCCAATCTCGATAATATAAGTTAGAAGAAAAAAAAAATAAAAGAACAAAAACCATTAGGTTTTGTTGAAAATATTAGCAAACACAGTGTGTGCAGAATACATGCCTTTTAAATGATTTTGGCCTAGTTCTAGATTATTCTTAAATATTGTACAACTTTTAGGTAACACAAGGTTGAACATAATAGCCAGTATTATAGAGGCACTTGGAATAAGCTTTTGTAATGAACACCTGAACTGCAAATACATTCATTTAGTGTAGACATTATTAAATCATTTCTTAAAACAACTGCAAGTTGTTATGGCAAGACCTTTCAAGGCCAACTGATGTCATATATTTGAGTATCCACTTTGTCTTTTATAACTTTCCTATCTTACAACATCCCTGCAATAACTGCAATTATTTACTGAATACACAGACTTTAAGCTGTCTTTAATGTGATTTAGCAGTTGGAAATTATGAAAGCTTGTACCAAATAAGTAGTCAATACCCCACAAATAACATTTCAAGAACTTCTATTTAGAGTTATGCTGAATACCACTCATGCAGGATACCTAGACTCCATGTGACTACCTTCTAAGCATCCACGTTCTAAGGTCATGGGAAAATACTACACACTTGTCATAGGTCTGATAGGTGAAATACATATTTATTCTATGCGTAAGAATACTAAGTCTTTGGTTGCAATGAAGCAGAGGAGGGAACACTTCCCCCCCGTACTCATCTGTAAAGATAGGACAGATGCTTAAGTAAAACAGTCCTTGAACGCATTCCTCATTCCCAAAGTCTGCTGTAAAGTGTAACCCTCTGTTTCTTGTCGTTTCAGTTTTGCCTAGTTTTCAGTTCTAACCGCTCTATTCTGCTCTGTATCAGTTTGCTTAATTCTCCTCTCCAGTCTGAAGCACTTGTATTGGCTGTCACTCCTTCTCCCTTATATCACCATTACCTACTCTCACCTTTAATTTCATTGACTCTTATAATGACTTGCCTATGCCTGTAGCCTGGAGAAAGACAGTCTGATGTGCCATGTTTCTCTTGTCTTTTGTATACTACCTCATAGAACTTGCAATTCTATGCAGATTACCAACAAACATTAAACAACTACCATAGCTTTAGTTATAATTCTCTAGAAAGGCTTAGACAAAGCCTCCATTGCCACATAACCCTTTTCCAAACTGAAATTGTGCTGTTTGTGTTACAAAAAACACACCAGTCCTTATTTCTTCGATTTCTTAATTAAAAACATTACAGGATGGCCAAAGATGGATGCAGAATTGTGGAAAAATACTTCATTTATTTTTTGTGACTAGGGTGGTTTTAGATGATTTTGTATGGCTTTACTGTAGAGCAAAAAAGCTATTTTTACATATTGGGTTACAGCTTGATACACCTTCACTAGACAAAGAACATAAAAAAAACAGTATCGACCCTAAGAATACAAGTATGACACTGCACTGAAACAATCCACATTCCGTATTCCACACATCAAACCACTTAAATAGGTTCCACAAATTCAGATCCTGTTTTTCAAGTCACAACTAAGAGGAGTTGGAAAAATGAAACTTAAAAGGGAGTATTGTAGTTTCCACTTTTGTTTGGCAGAAATAACAAAACAAGACAACCTAGACATCCAAGTAAAATTGCTTTGAAATTTCATGTAGTACATATTTCCATAAACACATTCTGTACATTTCCAAGATACTCAAATTAATGATTTTTCATCACCATGTTTTTACCTTCAAATACCAGTAGAACAGTTGTACTAATAGAAGAAAATTATAACATGAACTATCATGATATTAGTGTATTCCTGAAAACATAATACTACTGCCATGCGAAGATATGCCGAGACACGTATCTCTATTCAATGCCAGTGTGCATTTTGCTTCAAGATTACAGGGGAGGAAGCAAAATAACAAATCTGAGCCATGGAATTACCACAAAAATAAATATGATTTTTGTAATTGACATATTCCTAGTAAATATTATTGACATGATCACACGTGAATCTTTTCTGATGAAAAATTCATTCACTCTACCTAAATAAATGAAAATTACAATGTAATGATGTTGTAAATACTGACAAGTTTGCAATGATTTCTGAAGTTCACAACATGTCAGTTGGCCTCATTATCATTGTACAATCTGCACAGAATCACAGGCAAGATACAGATTAGAGAAATACACCAGGGGGGTAAGTAACCTCCTCCCTAAAATTCCCTTTCTATCAATTTTATGTCTTTAGTAATATCTACTGTTATCCACTCATCTTAAGACACGCTCCTTACAACACTGCAACATAGTCTTTAACAGAGAATAGTACAGTAACCTTAGTCATCTGCAAGAAAAAATTGGTTTTTATTAGTAAATGCTTCTTGTCTGCTTCTGTGGATGATCTCTAAAGATCAAACATTTTGTTACCTAAAGACGAAATAGCACACTAAGCCCTGCCTGCTCAGTAACTTAACGTATTCACGTACACTTAAAATATTTCAAAGACTTTTTTCTTAAGAAATAGTATCAGGCAATACTGAAATTCAACTTCATGGAAGAAACTCTAAAGCAAAACTGACAGAATGAGAAACAAACAATTTTTTTCTCTATTAAAAGATGTTATTTAAAAATAATTACAATTAGGATTAAAACATGTCAATCAGTATTTCAAAAGCTGTCAGGTTAAAAATCCTTGAGATAAAATACAAAGATAAATTAATTACACTTTTAACAGCAAGTTATACACGTATCACAATCAAGTGCGTATTTGTCAAGAGCAAGATTTTTAGAACATTTATGTGACCTGTTACAGTGTCTTTTCAAGAAATTAACTTCAAAACGCAGCTAATTTTTTTTCCCAAAACACTCCGTCAAAAGAGGGAGTTTACATGACATAAGTGGAAGTCACCCCAGAAAATGAAACTCGGTTCCTAGACAACGCTTTCTTAATGCTTTTTCTTCCTACTTGGCTTCCTCCCCCTTTCGCAAACAACTCCTGTGGTTTCTGTGTAAAGCAATCCAGCTCTAAGAAAATGCTCTGGGGAGTCTTTCCGCTGTAGTATTAATTGTCTACTAAATGATGAGATGTGATGTGGATTGATCAATGCAGCTAATGCAAGTGTTCTCTAGGTCAGCAGACAACACACTGAAACAAAACACAGATCAGGTTACGTCCCAGCTACCGGAGCCTACTACGGAAAGCACTTAACAGGGATGACTACTGTCAAAACATTGGAAAGGGAAACAGTCGATGCTAAAGAGGAATTTCATTAGACTTGACACTAAGTGACTGAAGGGTATTCTACAGTCTGTGTTATTTCAGAAGGTGCAATAGAATAAAAATATACTTTATGTCCTACTACGGACCAAACACACTACATTTTAGTGTGCACAAACCAGGATGCAGTAAACGGAAATCGCTGTTCCATGAAGAAATACAATTGTGCAAAAGCACATTTCACGTAGAGTGAGATAGAGTTTTAAAGTGTATCACAATAGTAGCACATTTTCTTCAAGGGTTACATCAATAAAAAAGAAGTAAAAAAAAAAAAACCACGTATGGAGAAATTGTATACATGTAGAGTTGGGAATTGCTTTAATCTTCTGAAGTGATGTTGTCGTATTCCTTCACACAACTCTAATAGCTTTTCACTCGGATAACAGAGTACAATAATTTACAAGAGTCACACAAAAGGAAAACTGCCAGCTATATGACCAACCTGTATAACAAAAATAAGCCTATGAATCACTAAAGTTGGTGAAATTTCTGTCATTTTAAAAGCTTTTAGGTTCCATTAGTGTCTAAAGTAAACTGTCAGATTATTTATCATTTTCAGTTGTTTAACAGTTGCATCCACTCCTTTTTTCACATTTCTGTGAACGAAAGCTCAATCATCTATATGTATACTTTTTGTCATATGATTTTCAAAATATGTATTTAAAATACAGATCTCTTTTTTGAAACAGCTGACTTAGAGAAAGCCAAATTACCAAATAATCAGTGCCTTTTTTTTGTGCAAACATAGTCAATATAAAATTATTCTTTTTAATTATTTACAATTCAAATTGGAGTTATGTATTGTACACTGTCTTTTACATATGAAGAGATAAAACATGTACAAGAGAAGAATAATTCTGCCACAGAAAATGACCAAACGTAGAGGGTCATCATCCCTGTACATTCAAAAAACCAGAAAAAATATTTTTATGCACATTCAATAATACTAAAGTCCACGACAGAAGTTTGCATGTGGTTGCAAAATAGGAAAACAACTATCTCAATACATACTGCTGCTGATGTTGCTACAATCATTTCATGTTTACTTTTTCTAAGGAGCCCAAGTAAATTACTCAGTATTTGTACGTGCTCTATATTTCAGCAAGCAAAATGTGGTTTCTTTCCTCTTATATCAGAATTAAAATTCAATTTGCATATGTATGTTTTAACTTTTTCTTATCAAAGAGGCAGAATGTAATTGCACAAAAAAGCCTGCCTGTACTGCTCACCAAAAATAGATTTTTAGAACTAATGGAGAAAAAAAAAAAATCTTAATCATTTGTTTTGTTTTGTTTAGCTTTTAAGGATAAATTTTTTGGTCCTATTTCTTTAATATGAAAACAGATATGGCATTATATAAAATACTCTTTTTCTCTGCAGTTCCAAGGAGGAAGGAAAGATGAAACCATTAGGAGCCATCAGGCAATTTAAAAGTAAGTAAATAAAAACCTGTTTTGAAATCTAATAAGTTAGTTTGGCCTAAAAGCTAAACAGCTTGCAATAACTTTATTTTAATCATTTATTTTTCCTTCCACTTCCTTTAACTACCTAAAAGTTTACTTCTGGCAAATATATCCTTGGCAACCACACTGCACTAATTTTATCAAGAACATTTTAAATGCAGTTGTGAAACTTCAAAACAACAGACCACGAGCTTTTTCTCCGAGAAGGTTGTTATTTACTTATTAGACAACCGATAAGCTTTTAAAACGACTATTAGAATAAATGCTAGAAGATGCAACAGGATAAAGGATGCTGATGCTTTCAATGTTTTTATTTCTGTACTTAACAGGCATATATCTATATTGTTACCATTAAATTTTTAATTGTTTGCTTAAAGACTCTAATTCAATGTGTAACAGTTCTGCTGTATTCACAGAAACACTCACAAAATGTGAAATGTGCTCCTGTATTTTATGAACCTTAGTTGAAATGTTTTGGGGAGCGCACTGTACCTTTCAGAAAGGACTGTCTGGCATTTATATGACTCTCTATACTTTGCATTGGGCTTCTACATCAATCTTAAAGAGCATCTGAAAACCTAAAAAGCACAATGCATTACCAGCCCAGGGTAATCCCAATACATCCACTAATTAAATCTCCTGATATTTCTCCAGTGTACCATGCCAAATTCTTTGACACTGAAAGGCAAAACCTGACCGAGGAGCCAAAGCTAAAACCTTAACTAAATGAAAGGCTGCACTACAATATCTCATCAGCTGATTCGCATTAAGCTTTTTATTTGAAAACTCACAGGACAGCAGTCTATTAACCCTAACGTCCCATACATTTATTTTTGTGACCCACGATCAAATGGCCTGTAGAGCGGGATTCTATATAACACCAACACCGACTGCTTCAGCCTAAAACTGATCTTGCAAAAGCTCTTGGTGAAATAGGACTGTGCTTTGACACCATTCCCAAGCAATGTAAAAATTGTCAGTAAGGCGCTTAACATAAAAATCAGATAAACTCTTCCTTGCATGTAATATCTTCTCGCTACACTTGCATAAAACCTCAGCAAATGGAATTCAGACAACAAAAACTTGTTTTATTCAAATGCATTAGCAGTATTCCACAACGCCTTAAACAGATATGAAAAACCTTTGTCGTATAAATGACAAAATGTACACAACCTTAAATGCAACACGCAAGACCATCCCACATATGTGCAAAGTGTCATAGAAATCTCAACAAGACAGTTTTCTCCTTATGTCCTTATCTCCTTCCTGTCCTTTTACCTTTGTTTCTTGAGAGAGAATTACTTGGTCTTAATGTAGAGCCTGTTCTCCCATACGCATCACAGACAGAAAGATGGCTCGCTCTCAAAGCAAAACTTGATGATCTAATAGACTCCCCAAACTGAAAGGGGAAACAGGGCTGGTAGCAATTCTAGAGCACTGATGTTCTGCATTTGTTTTCATCCAGACGAAATAATTTTGGAACTGTTTGCCCAGAACACTTACACAATAGGGAGTAAAACTTAACCTTCCTGGACTAAAAATTAAAATAGCAATTTTAATAGAAATTAATACAGCTGAATAAAAGAAGAAAATATTGAAGGGAATCTGCGAAATTGAAAGGAAATAAATATCGCCCTGTAAGAATCTTCTTGATATTTCTCTTATAAAACCAGGGCATCCTTGACTTAGATTTTAAATTTCAAGATTACTGTTCAGATGCATTTAGCGTCACTAAAGCTCCATTCTTCTTTCAGAGAGAAATAAACTGTTCCCTTTGAAATTTCATCTGCAATTACTCCTCCTGAAATTCTAACTATTAATGTTTTCTGCAGCTACATTATACTTTATGTGAGTCAAGCATCTAATAAAAGCAGAAAGTTAGAATAAGTGGTCTATTTCTTGAAACACGTCAACAGATGTGATGATTACCAAGCACACGCACCTATGCACATGACTTGCTGAAATCTGCAAAAATACATGTTAGAATTTGGGGTCCTTTACCATCAGTCCTCTAATATTTTTTTACCAGGTGTTCACAAGAAGCCTTACCAGCCTTAGCAGAAGAAACTGACTGCTGAACTCACATTGATAACATGTCTTTTAGGTATGGCACATGGATAGCCATGCACATATATGTGCATACACATAGTCATACCCACATATACACCAATTTGTTTTACTTTAATTGAATAAGTGACCCCTTCACTAGAATTCAGATATCAAAATGAATCAAGTTTTAAAATTCTGTAAAATGTATGAACTGTATGAGTTCTCGGAGTTACACGAAAACTTCAAGTTTATAGCCCATTGTGCTCTGGTCACAAGAGTGAATTACATGAATCCAGGTTTAACATAGTTATGAGTCTGAAGAAACGGATTATTCTCATGTGAGAGAGAAACCTAGGAAATTAAAAAGATCTAAATAAAAGGAAAAAACCCCAAACCTCGTAATTATTAAAGGCTTAGAAGGGATGATGAGTCATCTTACAAAGCAAACAATCCCTTGAATATAAACTGTTTTGTTGGATATCGGCTAAGGATTTGATGATAATTTCTCAAAAATTAAATTATATAAAGCAAGATGAAGAATTACTTATTATTATTATACTGTTATGTGTACGACAAGAAACGAGGATTATAACCACTTTTCTTTGTTTAAGAGTTATTCATTAAAAAACTGTAAATTCCACTGCAAAAGCTGATGAATTTCCCCCAAACGAAAGGCAAAGGCCAGAGATTTTGTCTTGCTATGGTTTTATGAAGGACTGTTAGATGAGAAACACTCAGAGAGAAAGTGTGTGTGTGTGCAAATCAATGACAAAGGGCCGCAATGTAAGTGAGCACAGCCTAATTATGCTTTAGGAAAGCATGTTTCTGGAAAATAAAAGCTCTAGAACTAAGACAGACCTCAAACTATGGGCAGAAGCACTGTTTCTTTCAATTTGTTTGGGGAAATGGTTGCCTTAATATATTATTTGTAAAACGATCTATAACAAATGAGCTATTGTTTAAACAAACAAAATCAAAACCCACCTGATTCCATCATAACATTTACATCTAACTGTAAAAGCAGTTAGAAAGGGATCAAGAAGAATTTTTACATTTTGCTGCTATTAAATTGTATGTCAGAGAAGAACTTCCCCAAAATAGTATTTGGGGAAGCAACCCCGTATTAATTTTCCCTTCTACCTCACAAATTGTTTGGCAAATAGGCTAAACTAACTGTCATCTTCTCATCTTCGGTTTCCTTAAGTTGGAAAGTGAACACATTTCCTATAGCTGTCTGTCCTCAATAACAAAAAAATGAAAAAAACCAATGGGAATACAAAATACAGAATTTGAACAAAATACAAAATATTTAAATTTATTCGTTGCTATTTAAATGTTCCATCTATTAAAAAAAATCAGGTAAGTTAGGGTCCTCAAATTACGTGACGTTCTCCGCTAACATAGAGAAATCTGTTTAAATTTTTCTCTTCATTTTTTTCTTCTTAAACAGTGGTAACATGATTGATGGACAGCAATATGCTTCTGACTCATATAAACACTTTTTCAAAAGGAAATGGGCTTACCACTATGGTGCTTATAAATCTTTTCTAATAATGTAATATAATAATTTGCTTATTCATATATTTTTAAGATTACCAAGGTGCCTGGAATGTTGCACAGAGTTACTATTGTTCTCCTATCAGTGAACAATAAGCATCTAAATAAATAAATAAACATGTTAATAAAAATCCAGTACCTAAGTTTCATGAAAATGAGAAGGTCTCTGAGAAGTAAAAGTTTTAAAAATCATTAAAAACCAACCACATGCAATACCACCACAAGACCAAATGTGTTGGAGAAAAAAAGAGCTGACCTTATTTTTGGAAGAGGACCACAGAACAGAAAGAAAAAAATTACATTTAAAGATATCTGGAATGAATTTTTATATCAACAAAAGCACTTAAGAATATTTTTCATGCAAAGTAATGTTCAGTTAGCAATTACAGCTTTTATGCCATGCTATAGTAATATGAACCTTTGCTAATAGTGCCTCCTACACATACCATTACCAAAGGAAAAAACCCACCCATTTAAACAGTAAAATACACTTTGAGAAATTGTAGGAACTGATATATCTTATAATTTAGACTGATAACAGTTCAAGTCACCAAGGGAGCTTTTCTCCTCAAAAGTATTTCTCAAGTTCCATAGTTTAAAAGCCTGTGAAAAGCATTGGAAAATCTTCCTAGATAAGGCCAGTTGCTCAAGAAATCAAATCACCTAATACATTCATTACTATCTATCTGTTTGGAGGAAGTAAACACTAAATTTCAGGTAAATGAGCTATACTTAGGGTTTAGATTAGAGATTCTATTAAAATATTTGTAATTGTATGTATTTTTTTTATATAATGCAAGTAAACATTGACAGTGATCATGGAAACATGATTTTTTCAAGAGTATGCTTATTACTATCGAATGCTTTTTAATTTAAGTGATGATCCTGCAAGAAGTTACCTTTATCTACAGTGCTCAAGATGAACACTAGAGAGAAAAGTAATTTCAGGTAGAGATAAAACGTAGAGAGACACTATAGCAACTGTATCATAAGAATTTCTACATCCCAGTCCAGAAATATAAGGAAAGAGACAAGGACGCGCACACCTTATGTTTTCAGAGCAGGAAGGATGCTGTCATACCAAAACCAGGATGAGCTCCCCTTTTGATGCAGTCATTGTAACACCCATACAGAACGGGCACATACAAACACACATGCACAAACACAAAGACAAACATCTTTTTGTATCTTGCTCCTCCTGTTTTCCTCTCTAAATGCTAGTCCAAATTCATGTTCTGCTCATCGTAGATTTTAGCCGCTCTACGCTTAATTAAATGCATTGCTCTCCAGCAGTGAATTCTAGTCCAGGGTTTATATGGAAAGCAGGTAGGAAGAGTTTGTGACTACTGCCCAAGCACTCAGTATGCCACAGTTATTTTTGTTTGTCTTCCTAGCTCCTTCCTAACTTCCAGATTGTAACCCTTTTATAGCATGTCCTGTTGCTTTTTCCATGAACGACATTTATCTCCCTCTAAATTTAGCTTTCTAAAGTTTATACAAGTCCAAGGTAGCTGTTTAGAAAGACAGGGACATCCATGAACAGTGCATCCCATCTACCGTCGGATGGAATCATCCCACAAAGATACGAAGCTCTCACTCTTAACTATACAGGGAGCTTTGAGTATTGTCTTAGATTACACACTAGGCTCCTCAAAGGCTCACTATATACACACATATATATACACATAACACGATACTGTTTTTCAGAGACAGCTACAACATAAATGTTGAATTACTCTTAATATTAAAGCTATAATAATTACTATTAATGCTATATAACAACATTAAAAGCATTGCCTGAGTGTAGGAATAAGACAGGACATAAAATGATTTTGATGCAGTAAGAGGTAAACTGAAGTGTCAATAAAAAGAGATATTTCCCTCCAAAAGCAAATACCAGAATCATTTCCACCCACCAGCAGATTTATATAAATTCACAAATATTTTGTCATATAAAAGTCCACAATAAAAAGGAGTAGAAAATGTTATGTAGGCAGAACTGTTTCTAAATAGAACTTTTTCACAACTTTTCGCAGTGGATGACAGCTGCTCTTTCTCTATTTTTATAGCCATCACACAGCTACATATTCTTTTCTCCTGAGCACTCAAAAATTCCTGCTTCACAGATATTTGCTGAACTATTTTCACTCTTGTACAAAATTACCTTTAAAATAGTCAAGGTAGATACAATGGCCTTAGCAAGTTCAGTACCAATGAGCTAAAGATCTTGCTGAAATTCATTTTTCGCATGTTCTGTTACAAAAAGTCCACAGAAGATTAAAAAAAAAAAGAAAAAGAAAGAGGGTTAGGAACCTTAGGTTTTTCTTTAGTTTCTGTACCCTTTCACCATCAGAAGGAGAATCAGACGAAGTGAACAAAAGATTTCCTACCGGTACTATGTCTGGTCCAGACAGGAGCCTTTTTTATGGGCCAGTCATTTTGCGAGTGTTTTCAACAAGTATTCAAAAGAATAATGTCACAATTTAATGTTTATACAAATGCTACCACATTTCAATGTTTATATTATTGGATTTGAGGAAATCTGGGCAGCTACCTCGTGCAACTTCACTGATCAAGAGCAGGGATGAAGAATAGGGTTTTTTCCCCTGCTTTTGAAGAGTTGATCAAGTGTTCCTGTTTTAGAAACTGAATTGTCTCAGAATTCATCTGGAATAAATGCAATCAAAATGTTAACAGCCACAATGTCATTATCAGATCCTTACATCTACGGATATTGCCACTGAAGTCATTGAAACTTCATAGACAGTAAGTCTCCAACATAAATCCGACTGTGAGATAAGAACCTGGACTGACGTCCTGGTTTCGGCTGGGCTGGAGCTAATTTTTTTCCCAGTAGCTACTGTGTTTTGGATTTAGTATGGGATTTGGTATGTGAAGAATGTGGATAATACACTGATGTTATTAGTTGTTGCTAAGAGATCAAGGACTTTTTTCAGCTTCCCAGGTTTTGCCAATGTGCAGGTGCAAAAAGCTGGGAGGGGTATAGCCAGTACAGTTGAATCAAACTGGCCAAAGAAAGTATTCCATACCATAGACGTCATGCCCAGTATATAAGCAGGGGTTGGCTGGTGTGCCGGGCGCTGTTCATTTCAGCTTGATTTGCTTGTTCATTCTGCCCTGCCTTGCTCTCTCTCTCTGGAACTTGCAGTTCCGAGATCGCTGCTTGGGAAATTGCTCTTCTGAGATTGCTCTTGGTTTCACTCTGTGATCGCTGCTTGGGATGAGCTGTATCAGTCATCAGGTCGTCGGGCAGTGAGAAATTGTGCATAATTTGTTTTGTATAGTCTATTATCATTATTTTTTATTATTATCAATATATAATATTACTGTTATTATCTTTTTCTTTGCTGTCCTAGTGAACTGTCTTTATCTCAACCCACAAGTTTTCCTTTTCTTTCCGATTCTCCTCTCCACCCCACTGGGGAGGGGGGGGAGTGAGTGAGCGGCTGCACGGTATTGGGTTGCTGGCTAGAGTTAAACCACGACAACTGAATATACTAACCTACTGAATATACTATTGAGTTTCATTCTGTATTAAGCAGATAAATTTAAGCCGATAAATAAACCACTGGATTCTCCTAGATAGACTTACAAGTAATACATTTTCTTGCATTACATCAAACTTGTAAGACTATTTTAGGACTATCTGAGTTTTTATTCTTTTGTACGAGCAACCTGTATAACGCAACATGAAATAAATAAACCCATTTGAAATAAACCTACTATATAAGTGCCTAAAGAATAAATCTCCCCCCCAAGTTAAACCATAAGCTGAACATCATGCTCAGAAAACCTCCTCAGAAATCAGTGGGAAAGAGGAATCTGCATCTTGGATGACTCCACGGCAGCAGAGTTTTTCCACTGCTACTCTTCCAGAGACCCTCCCCGTGGGCTGCAATTTCTAACGAATCTGCGTAAGTTGCTCATGCTCAGATACTCCTCCATGGCCCTGCTGTGCAGTAACGTAAGACAAACTTCACAGAATTAAGAACCTCACCAGTACTCCTCCTGAATAGGCAAGGAGAAAAGACAAGTTCACCTCTAAAAATCAGACTCTCCACTGATATGAATACACATGAAATTGCCTCCTTTCTCTGTTTGCCTGAGAGCTTATCTTTATAGGATGGCAGAATTATGAATGTGAACTTAGAGAACAGTACCTATTCTGTACTAACTACCTGTACGAATTCTGCACCAAGAATGGCCCAGCTCTCAACAATCTTAAGTCTGTTTCCTTCCTCAACACTAAATCAGGGATGCTCATGTAGCTTCTCAACTTCAGCAGCAGGGCAGCATTACAGGTGCCCATGTTGGGAATGGGTAGGAAGGAGGGTGCAGTAGCTATTCCACTGCTCCCCTCTTCCTCTCCAGCTGTAGAACTTCTCCCTTGCTGCAGGAAAGGAGCTGGAGCCCAGTAATTCTGCTGAGGGAAAAGACAAACACCGACACCGTTCCAAACCTCCCATACCACTTGGTACTACGCTTTCCATCACAGGCTTTAGAGCCTTAGGGACAGACACTCCTACAGCAAGATTACAGTAGCCAGCAAGAGTTGGATTATTAAAGAGCATTTACACTCCCCAAACCCTATGATCTCTTACTCCCAAAAATAATAGCATCAGAGTGGGTGGTAGTCCTCTGACATGCTTTTTTAATATTATTGTGACAAATTCAGATGGCATCATCAACCCAGGTAAAGCGTAATTTTTCACGTGCATTAGCAAGCCAAGTTAACCTAAGGCAGGAATGTATGTTAAGTTGAACGTAAGTGTGAAAATGCTTCAAAACATTTATACGCCTGAGGAGGGGACAGCCTAACAGCCCTCTGCCCCTTCTTTTTTTCCCCCAATATCACCTTCCATCAATAAAGATAATGACTTTTTCTTGCCCTCAAAACTTAATTACTTGTGCAATCTTTAAGATTTCATAGTTCGCTATTAACTAGCTATTTGCTCACATCCCTTTTTGGCAAAATAAAATGTATTTTTGGATTTTGGAGAGAGGGCCTACAAAATGCTCTCTGTGGAGAAGGTGCGGTATGATTGCTTGCTAAGGTTAGGAATGTTATTTAAATGCTAACAAGGTGCATTTTCAAGAATACATTTGAAGTGACAGTGAACAGAGAAAAGACTAGCTAAACAAAGTGAAATTCTCACAACGTGAAAAGTGTTGTATTAAAATAAATTGAATAGGAAGATTAATGTTAAAATTTGTACATCCAAAGCCGTGGCGGTTGAAACTTTTAACTCTTATCTGACACTACTTAACATCAAAGGAGATAATCTACTTTGAGAATAGGTTGAGATAAATTATGTCTAACAGGACAATCAACTGCAAACAGCAAAAGTTGAGGAAAAGGCAGGAGAAGAACTGGCACCATTCAAATAATTTACACAGGCAGAACGCCTACTAGTCAGTAACACATTTTGATCATTTTGACCCAGCTGTAGTCAAAATAATTACCCCCCAAAATAAATACTGCTCAACTTTTTCGATCAAAATTTTTAAATCTGAGAACTGATTGCATATAAGCATATCCAAGTTTTATGCCTTTTTTGATATAGGTATTTGAAATATGTCTAGTGCAAGTTTCTGGGAGCAGGTACATGCAAGGTACATTTAAAAAAAGCTCTCTAAATTGAAACAGATTCAAATACAAACAATTGTAAATGAAGAGCTGTGTACTACTTTAAGGCAAAAGCCTAGCAAGAAGCATTTATTCTAGTCTAGAAATAAAAAAATGCAGCAAATAGTTTCTAATCACACACAGAAACAGCATAAACAAAGTGAAAACTGTCCACTGATATCTTGTATTGATTTAGACCATGTTTCACAGCTATATGCAGTAATATTCTTTTCTGAAACTTTAATTTGTACCTACTCAGAACAAGCCACTAACTGAACGAACCTTCAGTAATAACAGTATCTCCTCTGTTTTCACAGCTTAGAGGCTGTAAGGGGACTGTTCTCAATGCTGTTATTGACCAAGTATATCAGAATTATGTCAGGTTTTAAAATCTACCTGCTTTCCTCCAAAACTAGTTTTAAGTTTCTCTCCATAAAAACAATGAAACAGCCTGAAACAGGAGTGAAAATCCTATTCATTCTGAAATTTATTTTAGCACTAAATAAACAAGGAGAACTTTAAAAGGTGTATAATCACTTAATAACAGGCTAATACATCCTAAAATGGGAAAAACCAGATACAGTACAATCCCTATTCTTCAATCATTAGTGAGATTTTGCTTTAAGTCAAGGAAATAATTTTTGCCCATTTGAAAAAGAATTTTCCAGCCTAATTAGATTTCTTAATCTTCTCACAGACAACCAATCTAAATCCATGGATTGTTTACTCGTGCATGATACAAAATACTCTTTTTTTTATCCCCAGTCCTGAGAAAAAACACTATCAGAGTCATGACAAAAACAACATCAAAAAATCCAAGTAGTTTCACGAAGCTAGCATTAATAAAGTCTATTTCCCTACAGATTTGCATCTTTGTGTCTAAGAAGGTAAGAAGGTGCAGGCTCTGACTGAAGCTTTTCCCAGAGTTGTCGATTTTCTGGGGACAGCAAATACAGGCAGGCATAAGCTGATGCCATCCTTCAGTGGAGGCCTTCATAGCATCTTTGTCCAAGCCACTGATGTTTATCTTCAGAAAGCATACAAGAACTTAATTATCTGAGAGATGTTCACCTCTCTGTCAAATGTGGATCATGTTAGCAAAGAGTTCAACATTGTTTCACTGAAACATCAGGCGAGGTAACGCTGAGGCTGATCAATAAAGTGTCTTGCTCAAAATCCTCTTAAACAGCAATCTATTCAGAAGCAATAGTATATGCATATACTAATTAAAAAAAATAAAAATTCAACTATTATGCATTTGTGTATTTAGGCTTTTTGTATGTTTTTGATAAACTAGGACTAGTACATTTTGAACTTTGCCTTTCAATTAAATGTATAAACCTTTCTTACAGTCACAAATGGTGCCCCTGTGTCTTTAAAGGGACTCTTGCAACTCTTTCTAATCCCTCCCTAAGGCTAGCTTCCGAGTTGAACTTTTCAACTAGTAACCAAATACTGGGCAACTAAACTACTGTGTCAAGTGTAGAAAATGGATATTTACTTCTATAAAAAATGGAAGATTTTCTGATTATCTCATTCCCATGCATTGAATTTGCATGTCCTGCTGAAAATACATGGAGGAATTTTTTGAGTGCCATGACACTTACATTCTGATACCAAGATGACTCTGAATTTCATTCAAGACAGTTATATTCAGAGATGCAGAATTATGAGACCATGATCGTTCCCCCCTAATCACTGCATTTTTCACAGCTTTTTGTATCACTCCTAAGAAAACATACTGCAGACTGTAGGGTTCTAGATATGACTAAATGATTGAAATGATGGGGGGGGAAAAAAAGTAGCAAGGAATAAATGAGGTGCTTATACACGTACAAATGAAAGAAGTAATGTGGAGTTTACAAGTCAACACCAAATTGAACAAAAAAAGAGGAAAAAAAGCAACAGCTTAAACAATGGGAGCTATTTTAACCTGAATTACTAAATTGTGAGAAATACCAATGAGATAAAGGAATAAATTTTCATCTAAAGTTTACGTTTTTAAATGAAAAATAACCATAAAAGATATCACATTATTCTGATGATTATGGTAAGCCTTGTTATTTTGTACTTTTAAATCTCTACAGCGGTTTTCACTGCAGCATTTGGCGTAAGGCTGTATTTTGTTTGCCTTACTAATCATGAATATTACATGGATTGTGCTCAGTCTTAGAACGTGAGCCTTTCTGTATTTGTAGGTTTCTTGCTAACGTGCTATGGAATTCAAAACCTATGGGACTTTGGGACTTTAATTTAAGCCTGTGGCAATGAAGATGCAGCTGTTCATTTATAAGCAATCATCACAGCTACAGAAGTTATAAGATTAAACTTGAAAAGCCACTTTCCTGAACTTTTAAAATGATTAAATTATAACAGAATCAGTGCTATTTTTTATTAGAAATATTTTTACTCATTAACTTTCTTCCAAGTTTAAAATCAAACCAAACTGATTTTACATAGCATTCCACCTGAGCTTGCACCAGGTTAGCATTGCAGATTAGGTATCAGTATTTGATTATTATTGTAATGTTTGCTCCTCACATACATAATTAGAATATATCATCAACCATGACCCAGTCAAGAGTCTTTTGAGGTTGGCATTATAAATTTTATTCTACATTGGCTCAGGTGCAACTCAATACTGCTAGCAGAATTTATTTAAATGAAACTTCTTCTATCAGTGAATCAAATCAGAATTATAAAGGAGTGTTACTTACTGGTATTATAGAAATGCCTTCCAATAAAGCTATAAACAAACAAGACAGAAGATTTTATCAACATATGAAATCTATAGATCTCATCTCTGTTGAGATCTACAGATATCAACATATGAAATGTATTTTTTCACTGGTATGATGGGACAGCTGTGCTGCAAGTTACTTTTTTAAATAGGATACTCTATTTTGTAGGACTAGGAGAGTATCCAGGGTGCAAAGGGCTGATCATGACGGAGTCCAGAAACACTCTGAAATAGTGCCAAAGCTGCATTCCTGTGGCTGAAGTCTGAAGTTCTGCTGTGTTAGGTGAGACCTTCGAAAGCTTGGCAAGTAAATTTGCAGGGCAGTGTCAAGATGAATGAATAATACCAATGAAAGTAGAATTTTCAGATCAATGTTAGAAACAGGATCACATTACCATGGCTTGCTCTCTTGGTAGTAAGTTTCCCGATATATGCAGTGGCTGTATTGTTTAATTCCTAGTAGCTCCTTAATACTTTGTCCTGAGTACAGCCATACTAAAGAAAGGTTTCTTCTCCAACGGACAGTGTAAGGATCAATAAGATATTAGCCCTTTACAAATGCCCCAAAGCTGTAAGACAAGAAACATTTTCTCTTTCATTCCTCCTCCTTTCCCCAGTGAAATTTATCTCTTCATTAAAAAAAATTAGCCTTGGAAGGCATTGCTTCCTAAAGCAGGAGAAGTCTCCCAAAAGACATAATCGCCCAGGTTTTGGGATCTTCCTACGAAGTAGCAGCTCTAATTTCCTTTCTCCCCAGATCTAGCCAGTGACATGAAACTCTGCAGCAATAATCCTCACTGAACTTAGAGTTAAAAGTTTAAAGTTTTCCAAAGCAGACAGACTATCCTTTCAAATGCAGTTTCACCTTTTCCTTGCAGACACCCTGGGGACTTCCTTCAGTAGCACCAGACAAAAGTAAAATGCAAATAAATGAGAAAAGACTAGAAAAGTGTGTGGGGTAAGCTGTTGGTTAAGAAAAATGGTATCTTAATAGTGGAATGCCTAAAACTATACCATTTGGGTTCCTGTAGAGGCCACAACCTCAGGTAGGTGAGACTTTCTGAAGTAGGGGATACAAGGAATTTTCACCCTTGTCCGTTTCTCACGAACCTCTCTTTTTTTCTACCCCTCAGCAGCTCTCCACAGCGGTGGTGAAAATCAGAGAGAAATATGACAGAAAAGCCACTTAGGTTTTTATTCTGCATTTATTTACAGTGATGAGCAATCACCAGGAGACCTGCTTTCTGGCTATCAGCTAAGTAAAATATAGGCAGCATAAAAGGAGATTTACAAGTACAAAGATGGCATTAGGTGCTGGATACCTCCAACAGTTGTATTTCTTTATTTGTTTATTTGTTACATCACCACCTCTGGCACACGTAATTCAGAATAAAGTTTATTAAAGATGATGTACCTCTCCAATAAAATTTTAGCAATACACAGTATTTTATTCTATTACTTGCAGGCAGGTATTGCTCACATTATTAAAGACTGTTTTGTATGGAATGTATGCAAATGGAAATCTAAGCTTGCATCAACTTTGTCCTCTCCTGACTTAACGCGTATGTAGAAGCACACGTATATAAACCCTGAAAAAATGCTATTTTAGTTTTACTGAAGTTAAGATGCCAAACTTTAAATGTCATACATCCTGCAGACTGATTTATACAAGTCAGCCTGCTCCAGAATTCTGGCACAGTGATGTAAATTTTCTTTTCCCTACTCAATTTTATTTTATCATTGTGTCCTGTTAGAATTGTATTTCTTTCCAAGTTGACTCTAAATCAAATCTTCTAAAGGAAACCCCTTCAAGACACTTCTCTGATGCAGTCACTACAAGGTGGTTTTAGTAGTAGCATGTAAATGAATACAATGCTGATGCTCATTTGGGAAGTTGTCAAACATCACCTAACTACTATCAGACTGAAGGACTTGGCAAAACTTGTAACATACAGAAATTTCATGTGCTAGTGAAGATTAGAAGTCATTGTTCCTGAGCCTGAATTTGAATCTTGCTCAACTATCTAACGCATATCTGCCTACAATCCATGCCACGCAAAGCTCCCAGGAAACGTGCATCTTGGAACTCCAAAGCGATAACCAATCAGAAAGCAACCAAAAAAGATCTTCCTCTGCTCACTGGGTCTACGCATGAACATGCAAATCAAAGTTGAAATAATCAAGATTTCTCCACACATTACTCAAGAATATCTTCTAAGTCAATTGCTATTCAAATGCTTATGGTATATGTTCTGAGCAATGGTATGGCTGAATAGCCAAGATAAAAAAAAGGCAAGCCTCAGGGAATCCAGCAGGATAAACCTTTAGAATTTAAAAAAGATTGGCAATGAGGTCAGCTTTTCATCTGGGAAATGTATTTGTTCTGTATCTTTTTAATACAAAAGACAGAGACATTTTTACTATAAAATTCAACTGTATTCTAATCATATTCTGGTATACCCAGAGACATCACTTGCCCAAGACAGCAAGGATTCACAAATCACTTTTCTGCTTACAGTATGTTTTACAGTATGCAAGATAACATTAACTTTGCTAATCAACACTACAGTATGTCATCTAACAGGTCACCTGGAGGGCATGAAAAAATAGAGTGAACTACAGTTTGCTGCAAATCCACCACAAAGGATTCAGACAGGTTTTTGGGTTTTTTCCAGCATCAGAAAAAGAACACTATATTCTTTAGATCTTGGAGGCTTAAGTAAAGCAAATGGATGTTGAAAAGAAAGTAGGGCAATTAAAAATAAAAAGGATGAATGTAAGGCTTTCCTTTGTCCATGGGGAAGGAAGATATTTTTATATAAATATGTATAGATACATACACACCTCTCAAAGTATTTTATAAGTAAAAAAAGAGCTGCTGTCTAAAATTCATTAAATCTTTCATATGAATGGCCTAATAAGAAAAGAAAAATATGTACAGAGAGCTTGAAGAAAAACCCCAACAAATCATATTTGATAATATCTTAAGCCTTTTCATATCAACCAGCAGGCATTTTTGTAACTACCAGTATAAAGCTCCACGGTCATTGTCTTTGACTAAGAATTATTTAGCATAGCAATAACATGGCAAATATAGAAGCAAAACAGCCCAGTAACTGCCACTGCTCCTTTACTCCACCTAAAATAAATAATTTGATAGAACATGATTAAACAGAATTACACCAACAAGTACAGTTCACATGCATATACTTTTACACATATAAACAAGAGGCAATACCATGTCGTCACTGTCAACAAATCACCTTCATTTGCAAGAATGTGAATTTGAGCCACATAGTTCCCCAGTGGGTCAAAATTAAAATGGAAGTAAATCAATTTTGTAATTATTAATATAATAGACAAGAGCTAGGGTGGTGAGCCATCAATTCTAATTAAAGGCTGCAATTAAAGGATACTTCAATCAATCATCTCTGTGAAAAGTATACTCTATTGATTGCTACATTAATTATTAAAATCATATTAAAATAAAATTCAGATTTAGTTATCTGCCAGCTACTTCAAAATAATATTCTGAGTCTTATAATCTAAATTAGTGACGACATAACTAGGACTGAAATTTCTTTTCTTTTTCTGTAAAGAATGGTGTGAGACACTACCTCAGGTACTCAAGTAGTGCAGTATCAACTACTTGTTCTTAGAAAGAACACGCAAGAATTTTCCTTTCTGCCACAGTCTGTGTTACTATTAACTCCCCATGGCAGTCCTTTATTACCTGCTTTTCCTCCATTGGTCAAAATACCAATTTATGTGTTACGTACTCCAATTATGCACACATATCAGACAATCCTAAACTAAGTCTCTTAAAAACTTTTCACACAGAAAACCCAGACCTGGTTGCAAAAGTAATACGGAGAAAAGTTAAAATACAATTCGTAATTTTGCAGCTCAAATTGAAACAAAGGTAGATGGAAAGCAGAGTTCATAGTTAAATGATAGCCCATGAGGTCCTTGACTCAGCTATGTTTTATGCTCCTGTGAAGAACACGAACATAAAGAAGACAGTAGTTGAAAAGATAATGAAGTCTGCCACAAGTTAGAGCCAATCTCAGGTAAGAAAAGCATAGAAAAGATGGAAGCAAATACGCTGCCAGACACAAAAGAAGCTGAGCTATGGGCGTGGCAACTAAGAATCGTGAAAAACTGCTTCCCACCTTACCCCTTGCATAAACAGAGCTTTTTAGTCTGGGATGATACAAACACAAAAAGCTGTTTGCTGCATTCTGAAGTACAGATGTTATCAGTATCATCACATACAGTTCATTAATATCTGCAGTAAGCTGATGTAATGACAAGAAAGTAATTTACAGTTGAAACCCTCATGATTTCAACGGCACAAGTGCAATATCTAGTGTAGCAACATAATTGCTTTGTTACCTTATCAAAACAATCTCTCAAATATTATTTAAATGCAGTTTGAAACAAAAAGACTACCAGATGCTTTCAAAGACCACAGCCCCTTGACTTTGAGAGAACTGAGTTACAAATGCTAAGAATACCTCCTTAAAAACCTTGATTTTTGTAAAAATCTCCTCCAAATTGTCAAATTCCACAGTTGATTTTAAGCTGGTAATTGTACCAGCAGGCGGCCAGGCTACAGAAATCTATGACAATAAATCTATGGATTTATGACTGCCACCCACTGCTACCAACTGCTCTGCAACTACGGGCTGTAATCAGAAGAAAAATAATTAAAAAAACACACGAAGGGAGAAAAGGAAGGAAAAGAAAGGAAAATTGTTAATAAAAAAAGTACCTTATTTCATTAATCCAATGTCCATGCTAACAGAAATGAAAGCACAACCAGCCCCTAGTAGCCAAAAATTCCAGCTGCTTCTTCAAAAATAAAGATCAAACTTCACAAAACAAAGTAAGGCTTTAACTAAAAAATCTAACTAAATGTCTATCTATCAATCAATCAAAACTTGCTCCTCTTAATCGTGTTCCACCAACCTTAGCTTCCTTTGGAAGTCAAGTAAGTAACAGCAGGCAATAGCAGCAGGTGAGAAGGAACAGGCAATGGCAGCAGGTGAGATTAGCCATAGATGTCATATGCTGTCTGGCTGAATGCATAAACACAGGTTTCAAAAACCTGCTATTGATTTAGACTCACTAAAATCAGTCTACTAATACCGCTACAAACCCAGGTTTTTTTTTCCATTGAGAATATGTCTCTTTAGAAGGCAGAAATCAATGAATTACCTGCTACCTTTTATAATACTTTCCACATTTATATGGTGTTATTTCTCTAACGTTACATGCACAACATATCATCTAATCACGTTTAACAAGACAAATACAAAGAGCGGTGGAGAGAAAATTAGCTATACCGATTTATGATTTCAGACAAAACTTTTTACAATGAGTATCCATAACATTGTTCCAGATCACTTATCCTTTGAAATACCTATTTAGAAAATTTAGGCAATAGTTGACAAAAATTAATAACTCTTCTCTGCAATGAATATTTTTTTTAAATTATCATAAAGTTATCAGTGCTTACTAAATATCACAAAAAATTTAAGAAAATAAAAGCAAAATAGTAAATATTTTAAAGACAACCACAATAATAAACTTTTTTACAAGCACAAACACATTAACATCAAGTTAGCTATTGAACTTCCTTGACAGTGTGAGAAGAGTGTATATGCACTTATATATAACAGTATGTTAAAAAAAAAAAAAAAAAAATCTTTAAAATAATTACCCAGAAAAAACCCAGGGCATAACAACAAAGCAACAACTACTATCAATTTATGCAACAGAACTGTTCTGCTCCCCCAAGTGCCTCAGACTCTAGGGACAGGATTTTAAGAGCAGTTACATTTGTACAGTAACTGATGCGTTCAGTTTTCCTCACAACAGTGATTAAAATGGCTCAGAGAAAGAGTTATCATGCTGAATGTAGTTAATCATCAAGGATTAGGCAAGATGGCTTACAAAATTCTGGCTTTTCCTATCATATGAAATTACTTTAAAAAATTAAAACTATACAATCTGATTCCACCAGTTATTGACAGTCCTCAATTTTCACAGACTTTGCCATGAGATGTAGGTATCCACATGAAGCCCAAGGTTTATAATGTAATAGACCAGGAACAAAACCACTTACCTAGTCTTCACATAAATTTATACCCCATCTACATGATGGTAATACTTTTATGCCTCATTAACAAAAGGTTGGTTGGTTTGTTTGTTTTTAAGTTGGTTTTTTTAATCAACCATAGTTTTTACAAAACTATTTCTAAAGCTGCTTCCTACAGTAACAGTAATTTTTAAAGAGAGACACAATTACATTTTTGTTTGTTACATTACATTATAAGGAGACCAAGAGTAATTACTAAAACCAACAGTAATGATTCTTAGCGTATTTCTTTTTCTTTTTGTCTTTGAAATACTGTATAGTTTATGCTAAGAAATACAGCAAATATTTGAGTATAATTCTTACCTGAATGCATTAAAAAAATCTAACTAGGTTTGTTACATTACAATTCTTTTTAAAATCGTTCACTTTTGGTAACTGTCTTTTCATAAGGGTACTTGCCAGAAATATATAGACTATTACTCCGGGAGTCCTTTCAAAGCCCTCTTATTCTGATTCAATACTATTCATTTTATTTAGTGTGTTTGTTGTTCTCAGCCATGATATACAATATCTGTCAATATTAAATTACAGCCGGCTAGTTTGTCAGTTTATTTGCAATACCAATTCATAGTATTTCATCTATCTTAACTTCTATGCACTATTCTCTCCTAAGAAACACCAGCATTTCTAGATTAAAACACCAAAACCACTTTACTGAAATAACTAAGATTACAAATATGTTTTTGAATGAGGATTTCACTAGATTGCTATAAAAGAAAATGAACATCTTAAAGTTCGAAAGAATTGCATTTCAAAACAGAATAAAACCAAATCTCATATACCATCATAAAACAGTGTATGTTTTTGTCCTCATTAGGTACAAACAATATCTTAGCTGTTGGCAAACAGGCTGTTAGCAGTGGATCGTTACACTGTGGATGTGGTAATCTGTATTTACTACTTAAAGTAGTGCAGTGAATGAAAACAGAAACTGAGGAGAGCTTTACATTTTGCAGATTACTGGAAATAATCAGACCATTGGTGAGTTTATGAATAATAAAATGCAAAAATCCAGTAATTCTGTGTGTAGGTGCAGACATTGAAGGTCCTGACAGATGTGTGGAAAGAGACTAAAATCGGACAAACAGCTAAATCAGTTATTACCCCAGTTGCACACAACCCCCTTCTGACAGATGCTGCTGCCCCGAAACAGCGGCATCTGGTCAGATTAGAAATGAACTCCTGAACCTTCAGTTTTCAGCCTGACATATCAGGATAAACCAAAATTGAAACTGGTTTACCTTAATATGCTGGGTTGAAACCTGTGGTAGCTGAGGAGCTGATTTGCGAGTGGAGCATATGCTCCTGCCTTGAGGACAGGAAAGTCCATCGCCAGGGCTGTAGGCAGTAACAGCTTCAGCTGTCTGATTTTTAACCCCTGGCCACACGTCTGTCAGAGCCTTCATGTGAGAGAAACATTACAAATGCACAATCAGAGTAAACACCAGAAACACAAGAATTCCCATAGCGGTTAAAATTAGTGCTCTACCAAATCCGGTACCCTGTTCCCAGAAGTGGTTAGTGTCAAACATTTAGAAGGAAAGCACAAAGAAACCCTGCGTTAGGAGTATATGAATTATGATCAGTTTTATTTTCATATTCTTTTACTATTGTTTACCTAGACAAGGTAGCTTAGTCAGATCCCCCTCTACACGCTTTTAAACATTCATCATCTCACCAACAAAATATGAGCATTCTTTGACTTTGGCACATTTGTACATGATAACAAAGGCTTCAGGGCATTCTGCAAAAGAATATAAAATCCAAATTATTGTCTGTCTGACACATGCTAAGTCTCATCAACAAAACCTGAACTAATGAGAACTTTGGAGAGATTCAGTATTAGATAAAACTTTGTTGAAACTGTGGGTGCAAAAGCTCTGTATGTAAGCAGAACTAAAAGCTAAATTACAAAAGCAGTACTCTACAGTCCCATTCAAGTATTTTTTTTTTAATTTTCTATCCTTTTAGGTTTTTTACATTAGACACAAGGCAAGCTATTATTAAAATTCCTTTAACTTAAGAAAGGTTATTCAAAGTTTGCTGCTGTGTACTTCACCATTCTCCTTTATCCAAGTAGCTCTTAATTTCTATTTATTTTATTCTTATTGCAGTTTTGGAAAGCATTAACTTCAGTATCTTAATTTGTTCAGCTAACACCAAGAAATATATCCAAAACTGGAATTTTGTTAGGGTGAGAAATGTCTTTAAATCTTTAAACCTCAAAAGTGTTCTTGTGAAATGACCATCAGGACCAGTGAATATATTCAGATTATGCTTACACTCATGCACTGAGTAAAAGTATATCCATAGCAACAGTCATTTTTCAAAACAGGATGAATTTAAGTAGTGCCCTGAGAAATAAAGGACTGTAAAGGGTCAGATTTTGTAGAAAGAGTTTCAGTGGTCTAAACACTGAATGCGTTCCCTGTCTAATATTATCTCCAAGCCTATTCAAAGCAGTTAGCAGGTGTGAACTAACTACTATAGCATATGGTTCCTGTTGTGCTGCCTTTTGGTCATGTCCAACCTTATCTATAGCATATAAACAATAAGTGACTCTTACAACCATTCATTTAAAAAACCCCCAAACCAACAACTTTATACAACTGTATTTAGTTTTAAAATAATAGATAAAAGCCTATATTTAATAGCAAGGTATTTGTCCCAATTCATGGTAATAGCTATTCTTCTTGATCTCCCAGAAATGTATCTGAGCAGCTCTGCTCTGAAAGAAAACACAGTAGCTAAAACCACCTAAAAATAGCTTTATTTTCACAGAAGTATGGTTCTACAGTTCTCCACTTATTGGCATCCAACCAATCAGGTAGTTTGAAATCACATCAGTAAATTAAAGAAACAGAATCTGATTAGTGCAATATGCTCAAGCGATTCACAATGAACACAGACCTCGTGCATGCCCTAGTTTCGTTGAATGGACCAAGGTATTAATTTCTTTTTAAAGGAATAGTGATATTTTTTTCTTCCGGAAAAGAAAAAAACAGTAAGAAGTGGGAACAATCAGCAAATTGTATTTTCTCATTGCTCTCTTAGAGATGTGGGGTTGTGGGGTTTATTTTGTTTTGTTTTTAACAGAAATGGTTCTACTTGAATCAGTATTATTTTCGGATGTCTCAGTGAAGCTGAGCTGATGACCTTTAAATTGTTTTTGAAAACAGAGCACACTCATGATAATTTTGGATTAATAAGACTTAGGTTTTAAACACTGGGCTTCTGAATTGTTTCTAACCTTTAAGCTTTGACATCAGGGTACATTGTAGAGTGAGTCATACCAGCATTCTAAAAATATATATTGAACTCAAACATACTGATTTTTTGTCAATAATACATTATTCACATATGTTGAAACTTACTTTCTAAACTAGAGCTCTTTTCCACATCAATGGAGGATTAATTATCAATCACTCCTCTGATTTAATGTCTACTAAAATTCTAGGGTTCCGCACTGGTTTTATGATTTAAGTGCAATTATTCCCAATTTCCTTAGAGGAGGTCAGAATCAGGCTTTATTTAGCAGTATGGCCAAGAGCCTTTTTCTCCTTGCTCAAAAAAGGTGTCCCACTAAAAACATAAGAAATGCTCAAAATCATGAAGCCGGTATCATTTAGCTCTACAGTTCCTTAAGTACAATGGGAGACACATATACATGCTCCACATGAACACTTTGTAAGTGAGAGGAATCCAGTCGTACTAAATTTAATGTATTTGGTATTACTTGGGGCAGAGAATAGAGGCAGAAACACTATTATCTAAATAAATCATTTGTATGTATCTGTCACTGGATGGAGAGTAACGCATGGGAGATGCTCTAATTCCAATGGCAATGAATAAAGTGAAAAAAGAAGGGAATATTATATGGGAAAACTTTAACCTTCTCTAACTCTTATCAGGTAGATTCCATAGTATCAACAATGTATGTTCCTAAAACACCAAATCCTTGTTTAAGATAAAAAGCACTTTAACTAATTTAAAACCTGAAATTTAGTGTTTGAATTCAAAAACTGAAAGTTGTAATTCAGTTTAAAGCTCCACTTAATATAAATGTAGACAACGTTTACCTGAGGTTTAAAATTAAATTGAGCTCACTTAATTGGGCTACACTGAAAATATCCCCCCCACCCCAAGTAGCTATCAGTAAGTTTTAAGTTCTTCAAAACAGGCATCTGGAAAAACAAAGGAGTCAGATTCTCCAAGACAATCTGAAAGGTATTGCAGCTGAACAAATCTGGAAATATATCGGGTATAAAAGCTGCTTTTCTTTGGTTGCTCATGAACATGTGGAGAAGCCATGTCAGGTGAATTACTTCTCTGATAGCTCCAACCAGCAACTGAAAAGTCAGTCATAAAAGACCAAGTGGTAAAATCATGTTCCCTCAACAGAAGAGTATTTCACTTATTCCATTTCATTTTCTCCAGTTTATCAGCCATTTTTCAATATAGTGAAGGATCATACTAGTGTGATGTCATGCTGCAGAATGAATAATGGCACAATGAAACTAAAAACTTGGAGAAGTAATTTTAGCATTGCAAAAGGAGCCTCAAGAAAAACCCCAACCAACCGAGTAGTTTTCAAATATTTAGCAATTTCACTCATTAGTCATGCATATTCAAATGTAGATTAAAAGAACACTCATCTAATCAGCTATGCTAAGGATTTTAACTATATGCAACATGTGACTTTGTCTCACCTGCATTAACATTCTAGGTGGAATCCCCAACTTTTGTTTCATTTCTGCAACTGGTAAGTACAGGATAAGGTTGTCACATTTGACTTCCTCATATTTTTCATGTTTTTATGCTTTATTAAATGAGTCAAGTGTCTATCTAAGTTTTTAAGTTTATTCAAGTGTGCAACCACCTTTGTAAAAAATACTATATTCACGTTATTTTATATAAAGGCTATGTTTCAAATTATTTTCAAGATACATTGAAACAATTTCAAAATGAGTATATTAAAAATGGGATTTTTAACGGCCGTGAAAAATAAATGGACTGAAACCATATTAATACAATACATGAAAACCAGTTCTCTAATATTTTGGTATCTTCATTCAATAAACAGGTCACCACACAACTAAGTGGGATTTGCTGGATAATTAAGCACATAACTATATAACAGACATTCTTTAGGGAGAGAAAAGAAAGCTCACTCTTGCTGTTAAATGGTTATTAATTGTTCACTGAGGACAAGAAGTTAGTTAAATCCAATACTTTCTATTTTTTTTAATGTTAGTACATACACAACTTTTAACCAGATATAACAGCTTTTATTTATCTTGTCCATTTTCCTGAGAAAATTCAGGTTATTTACTGAACTTTCAATACAGGTATTATTAAGAGGACTGTCGTGGTTTAACCCCAAATTGTAACCCAATACCACGCAGCCGCTCGCTCATTCCCCCCCTCCCCGCTGGGGTGGGGAGGAGAATTGGAGAGAAAGGAAAACTCGCGGGTTGAGATAAAAACAGCTCACCAGGACAGCAAAGGAAAAATATGAAAATATATTAATAATGATAATAATGATAATATATACAAGGATAATAGAATATATAAAACAAACGATACACAATTTCTCACCACCTGACGACTGATACAGCCCGTCCCGAGCAGCAGGCAGGGAGCAGGGGTATCCCCCCACAGCTATCCCAGAACAGCAAGTTCCAGGGAAAGCAGGCGAGGGAACAAACAGCCAAACGAGCGAAAAACAAAAAGGTAAAAATAGGGAAACAAAAAGCAACCCGAAGGGAAGCTTAAGGATTAAGGCAAGTTAAAGGTCTCAAAAGCCTCAAAAGCCCAAAAGATCTAGAAAAAACTAGTGGCCCACCGACCGACTCTCGCTTATATCGGGCATGACGTCTATGGTATGGAATACTCTCTTTGGCCAGTTTGGATCAACTATCCTGTCTCTACCCCTCCCAAGTTTTGCATCTGCACATTAGCAGAACCTGGAAAACAACAAAATGTCCTTGGTGGTTCAGCAGCAACCAGCAACATCAGTGTGCTATCACCGTTCTTCTCACACTAAAGCCGAAACACAGGAGCTGCTGAAAACAAAACTAGCTCCATCCTGGCCTAAACCAGGACAAGGATGTAAACCCCTTTTATTAAAGTAACTTATTCCTTTAGAATGGTAAGGCAAACACAGTTAATGCTATTTCAATGAAACGATTTTGGTTTTGCAAACATGAGAGCATGTTAAATCCTAGTTAAAAAAGCAAATCTCCAAGTTTCCATAATTGTATTTCTTTTCAAATCCCTGTTCTAGTTGTGTTATTCTTTTCACATCACCTTGTCTCAAACTGGGTTACCATCCAGATAATTCAAATTTTTTAGGTTCACAGACTAGTTATCTGATGTTTGAGCTCCAATAGCCACTACTAATGATAGTAGACTGCTATCCATTCACATCTATGGGTATGTAAGAAACATACATTTTGTCCGTGGACTTCATAGCTCTTTGCTGCCACTGTAGCAACTTGGTATTTCAGCACTGGAATTTGGGAAGTGCACAGTGTGGTTTCACACTCTCTTGTCCTCACGTCTTGAGCACTTTCTCTGCTGCTCCCACATAACAGAATTCTTTCCATCCTCCGCAATCCTGCATCCCCCACTGCACTGTCCCAGGTTCCCCAGCTCATTCTGAATATCACCTTCCCCAGACAAGCCTTACTCTGCATACAGTCTCTTCCTTCGCCATACCGCCTTGATCTAACGGTGAGGAGCTAAGGTCAGAGGAGGGAAAATGAATCTCCTCAATCCCTACTTCTCTGGCCAAACCCATAGACTCCTGGTAGCCATGAATAGACACTGCAGGGGAAAACATATTTTGCTGTAGCTATAATGGTCTACGGACACAGGCAGGCTAAGGGTAGGGGAATTTTTTTTTGCCATTGGATCAGCTGGTACAGTTGGAAAAAAAAGAGAAAGGTTGTCTAAAAGTTTGTCCTGCTGCTTCTAGAGAACAGTCTTTTCAGTTCAGGTAGTCTTAGGACTGAACATCTGAACTGGAAAAAACTAGCTGAACTGCTAGGTTCAAGTCCAACTGAAGGGCAGTAATTCACAGTGCGTGTACCCTAGGGATCAATACAGGAGCCAGTATCCATCTTCATTAACCGAGAAATGAGGAAACAGAAATTTCATGAAGTTCAGCAAACACAGTGCAAAGTCCTGCACCCAGGGAGAAATAATCCCATGCATCGGTACAGGTTGGGAGTCGACAAGTTGGAAAGCAGCTTTGCAGAACAGGCCCTCCATGTCTGGTGGACACCAAACTGACCTTGAGCCAGCAACGCACCCTTGCAGCAAAGCAGCCCAATGGCATCCTGAGCTGCATTGGGAAGAGCCTCACCAGCATCTTGTCAATGTGTATAAATACCCAGTGGGACGAAATAAAGACGAACCCAGACTCTTTTTACTTGTATCCACTGAAAGGACAAAAGGTAATGGGCACAAATTGAAACAGGAAATTCTATTTAAACATAAGAAAAACCTTTTCCAGTGTAAGGGCGATAGAACACAGCAACTGGCTGCTCAGAGAGGTTTTACAGTCTTCATGAGTAGATATACTCAAAACCTGACATGATGCTGTTCTAGCTGACCCTGTTTTGAGTAGCAGCCTTAGTCTAAATAATGTCTAGATGGCCTTTCCAACCTCAACTGTTCCGTGATTCTGTGTGATCACAGAAAAATCCAGTAATTTTGTAGCCAAAGTAACAAGTATCTAATGACCATATGTTAACTTAGTTTTTTATAAGATCTATAATGGACAAATTTTAACAAGGAAAATAAAAACACATTTCCAACATGTACATATCTGCAAATTTTAAGCTCCTGCTCCTAAAAATGTAATTGAAATGGAAACATGTCTTACTCAACAACTATATGGTTTTTTTTTTCCCTCTCTATAAAATGGCTGTAACAAAGTAAAGGAACTTTTCAAAATATACACTATATCCTGTATGTATGGGAAAGGAAATTTCATTCTAAGGCTCTAATTAAGTTGCTGATAATACAATCTTTGAGGATAATTGAGAAGTATCTTTCTAATGGTGACTGTTTTTAAGATAATAGTAACAAATCATATAGCTTGATGGTTTGCATGAAGAACAACTAAACATCTTTAAGACTGCCAAGTATCCAAAGCAAAGCTTTAACTACATAAAAATAGTAGCTAAGAGCATGAAGAAAATCACATTCTTAACCACTGCAGCTATGCCAAGAAAATCCTCTCTGCACCAAGTCTTAATGATATGCATTATGTAATTTGGGAATATCATTTAACTATGAGTTCAACGAGACACCTACAGGATGCTTTTCCCAGTATACGCTCTACACTGGAACTTTGCACATTGGCATGTATTTGAATTAGGTCACTTAGAGCTAACTTGAGTACAACTAGTAATGTGCTTGCATTAATATATTAGCTCAGGCAGGCTCATTAGCCCTGTTAAATAAACACACAAAGTTGTAAGAATGTTTTCACTCAATATCAACAGTCATTCTTAAAGGGGAAATACAGGTGCCTACAATTCAATCAGGCATGTTCATGTTAGATGCTAAGAAAAAAGGTTGTGTACATGTTTATTACACTTCTCCCATTTTCTAATCAGTGCTGATAAATGTAAGACCAAACATAGGTGGCAGGTGTTTCTGAAAGTTACTTATGGCCAGAGTCAGAAAAACCATAAGCAACTAAAAGCAGCATCTTTAAACAGGCAGCAATGAGCAATTTCAATGCAAGATAGTGCTCCACCCATAATTAATAACAGGAATCCTTCTTACACTCTTCTGAAATTGTAGTCATTAGTAGCTGTCTGTAAAGTAAAACTGAATGCTTACCATTATCACACTAAGCACGATTCCCTGGAATTGCATAAAACATATCCTCTTGTTTAGGAGCAAGAACTGCATACCAAGTTCCTCCTAACCTAACCAAATCCACAGGTACTAAAGGGCAGGCCTGAGCTCTAAAGTACTCAAGATCTGACAACGCCACCGTCAATGATTTAAGAGGCCTAGCAATCCTCACATTACGCCTCTATCTTCAGAGATTAAAACTTAATTTAAGGATTTATGTATCAACTTAAAGTATTTAAAGATTCTACTATAAGTGAATCAATATTTTTCAAACAATAGACATAATTTTAGAATTTCATTGATGTTCAATTTTCAAGTAAAAATTAAGGAAAATTTCCCTGGAAGTATAAAAATAATGAATGTTTAATTTGTTGTTTAATATTCCAACATTCAGATTTTACTGCTATTCATATTTCTCTTACGCAACTTCACCAAATGTGAAAATTGTCCTCAATTAATGAAACTCCTGTGCATTTCTTCAAATTTATCAGGTATCTTCTAATTGAGGACTGACTCCCGTGAGGATAATTACCAAACTGCATCTAAAATCAAGACACCAGAAACATGTAGCCACCTCAGCATAGACAGATGCGTTAATACTTTTCTTAACAAAAAAAGCGAAATATGCAACCACTATGTTGAAACCTACCAAATAATGTGTAGGTTTTAACAAGCAGTGAGTAACTCAGTTCAGAACTTAATTTCTAAAAGCCTGTTTGTCACAATTCACAGCTAGCTGCTCACTTAACATTTCTTTTGATTATACAGAAAAAGGAAAAGAATGAATCAAGTTACCTTCCCCCAGAAAGACCTGGCTTCTCCTCACAGCTATATCCTCAATATTGGCCAACACCCCTTCCCGTTCCAGTTCTGCATCGAAATTTTTTTAACAGAGGTAGGTGTTGGTTAAATTTATCTTAGACTGAGGTTCACAAAGAAATACAGTAATGGATTATGGCAATTTTCTTGTGATGTGTAAGAGAACTGAAATTTGAGATTGCCAGATTTTTACACTGAATAAATATGAAAATATTTTAATATATAAAAATTTTTCATTCAAAAGTACAACGTATAATTTCTCCAAATAAAAAGACACATAGTACCTTCAGAACCACAACAGGATAGAATGATTTGTGTATACATCGGTGGGGTAGGACCTTTTCCAATCCACCTCCCAGTATAACAGCAGCAACTAAGTTCCTACCTACCCAGTACTTTCAAGATACTTCTATTATTTTGCTCTATATTACAAAAATACAAATCCAGTATTTCAAGAATAAACTGTCTAGCCTTTCATGTGTCAAGAAACTGTGCAGCCACCTTCATGCACGCAGCTGCTGGGTCACATTTTCTTTCAGCACACAGCCCACAGACATTCGACGTCATCCTAACAGTAACCAGCGTAAGTAGGAGTTGAGCAGCTCTAGGAGCAGCAGCGATTATGTTTATCGTGGCTCAGGACTCGCTTCCCGCTTTTCAAACCCTGCTTCCTGTTTGTGCACACTGAGCACTAATCTTTTCCCCCCACCTGCACGGCAATTCTGCTGCTCCTCAACAGGATTCCCACAGCGTGCAAGGGCCACAGCACCGTCTCAACGACGATCACGCAGCAGCTCTAAATGGATTCAACTTCTGACATACCTTCCTTTTGGGAATTTTTAACAAATGGTGAGTATGGTAACCTACACGAGCATTTTTTACAAGAAAGGGCTGTTTAATCCAAATGGCAAGGATACACTATGAAAGATGAAAAAGATTCTCAACCCAAAAAGTCTGGGCAATCTAATTTAAAAGTCAGACAGCCTAATTTATTCAACACACCTATAACTGCAGAAAAACACTCCCTCCTCCACCACATATTCAGATGGAATTTTATTTTTGGTCACTCTAAGGTCCTTTGTTCCAGTTTCCTGCCTAGATTTCCCCTTTTCTTGTGCCAAGGCAAGCAGTTAAAGTCAGGATGATCAGAAATAAACTTCATAAGCAGATGTCACCACACAGTTTGTTACATACTGGTAAACAGGGTGATTGTGTGTTTTCCTGACTATATGTAGTTGAGTCCTACTGGAATTAATCCGAGGTAATCATAAAGCAAAAGAGAAAAACTAAAGAAAAAATTCATAAATATTGCCATTATCTCTCACATCTATGGATTTACTCCGTAATCTCTAACCATTTTCCTTTAATAATTAGCTGTTGCAAATAATGGTTTTAATATAACATTAATTTTGTGCAATTAAAAGACAAGAAAAGTTAAAATTTCTTACAGCAGCTTTTATACGCTCATGTAGCAGGCTATTTTAATAATTGGCTACAATAGTAAATATTTGTTACACTAATTCAACAACAGAATTTGAAAACAGAAAAGTCGATCCATGATACTAAAAAGCTGAGCTTTTCAGAATTTCTGGAATAGCATGCACTAGATTTTAACCATGACTCCCACTAACAAATGCACAATTTCCCTGCCTCTAGCCCCACTCCCTTTTACCTTCTAATGTCTACCAACAGAAACTAAAATAAAAAAAGTTTTGTTCCTTATAGGCTTAATCATTCTGCTGCATCTGTAAAATTTAAAAATATTTCAACTTTCATGCTGCCCACCTGAATTCAAAAATACCCTCTGACGGGTATTGCCTCTGTATCTGCTGTTGTGTAACTCCTCCCCAATGACACATGGTAGGAATTTTCAGTTTAATGCATGTTTGCAATATTACATTTTCCTGAACAGTTATGGTCGGAATGGGAGAGAAGATGGTTGCCTGCCTGCTATACTCTTTCAGAAGGAACCTTCCGGTGGGAGAAGGCAATTGGTCCTTTTCAGACCCAGAACAGTCTGCACTTGAAATGACTGGACTGGAAAGCAAAACAAGCAGAAAAAAATTCACCCTGTAATCTCAACAGTGAATACGGAGGTAGGTTCATTTTCTACTTGTATTTTCTAACATGTTTCTGCCTTGAGGTCTATGTTGCCTTTATTTACTACTAACTATTCAAACTTATTATTTTCTGTTCTAATTAAAAAAAAAAGAAAAGAAAAATTTGAGACTAGAAACCTGGAGTGTACCTTCTATTGCATGCAATTAAGGGGGGTTGGGGTGGAAGGATGAGGGGGTGGAGTGGGGTGCTATATAGCGTTATATAGTTCTGACTATAAAGTATTTCCCAGTAGACAGATAGCGAGGAACATCTAGGGATGGACTGGGTCAGTAACCTCCCAGCTCTGTGGGGAACACACCTCCTTTCTCCTGCCCATACCAGGTGTTTTGGCTACCTCTGTTACACCAGCACAAGTATTCCTGTGGCTGCAAAATGAATTAAATAAGCTCTGTGATCGGCTTGCAAAGTAATCCTCCTAACTCCCTTAAAAAAGAAAAAAATCATTTTCAAATGGATGAGCGAGCTGATGAGACCTACTGCAAAGCTGGACAGATGCTATTGCTGATGCAAAGAAAGGACTGAAATGCATGGCTTGGGGCAAGACTACCTTTTTGGCAGTGACATTTAAATCAATGTCAGAGGACCATGAAACCACACCACTAAGCCTCTGGGGACAAAAACCTCATTTTCAGTTCTTTAATTTAGGTGTTCTTTATGTTTCTCTCTACAGAAGGATGAAGTGTTAATTACTATTCTAACCAGCCCCACTTGAACTCACTCAATGTCTCACCTACCTGGAAGAGAAGAAAGTAATAAAGATTATTCATTATTCTATTTATTCTTGGAGTGGAGTGAATCTCATCCATACTGCATCATTAAAAATCTTACTCGAAAATATGAAATGTAACTGTTCAAGAAAGCTCTTGCAATAGCACAGAAGGAGAACTTCTCTGGTTTGCGGGCATATTCCAGTGATGCACTAGGAATATAATGTTTCAACAGAGTACGCTTGAGTCTCATTATTAACAGTAGGTGGAATATTAGCCTTTTGGAACTGCAGAAAAAAGCAATAAATTCTAAGTTATTGTGCATGCTCAATATTGCACTTAGTCTGATTTGTAGGGAAATCAGATTATTACAGATGACTGCAAGCGTTTGCAGATTGTCTTCAACCGTTTTAAGTTATTCTGATACCATAAAATGCAATTTAGGAATATTGCAGAATAAGTAGATAAAGACAATTTTTGTAAAATATGTTGAATATGAAATAACTATAAAAACTGGACTATTGCTAAAAAAGTAGGAAGATAAAATTATAACGTCTTAATAGTTAAAAGCTACACTTGCACTTACACTTGAGAGAATTATTTGAGAATTTTTACAGAAAAGTATATTCAGTTAGGTTTTCACACAATTAAATAAATAATAATAGAAAACCTCACAGAATCCTCTGGTTCCTTTGAAGCATAGTACAAGAAAAAGTATTACCATGGAAACAACAAGCACAAAACTGTGATAAAACCTAGGAGAAACGCCATTGCTTCTCAGCAATGAAGGAAAAACACTGTCAAGGAGCTACAGTAACTAATTAATGTCCCGTCTTTCAAATAGTTACTCACACGAGTACACGTTATTCAAATGAGTCCTCTCACTACACTCAAATGAGTCCTCTCACTACACTCTATGTGACTCAGTTTGAGAGAAGGAAAAAAAAAAAAAAAAAAGGTGTGCAAGCTTCATCTCCAAGGTGGAAAAAATACAACAAAAAATTCAAAACACAGGACTTAGTAATTACTATGTAACTGCCAAACACTATGCTGGAATCACATGTTCATCATACATCTGTTTCTATTTTTAGCATTTTGTTTTTCACAACATGTATATGTTTCACATAATCACAGAATGGTAGGGGTTGGAAGGGACCCCTGGAGATCATCTAGTCCAAGCCCCCTGCTAGAGCAGGGTCAGCTACAGCAGGCTGCCCATTTCAGTGTTGTCTTTTTTTAAAAATGAGACCTTGTTAGTTTCAGAATGAGCTACTTGGTTAATTATTCTAAGGGTGAAATCTTAAACAAAAGCCTATCACTTCTATAATGAAAGAACTAATCTTACTTTAAATAGCAATTGCCATTTACATATATAGTATCCCGGAGAACAAAAAATCTTGACTCCTGTAATGGTATTTTCAGCTTCCTGGAATTATTTTTCTGTAACATAAAAATGCACCTGTCACTTCTAAAATGAACTTGTTATAAACTGAAGAACTGTACTCTGATACATTATCAAAAATAAAATAAAATAGAAATTTAACTCCTTTTTCTTGCTTTTTGCTTTCTATTCTTCTAGGAGAATGAATACTGTGGATAAATCTTTAACTCGCATATCCTGTCTGCATTTACATTTCAGTATTTTTGTGTAACATCTCAAACCTGCAACATTTTCTGCTTAATGTATACAACCAAACTAATTCTGAAAGTCTGCATTCTCATGGTATAGTTCTGAATCAGCCTCCTCTTTTTGTAGCTTTCATTCTCTAACTTTGTGCTTTTACATCCATTTAAATACTATTTAATTTCTTATTCTACTCAGTCCTTTCCCAAACTTCTCTTCTTCACTTTAATTCTTCTGTGGTGGTTTCCTTCCTTTTCTTTACTATATCAAATGAAGTATTTTCACCATGTAATTTGTTTCGCATTATCATCCTGGCCTTTTACTCTCAGTCATGAACTCATTTGCTTATCCCATAAGCATCTGTATATTCCTTCCAATTTTGGCCTCTTATGCTTTGAAAGAACTTATAGTGAAAAGACACAAAATTAACATCTTAACATGTATTAAATCTCTGCGTTGCCATAATTCTTACTACCTGATAACGTGTCATATGTCATGGCTAATTTATGCATAAACACTCATCTAAAATGATCTTCTCATCTCTTACTGTCTTCTCTTCCCACCGACTCCACGATCATTCACCTTTATTTTGTTTACAATTTAGATTGAGAATCCAGTGGAACCAATTTTATCACAACTGTCTTTGGAATGTCCTGGTCTATTTGGGACTTAAGGCAGCATCACAACATGAATAAGCAGTACAAGATACTTTCTTAAAATGGGTTCAAGGAATGGTACCCTTGCTTTAGAGCCTCGTTATCGATTTGTGTCAACAAATCTCCCAACATCAGTATTTCTCCACCTAGATTAAATCATAAGGGATGTTTGAATGGATAAGCACTGCTAAAGCCATAATCCAAACCAGAAATCTTCTAATGAGTTCAGTGGACTCTGCATTAAACAGTATGTCTAACCACAGACTGTTAATTGCTACACTTAATAACAAAACCAGATAATAAAACCCACAACCACTGTCCTAAGAGATTAAGTTTAAATCATATGACTCTTAGTTTATTTAGTACTAAAATGATTTCTGTGTACTCGTGCTGAAAGTGCTTGTGCTACACCTTCATATCATATATTCCCACTGTGAAGCCACTCACGTAACCCTTGCAGCTTCTTTTATAACCAGATCAATGGATGAGTCAGGATTACAGCAAAGATTATCAACACTAAAAATAAAACCAGCTCGTATACCAGGATAACTTTCCCTCTTACAGGTAACTGTAAACTTTTCTCATTTTTTAGTTAAAAAAATATATACCTATGATAAACATATTCTCTGAGAGATTCAATAAAACTGTCCATTAGTAAAAACCACAAAACAACAGTGTAAAATTGGAGAATACTCAATGATCCTACTTATTACAGATCCCCTCACTTGCACTGACACATATATATGCATACATAGACATATACACATACACATATATATGTATAAAAGCTTAATCACTTTTTTTCTTTTTTTCAAAGCAAATAAAGAGCTTTTTCCTATTACAAGGTCTGCCAGATTTGGAAGGAGGAAAAATCATTCACAATCACTATTTAAATATGGTATCAATGAGATCAGGTGAAAAACTGAAATCAGCTAATGATTACACATTTTAAAGTAGAATATAAGTGAAATGTCTTCATTAATAGGCATTTATATAAAAGAAACCAAAAAGTAGTGCAGTATTCCTTTCATCCTACACTTAGTCATCAATAAAGAAAAGACTTATCTGTAGGAAACTCTGACCGTGGTTCTAATTACAGATTCCTCCTGTACTGATTTAATGTGGAAAATGTCTTCACTAAAAAATAAGCTACTATAACATCTAACCTTAAATTCTAAATTATAATACACAAAAATGCATCATTTTGCATGTACAAATAAATCTCAGTTTAATTTGAACAAAAATAATAAAAAACCTAAAAAGCCTAGTATCTCTATGTTATAGTAAAGACCTACCAGAGCAAGTTTTTACTACACAGCTAAAGAGCAGCTGCTATGCAAGGATTTGAAATCAAAACACATGAAGACTCTACTGGAAACAGGAATGGAAAACCACAACCATCCCGATGTAGGGCCAAGTAAAGCAATAAATCAGTCTTAGGTCAAACCACACTCTAGAGAGTCTTAATTTATACCATAAACAGAAACAAAGTTTAACAGATTTTGGCTTATGCCAAGTGCTTTGATCTTTCAAGAAAGCTGCAAACATAGATCTAAAAACATTTAATATTGTTTCATAAAATATGAAACATCATATTAAATGACTATACATAAAAGTGACTCTAGTTTTCTTTTTATAAATTAAACCAATATATTCTAGCTGAAGTTCTTCGAAAAGCTGTGGGCACACAGAATTTTCAACAATTCTTTTTAAGAATATAAGCAAAACTGTAGAAAAATAAATCTTCTTTTGGCAGACAGTAGTTACAATGAAAACATGAGTCCATGTTACTTTATCTTTCAAACTAATTCTCAGCCTCACTATCTTCACCACAGAAAAATACATTCAATTTGATAATCAAAGAACAGATGATTCTGTTTTCATAACAAGATTATTCAGAAAAAGTCAGGCAAGCATGAAACTCAGAGAAAAGTTCTATTAAAAGCAGTTCTCTAGGTTTTTTACGGTTTTAAGGTAGCTTTTTCATTATTTAATCTATCTTTCGGAAAATGTAATGCCAACTGTGGTATCTAAAAGTAAATCATTATCAAGTATACAGGTGTTTTAGAGAAAATTCCTCTTTAAGTATTCTCTTGGATGAGATTTTCCTTCCAAATAATCACTAAAACATACTGCAGCCAGGAAGACAGAAGAGCAGACAGGTGAGAATGTTAAGGTCAGTCTATCCTGAGTGACAAGAGTTCAAACTGTGCAACAACCTACACTGCTCTGTTACAATGTACAAAACACAGATTTAAGGAAACAGAATGAAATACACATAATTAACCTTTAGTGGCTGTCTCCAAGAATGCTGACAATATAGCCATTAAAAAACCAAATCAATACTGCAATCATACAGCAATACAGACAAATTGTTTTAATATTACGACTCTGACTAGTCTCCCTAAAGTCAATTTTAGTGGTTTTCACTACACATTTTGTTTTGTTTTCACACTGAATTTTGTTTATAGGAAAACATCATCATCTATTGGAAATAACAGTTTCTCACTCACAAACGTTTTATTACAAACCACAGAGGAATGTCGTCTTTCCTACGGCAAAGAAAAAAACAACCATAAATGAGCAGCACATATTCTTCTAGTTAAAAGGCCTTTGTAAGACTTCAGACCTCACTACAATTAAAGGTCTGTGCTTAATTTCAAGATGACATCTCAAAGTAAAATGTCTTTAAACGACAGTAGTAGCTTACCATAAACACCAGCTCTACAACCCCATAGGGATTTTCTTCTACTAGTTGCTGACAAACAAAAGCCCTGGTTTCCCTAGGGCTTTGCACAGAGACAACTATCTCACTAATAAAAAATTAAAATATAAACATGATAATCATCTGACAGTGGTAGTTTTCTTGATACTGTTCTAGATTTCCTCCCATATAACTAACCATAGGAAATTACAACCAAAAGATACTTAAGCAGTTTAGTGCTTTAGTATCTTAAATAGAAATGGAGACGATGAGTATAGGAAGTAAGCGAAGGAAATATCTCAAAGCGGCAAATAATCAATTTGGGAGGGCATTAATTTATTTAAGACTTGTCAATAATGACAAGTTTTCATTTGCAAAACTATTTTGCAATAGGACAATGAACATAAATTATCAATAAGGAAAATGCGACCACCAAAACTTAAGGAATTCCTTAATACTCAACTTGCGTGCACATTGGATATCATCCCTTTTTCAGTAAAAACACTTGTAGCATGCCAAAGTGTCCTGTTGTAGAACCCAAGGATTCCTAAATGTACTATATAGACAAAAAATAAGTTACTAGCAAGGGGAAAAAACATTTGTAAAGTTCAGCCACACATCTGCATAACTGTGTTACTAATGATGAGAATGAAACATGGATTTACAACACAAATATCCAATGCTTGTATGCCTTTTGTCCTCAAGAGCTGGTAAAGAAAATCAAAGGCCTGACTTTTCTTTAGAAAGAATGGGATTACATGGAATCCAGTTAGCCGAGCATAGACCTACTTAACCTACCCAATTGAATAGGAGGAAACATGCAGAAATTAGGACAAGCAGGTAGACAACGACATTTGGAACCTTTAGCCATGAGAGCTACCGGAGTAACAGTTATGAAACACAGACATGCTGGTCACAAGCTACTGGAAAGCAGCTGAAATACTTATTCAGAACTTGGCACTACTGTATTTTATCTGCTCACATCCTTGCAGTACTAAAGTAGAAAGAGATCTTGACAGATGATAAATAATATTTTTAAAAAAAAGAAAACCACATCTGCAAAACATTAACAAGCAAATATGTAAACAATAGAGAAAAGGAGGCAAAAGAAAATTGGGCAAAGATAAGCTCCTAGAGATTGAGCTTCTCCTGAATTTCTTCCAGCATGATATTACACATATAAATAAGGATCAGTAAAGTAGCCTAAAAGCCTTCTTTGTAATCTGTCAGAAGTTGTTCCCCTGACTTAAACATATTTCACTGCCTTGATCAGGAACAAAACCAGTATGATGTGTAAACCAGCCATTTCTTGTTGGAACCAAGAACATGATGTGTTCATAAACCACTGAAGATTAAAAGAAAAAGAAATCCAGATCAACATTTAGGTTTCAGGCTAAAACAAACATAAAACATCATAATTCCCAATTCCATATCATTTAATTCCCTTTTATAGCATCTCTCATTCAGTGTTCTTATTACACAACACACTAGAAATGGCAGCAAGTTCTATATAGCTTTCCACACTTAAAGTGAATACTGGCAGGTGAAAGCATTTAGGGAAGAGAATGTTTTCATAGAATAATAATGCTTTAGCTTACAGAATGCATCTGCCACAGCACAGAGACTCATGGGGTGTATGTCTCTTCTCATTCACCTATTACATCCGTTATAGGAGTAGAGTATAGAGTAGGTGTGACTCTGAACATAAAGATTAATTTAGGAAAGATTCTAAAACTCAAGAACAATCCTCCACACTCTACCCCTCAAAAACAGGTAATGTTTAAAGGGAACATTTAAAAAATATTGCAATTATTTGGGCTTATCATCAGAGGAATTTCTACAGACAAAAAGAAAACAAGGCTATATAAAACTAACCAAGATATCCTATAAAATGCAATATATGCATATTGTGAAAGGTTCATATCTGGGGAATCATGGTATTCAAAACAAAGTAAGGGTTAGGTATGAATGAGAAACCATTTAAATTTTGAGCAGAGTATCATTTAATATTTTTATAGAACTGAAGAATGTTATGACAGCTTTTTTTCTTCAGTCCTGACAAACCTCTTTCGCCCTAACCACATGCTAGTGGTTTACACTTTAGAAGCCACAATGACACCAAAATCAAAACGAACCTGTCTCTTTTTTCTTTTTCTTTTTTTTTTTTTTTTTAACAGAAAATCCTACTTATCTAGACAGAAATTACTGAATGCCCCAAAGGAACTCCTGTTAGTCTTGATATATATAGTATAGCTTTAAATTACATCTATATTATTTTTAGTATTGGAGAGCTTGTGTTTAGAACAGATTACATGCTCTAATGATTCTTCAGCTTCAGAATCTGATGAACAACTTGACAAGTCATTGGGAAAAATGAAGTACAATGACTTCATTGTGACGAGTAAGCTTAATGTTATTGAGACTGTTACATCTCCAGTAAAGACAAAGTCTAGAAACCAGTATTTAGATTACGGGTATCATTACAGTATGATGTGTACTGAGAAATTCAGAAGCTGTCACCAGTAGTGTACTCAATGATTTGAGGTTCCTCTTAAAGGACAAGCAGATTGAAGACATTCTTCATCCTGTTTCAGCTGGCTTTTAAAATGCTAGGAATACGGAAGACGCATCTGACACCAGCATACCCACTATTTGTTCTGACAAAGGAAGGATTTGCTCAAGTTCATTTTCACAGAAGAGCACTGGACAGACTGGAAGTAGCGTGTCTCATTCTTTTTATCTTTAGAGAAACAGTAATGACAAACAGAACAGTTAGTGCTATCAGTTCTCATGTCTGCGTAGACAGCAAAAAAGATTCAACTTCCTTGAATGGAAATTTCTGAAAAGGCATAAAAAGATATTGTCTATGCAACACCAATACCATTATAAAGAGGACAAACTTCATTTTGCCCAATTACAAAAGTTACTCTGAAGACAGACACGCCCTGCCTCCACCCCCCCCCTTGGTAAATTTCCACAATCTGTGGAAAAGCAAAAGTGTTACTCAAGGTATAAACCTTGAAAAGGATACTATGTAGCATTAAGCAAGCTAAATAAATAAGACCCAGTGGATCCCAGGTGAGAATTTAAGAATATCTACAAGGGTCATTTTAATAAACAATGCTATAGGATTTTCACATGGTGAAAACCCCCAAATGAAAATTAATGCTGCAAGTTCCTCTGAAAATGAGCTAACAGATTTCTAAGATGCAAATGCTCACAGGAACTCTGGTACAGGTTCCACTCCTGAGAGTCCAAAGGTACCAGACAGGAAAGGAAGCACTCCAAAGACATACAGATGGTGGAAAATACAGTTCAGGTTGGCAATGGAAAAAGTGTCCTGACCAAAATAAACACAAGACAATAAACAAACCTAGAATAATTCCACTGTGGAAAAACATTTATGATGGTGTAACTTCAATTTACAAACATTTTCCTTCAGTTTGTGATGGGGTCTGATAAACATTATTACTTGGACTACATTAAAACAAATGGGCAGAACTAAGATCGGATCAGAAAGAGTTTTCATACCATAGGCTTTAATACTACCACCCTCTTGAGCTACTGGGTGTAACAAAGAACACTTAAACATTCCTTTAATAAAAAAAATAAAATAAACATTAGCAGAGACAAGACTGCACTTTGTTGTAATCAAAGGACCTTCTTAATAGCCTGGAAGTTAAACATTACATTTTACTTATAGTTACACTTCTGAGTGAAGGACCTATTAGATTTACTTTGAGAAGAGTTAAGAATGGACATTTTTTACTGCCATGCTAGTGGGGCAAGTGGGAAGCAGAGGATTGGAACTGCGTGCAAAGAAGTTGTTTCCAGCATTTTGATTCCTTCAATGCACACGGAAACATAATTTTTTCTACATTCTATATATCTAGACAGAATTATACCAAAGACATACACTATTATATCAGACCCACAATTCAGCTCCTAATACAAATATCATAGAAGATACTGAAAACTAACACATCAGGTGAAAAAGAGTAACTGAAATCCTCAGCATGTCACATTCACAGCGACAATTAAAAGGTAACATAGGGAAGAACACTCAGACAGTGTACCTCATCATATCCAATCTTTTTTTCCAAAGTTTACTGAGAAAATGTTTCATAATAACCAACAATACTGCTTCCACAAAAGGAGATGAAAACCTGAAGTGTCAAACAATGCAATATAATGCCCAAGAAAGTAGTATGTCATTAATATAGCCTAAGAAGAGGAAGACTGCCTTATTAAAATTAAGACTCTCCAATGTCCCTTAAGTCTAGCTTTCTAACCTCACTTTCTACAGCACCTTTCATAGCTGCTTACGACAGTAAGAACCAAACCATACAAATGTTTATGAGATCTGGAACAATAAAGTCCCTAAATCTATCATGGACTTGTTCAGCATCACACCTGACATGCTCCTCCAAAAAAAAAAAAAAAACCAACAAACAAAAAAAGGGTGGGACACCCCCCCACCCCCACCCCCCCAAAAAAAAACCCCAGTCACCAACAGTGTGGCTCCGACAGCATCAGCATGAAGATGCCCACAAATATTCTATTAGCCATGGAAACAGCTACATGAGTTAGGGAGAAAAATAGTTTTCTAGCTTATGTACCACCCATAAGCTAGATCACAGAATAAGAACTTATGTAACTACAGACATCCCCAACCTATTCGCTCTTCAGAACTAACAGATAAAACAATCTCTATTAGACAGAATTTGTAAATATGAAGGCCATAGCCTCAACTAGTGAACTATTCTTGGTCATCAAGATCAGCTGGCAAGGATCAGCCTTCCCTGTATGCTAGTTAGTTGTTCTCTGTTACCAAAACAAGATGTCACATTCAAATTGGCTACTGGATAAAATCCTTGCGATGCCCTGACAGCTGAACCACGCCATAAATTGTTCAGGGGCAGCTGACGATGGAACAGAACACTCTGTGGCAGGAAAAACTACCAGTTCAGTAGCAGAGCCACACACGCTTCAGTGCCCAAGGATGCACTCAGGCACACGCGAACTTGCAGACACAGCCAAAGATGCAAACTTTTGCTCCCCATCCCTCCTCCTTTTTTGTAACTGTAATTATCTCAGCAGTTCACTATGATGTTGAGATTCTTGGTGTTATTTTTGTTTATATCCTTGTCTTTGGAGGTTCATATATTCGGGGTGTGCCTTTATGAAATAATACCAACAGCAATCAGCTTACAGTTCTATGGCCTTGACTATTTTAACTCTTTTCTCAGGACCTTTCACTAGGGATCACTACTACAATTTCAGAACAAAAATGGCAATTCCTTATGTTTCAGAATCTCCAATACACTAAGTAGATTTGTTTTCTTTAGGTCTTTACATGGACATTCAATATTGTAATAACTTATCCACAAGACCTCCATAATGGATTCATTCCCTCCCCTATCACTGCCATTGCATCTTAGTTCTTAGGATTACGGGTTTCCTTTCCTACTTTTGGAATGTCATCTGGTGTGAAACTTAAGACTTCTGAAAGCCTTGCTATTCAAAAATCAAAATAATTCTATTTAGTAATGAATTTGAAGGCACTGAAAACCTTTCCTTTCTTCACAAAAAGGCTTTTAAGCATTAGGTTCCTATTCATTACCTTTCTTTCTGTTCTTAGGATTGCAGTATTTCTGTAATGCCACTGGTATTTGTTTCTATTTACTTCTAAAGGCTGCACACATCCTTTGGATATAATAAATGAAATAGGCATTCCTTGTTGACATGAACAAAACAGTGGTCATCTGCTGTATCTGGACAGATATTAGAAGAGGCAATGAATTTGTGAAGAAAATTGTGCGGCAGCACAAAACTTAAAACTATAGTAAAAATCAAATAATTCTGTTAAGCATCAAAATAAGAAAAATTAAGACTAAAATTTGTTCTTAAATAAAAGTTGTAGATTCCTCATCCTCTCCCAGAAAGCAGTTATAATTTTTCTGCTTCATACAACAATGACTACTGGGGTATCTCTACATAAAATGCTCAAGCACATTTCTTCTAATGCATTAACATGCTGCCTCCTACCATTATGGTAACACCTTTTGTTACATCAGTTCTAGTCACTAGTTCTGGTTAATTACTACTCATTTTTAGAACCAGAACCTCTATTTAGAAGAGAAATCATCATGCTATATATGCTGCAAAAACATAAGAAGAGATGGTCTGCTTCCTCTATAGAATACTAACAATACCCAAATGACAAATATTTGTAGACAAGTAAAAGTTTTTTGCCTGTGGATACCACTGTGTCATGGCTTAAGCCCAGCCAGCAACTAAACACCACGCAGCCACTCGCTCACTCCCCTCTGGTGGGATGGGGGAGAGAATCGGAAAAGTGAGAAAACTCACAGGTTGAGATAAAGACAGTTTAATAAGTAAAGCAAAAGCCACACACACAAGCAAAGCAAAACAAGGAATTCATCCACTACTTCCCATCGACAGGCAGGTGTTCAGCCATCTCCAGGAAAGCAGGGCTCCATCACACGTAACAGTTACTTGGGAAGACAAAACACCATTGCTCCCAATGCCCCCCCTTCCTTCTTCTTCCTCCAGCTTTATATGCTGAGCATGACGCCATATGGTGTGGAATATCCCTTTGGTCACTTGGGGTCAGCTGTCCCAGCTGTGCCCCCTCCCAGCTTCTTGTGCGCCCCCAGCCCACTTGCTGATGGTGGGGTGTGAGGAGCAGAAAAGGCCTTGACTCTGTGTAAGCACTGCTCAGTAAGAGTGAAAACACCTCGGTATTATCAACACTGTTTCTAGCACAAATTCAAAACATAGCCCCATAGTAGCTACTATGAAGAAAATTAACTCTATGCCAGTCAAAACCAGCACACACTGAGAATTACATGTACACAGAAAGAACAAGATCCAAACAAAACCACAAACTTATACTTCGATGAAGGATTAGAAAGATCAGTAATTGCAGCAACTTTGAGATTAAGTAGTGGTACTGGCATAAAAATAAGTCCTTTTCTTTTAGGCCTATTTGTTCTATGCTTACACACACTAAGAAAAACACTGTCCAGCCACAGCTATTATGAACATGACTCAGAGTTCACTCAGTTTTTACATCCAGGACAACAGTTTCATCTTAGCTCACCAGCACAGCCTAATATGGCAATAAACAACTACCAACTTTGCAAAGATCTAAGAACTCGTCTGAACTGACAAGAAATAATAGAGCAAGAAATTCAAGGCACATAGTCAAGTATTTGTCTACACTGACTGGACAGGATACACAGGTTTTATTAAAACTGACCAGTTTCTGAATTTCCCTGTATTCTCTTACATTTTACTTTTAGAATTTTCCACCATTTTCCTTCCAACAAGCTGCGATGCAAATTCCTTCACAGACATGCATCTTGGGTAGACATCTGATTCTCTAATTTCTAAAGTATTAGAAGCAACAGAATTTAGATTTATGAATTAACAAAAATATTTCAACATACCCTATTTTTGGCTTAATCAATGCTCTTTGTACTTCAGATGAACTATACTGACTGATGGAAAGGTCTGGAGTAGATTGATGGAAGTGATTATCCCTCTTTATCTGGCAGCTGTTAGACTGCTTTTAGAGTACTGGGTCCAAGTTTGGGCCCTCCAGTACAACTAAGATATTGATAAACTGAAGGAAGTTCAGTGGAGTGCCACCAAGACAGTCAAGGCTATGGAGTACCTGCCCTTACAAGGGGAAGCTGAGGGAACTGGCCTCTTTCATCAGCCTGGAAAACAGGCAGCTTCAGGAGGACCCAAAAGCAGCTCCTTAATACCTATAAGGTCATCAAGAGCATTGACTTATACTCTTTCTAGTGGTGCATGGTGGGAGGACAACAGACCATGAACATCCATTGAAACAAGAGGTTCATATTTGACACAAGGAAAAACCTTTTCATGGTGAGGACTGTCTTGCAGCGAAACAGATTGCAGAGAAGCTGTGCAGTAAGATAAAGCACCAGCAATCTGGTCTGCCTGCACAGCTGACCATGCTTGAAGAAGGACTTTGGACTAGAGATCTTCTGATATCCCTCCCAAACTGATTTACTCTATGATTCTATTCCATAGCTTTCTTTACTCTGTTTTTAATTTTGTCCTTGCATGGATTTAGTTTTTGTTGTGCCATCATCCCCACATTTTCTAATGGAAATTTAATGTACTGCAGCAGTCTTTCTTGCCATATTTTGATACAACATCATCTAGAGTGCAAAGTTTTTTCTCATAGTATCTGGATACAAATGTGATCTGTGAAAGTGACACTGATTATTAATAGGAACCAATCTTCCTTTTTTAGCTGTGCAAATATAGTGTTGAAAATTATCCAGGAATAATTTTCAATGTTTTGACATGTCCCAGTCCTTTTAGATGAGCACTGTAAAGAACAACATATGTATCAATACAAAGGTATTTAATTAGATGACAAAGACAAAACTCAGTGTAAACAAGTGCAAGGTAATGCATGGAATCTGAACTACTTTCAAGGCAATTACAGATTATAAATAAACTTTAACTTTTCCGGACAAAAAACCTGTTTGCCAGTGTCAATGAAATATTTCCTCAATGTGGAAGTACAGTGTAAAGAAATGTTGGTATGGCAGGTCTATGTTAGGAAAAGTAGAATATCCTAAACTATATGCTATTGCCTAAATACTAAGTTTTATTTTGGCAACTCCATCTTATATAGACAATACTACAAAAAAAGTAAAGATCAAAAACTTAATACTAAAGAAAGAATCTAGATGCATAGTTTCAAAAAGCTACAGATACAGTAACACAATAAAGAGCTATAAAAATGATTAGGCCTATAAGCCAAACAAGTTTTCTAATTGGCATATCTTAATAAATACATTGTACAACATTAAAAAAGGAGAAAAATAAAAAAAAAATCAGTATCATTTTACACAAAACCAGTAAAATAACAGTAATTGTCATGCTGGATTTAAAAAAGGATAGATATTTTGAAAGGTCATTATACTAACTATACTGCCTATTATAAAAAGAATATTTACCCTTATGCATCAGAGTAAGAAATAAAAAACTTTTATTTTACAAGTTTCATGGTATATTCTAGGAGCATTTCTGTACTTTCCTTCAGTATTGAGATAGAAAAGTTAACCTGTTTAATCTAAATTTACCTTGATATTACACAGTACTATGTTTTCTATATTGCCTCTTAAGGTAGTTTTTGTAGAATTTATAAATCAGCAGAATTACCAGGAAAGATGAAATTGTAAAAAGAAATACAATACTTATAGGAACGATTCTAGGAAAGCCTGCAAGATTACTGTGTAGACACTATGAGGAAAATTTGTTAGATTTGCACAGCATCTACACTGAGGTGGTAACAAGCTAAGAATCATCTAAGATATACTAAACACGAACTGTTTCTGACTATGGACTTTTATACTATGTGGTAGTAATGCACTGGTCACAGATTGGAAGACAACAAAGTTGTACCACAACGTAAATGGTATGAAGAATATAGCATACAGTTCTGAATACATATTCCAAATTATTTTCTAATAAGCTACTAAATTAAAATGTGAAGATTCAATGATGAAATGGTAGATTAAAGAAAATACTCTGAACAAGTTACATGAAAGGGATTGTGAAAGGTTATGTTCTAATTACAAGAGCACACAGAGCCTTTGCTGCCTCCTGTCCAAACGGTTTTCAATAATGTCCTTTCCAAAAGCTTATTAGGAAACAAAACTGCTACAGAATAAGAAGAAATGTCCTTACATGGAAAAAATTAATGAATTAAAAGGAAAGAGGGAAAGACTAAACTATCCATTCTCACAATGGAGAGAAATCACATGGTATTATATAGAGATATGCAGTGAGGGATCTGGAAAATGGGAGCAGACATCAGTGCTCAGGATTCTGGTATTTGGATGATGATTGTTAGGCAATAAGGATGTGTGTCACAGTGAAGAACCACAGAAGGGCCTCGGGACTAAGTGACTGTGTAAAAGAATGGCAAATGACATCCTATGTACACAAATGTGATGTACAAAGGAGAAAAACAATCCTAACTTCACACACAAAAATAATCGACTCTGAACTGACCATTATTTCACTCACTCAAGAGTAAAATTTTGGATTATAACCATAAAAAGGTTGGCTCAGTGTTAATAGTCAAAGAGATAATCAAATGTTAGGAATTTCTAAGAAAGGAATATAAAACAGAAAAGAGTATGACAGCATATGATGACATAAAAGGTTTGTTTGTATGTTTAAACTGTATTCAGCTCCGGCCTCCTTGTCTCTGAAGGATGCATTAGAACTGGAAATGATTCAGAAGAGACCAAAAGGACAGTTAAAGCTATAGGCTGGCTTCTAATAAAAGAATTAATGTAAGCTTACACTCCTCAAAATCTGGAAATTACTTGAGCTAAATGTCAGATGTCTACAAAATCATGAAGGCACAGGAAAGGGACTGATTCATCCTCTCTTCTAATACAAGAGCTAGACGTTTCATGGAGTAAGGTCCAAAAATAAATAAAAGGACATGGTGGTTCTTTTGTAAGTGCTCATTACTAAGTAGAGTTTGTCACCTTTGTACACATTTCACTTTGTCACAAATGGGCTTGTAATGGGTGTATTTCTAAAGATGAAAATCTGCAAAAACTCATAGTAATGCAGAAGGCTTTAATCACACATTTCAGCAGAACACAATCTGCATATGTATTCAACTTTATTGACACATATGTAACACAGACATTCAAGTTCAACACGTGGTATTGCCCTTCCTGAACATGGAGGTTTTTCCTCATCTATTTCCTCATCTTTCCTTAGGAAAGCAGCAATCATTATACAGCCTGAGTAAGCTATTATTGAAATACCATTTGTATTTTACACATTGTCAGACTTTGTGTTAAAAACATAACTCAACATATGAAGTGTAATTTAAAGGATAATTATTTAGAACATCAAATTTCATTAGCAGTACAAGGTCATTGCAAAATTGATCAGGGCAGACATTATGTCTTCTAAGTCATTACACAAGAAGATAGAATTGAGGAATCAAGATATATCTCTGTAACAGAAGAGAGAGAATGTAAAGAGAACTCAAATGCTATTCCACTTACACAGTACAGGCAGGTTCTTTCTCTTCAGTTGTCTAGTAAGAATTTTTTACTATCATGAAGCTACCCTGCACTTGAAGGAAGTTCAAGCTACGTTATCATATTTTAAAATATAAATTGGTTTACTGTATCAAGAAAATAAAAAAGGCTATAATTGTCAGCAAAACAATGAAAATTTTTAAAAGTCACTATTAAGCAGGCAGGCTGACATAACTATACTCACACAAAATACAAGTATACAAAACATAATATGCTATAACTGAAGTTAACTAAAGCAAATGTGTATAGAGGCTTTTAAATGTATTAAATATCCAGTTCAATGACTACAAAGTTAAATATATGAAGGTAAAAGCAATGTTCTGGAAAACAGTTACAGTAAATATATGGTCATATGCAGTCCATAAATAACAGTAATTTATACATACTTAGAATTAATTTTTCAGTAATGTTTACATCAAGTACACTGACTTTGAAAGAAAATCTGAGCATCATAACAAAAAAGTTTGCACAAAATTAAGTTGTGTAAAAGCACTGCTGATATCAACAATTAAAATATTCTATTATACATACAGCTACTAATTTACCAAAGTACAAAAAAAGAATGAAAAAAATTTTCAAATCTATTACAGAACACTCTAAAGCAACATTTCCATTTTAAAGTTAAGAAAGTTTGTTAAAACTTTGCATGGAAATGATAAGAGACACCAATTCCTAGTGGAATTCCTAGTTAAAATATGTGTTTGAGATAATTTACAACACTTTCTACAAAGTTAATAGATGCATGATTCGACATTTTCTGTATCTAATAGCTTATGAGCCTTTTGCGATCAGATTTCATCATCTTTACAAAAATATATCCGTCCAGTGTTACATAAGGATAAAAACATTATTCTGGTTTATATTAGCAATTGTTGTACATTTATCATCAGGCAGTTTATTTTAGGTTGAAATTCTTTGCTGAAAACAATAAACCTGATGTTGCCAACTCCACCAAAAGCATTTTCCTGTAGTCAACATACTTGCCAATTAATTTTCTCCTTCTCTCACACACACACACACACACACACAAGTTTCTTTGGGTCTTATTGGTTCATTCTTTATGGTCCTGCTGCGTTGATTACCTTAGCTACAATAAACAATCTATAAACTTCATAATCTAAGCAAATATGTTCACGGCTCTTAAAATTCCTACAAAACAAGCATTATCCTTAGGATGTGATTTTTATAAAATGAATACAATACTATTTTTAATTGTTTGAATGTTTTGTTATGCAGGTTTGCATGGGATGATGAAATAAAACTAAACAAACATTATTAACATTTCTGTTATTTCATGAATGCTTATTGTAAAAATATCACTTCACTAATATTTGGGTGAAATATATATTCTCAATCTGTTTACATTATCAATTTTGTAGTGATCTGAAATAGAAGTGAAGCTAGTTTCACAAGTGGCAATCACTATTCAAATATCTTAATTAAAAGTAATTCAATGATGTTTTATTTCATGAAATAATAATAAACTACTAGATGGATTTACCAATACAAAATGTTTATAATTTTTATATGTTACAGCATTTCACAACTATGGAATTGTTCTTCATCAACTGGCATCATATTCCATTTCAAGTTTTAATGTCTGCTTAAACTATACTCACAGTGAGACTTCACACTGGAGTAAAGCCTTAATCTCCACAAAGCAAGTCTGCTTTCTGTGTTCTGGGTCTTAAACGAGTGATTTAATAAACAGAATTTTTCTTACTCTTATTTCTGTCAGTCCTGAAGTAATAACACAGCCAAGAAACCATTCTAGCCTGTTCATCCTGAATAGACTTGCTTAATAAATATTAACTAAATTACTGAAAGTTGCAGAAATATTGCTCAGAGCAGAATTTGTTAAAAAAGTACCCTTTATAATTAATTAATCCATAATTTGCGTAATGAGCCTTAATTTGGGCTAGGGAACTTTTTTTTTTTTAAAAAAAAATGATTGAGTCTTTAAAATCATATTTGGTTTTCAGGAATGACAGGTAGAAAGCCAACTTCAAAAAAACAGAGCCTCTATGGAAATCCGATAAAGTCATCTCACAATGCCATCTGTCAGTATAATGCTCCCATAGTACTTTCAATATTTTGAAGTGGGATGAACAAAGGCATTAGAAAGGAAGAAGAGCTCTTTCAGTTAAACTACAACAAGTGTCAGTTAAACACACATGATTAGCATCTTACGTTGCACCATACCACACAGACTGTTAGGAGAAGTTACTAAGGTACTGTCTAAAAGCAGAATGTTCCTTCTAAGATATTTCCATGTGTACCTTCCCCTAATTTCAACAAAAACTCTAAATAGTATATCAACTAGCAACAAGTTGACAGAGCAGACATAGACATATTTTATTTAATTCATATTAAAAACATCTGTCCCCTAACATCCAGGCCTGTTTCATCGAAAAGTTCATCTTTTAACCACACAGAGCTTTCAACTTTTAAATGGCATTGGGGGGGGGGGGGGGGGGGAAAGGCAAGAAAAAACTAAGTAACACATAGGTTAATTTCAAATTTCAGAATGTATGATTTAATTTCTGAATTATAGGGTTTATTGTTACAATATTTTTAAAGAGAGTTAAGCTAAAGTTGCTTAATCTCACATTTAGAATAGATGGCCTCATTCTTTCACTGCAATCTACTATAATATGATACACACAGGACAGTTTATTTTTAAATGCAACCTACAATTTAGTCCAATACATATACATATTCATTAAGTCTGATCAATCTAATCAAAGATGTCCTTGAAAGTATTCTCAAGGAAGGCATTAAATCAGCATAAAATAACTATTATAAGCCACATAGCAGAAGTAAAAAGAGGTTACAGTATATTGAAACACCTCTTCAACACTATGAAAACTCAAAGTTTGTACATTTCTAGAAACATATTCTAAATACCATGACCTTGCAAACTAAATTGTAATGTATGAAAATATAGAATAGAAACTATTTGTATATACCCAATATTCAGATATAGATGTATTTCTGCACTAAACCTGAAGTGTTTTACTTACAAAGGTAAAAAATACCTTCATTCTTAACATGACTAATACACTAAACATAAAACTAAAATGATTGAACACGAGAATGTTCATCTAGTATAGAGAAGAAGAGCAAGTATCTGATTTTATGTGCTGAACAGCCATTTTCCCAATTTAATTACATGGCAGTCATTAACGCACAAAACTCAACAGAAGTCCACAAAGCATAGCTTTCAGAAAAGTAGCATACTACTTATATATGATCAGTAATACCTTAGAAAAGACAGACAAAATATCATGTGTTTTCTGTCCACTTAAACATTCTATTACAGAACCACAATATAACGATATTTAAAGTACATCCACCAAGTAATCCTTATTATTGAATCTTCTACACAATTAGAGCAACAGGACAAAAATTCTGCAAATCGGAAAAAAAAAAGTATCTCTTTGCATTGATAATTTCATCCTTCAGTTTTACTGATGAGTTTGAGAACTTTATTTTAGCTTAATGTTGATTTTATAATTAGCTGCTCATATTCACATCAAGATTCTTTCCTCTTCCCTCTCAGTTTCCTCACAACTGAACCTCATGGCAGCAGATACTAATGGAAACACGTTGACCTATACTCTAGCAGAAAAGAGATGGAACAAGCAACAGGAGAAAAGTATCACTCTTCAGAGCAAAAGTGAATGCATACACTTAATGAAACAAACTATTCAGTATTTCAATGTCATTTTGTTTTCATTTTTGTGTGGTTTAGTCTCTAAAATCAGGAAAGGGAAAGTGGTATTAACTCATAATTCATAAGGCACAGCATCTGTCCAGCTATAATCTTTGGTATTTATAACTTCACAATCAAGACACATTCTGCAAATAGGTTTGGAAAAGAATATAAAAGCTCAAGTGTTTTTAAGAAGAGCTTTCTTCATGCAAGGGATCACACATAGTTTGGGGCAATTATAGTTATTAACAAAGGCTGTGAGTCCAACATGGTAAAACTCTTTCCAGGAAAAGGAGTTAAGTACAGAAAACTCTGATAAGCAGGAACAACATTTTGCATTTGACGTGAGATAGAATTAGAAAGCAATGAAATTGAAGTGGTGTGATCAGAAAAAGATCTTAGTCAAATGACTTCGGAAGTAGCTTTTTGAAGAAACAAAAGTTAAGGACATAGATAAGGCTCTGGTAACCTGCAAAGAAGAACAAGCATTTTAAGGTTTTTACAAACAAACAGAAAAGTTTAGACACATGCAATCTGAAATTTCACGGCTTAGCTATGCAATTTGACACACAAATTACAGTCTTGAAAAGAAAGGGTAGGTTATCCACAGTAACCAAAATTGGGTAAGAAGGAAGTGTCTGTGAAGAGAATTGAGATCAGCTTTAAAATTATTTATTCAAGTTCCAAGCAGAGTATCTATAAGAAGGTGAGCACAGTCAAGACAAGATGTCCTAGGAACCGGGGACAGGAAAACTAGATATGTGAGTCATCACAAGAAACAAAAAAACATAATCCTGACCAAATCCGTGTGTAAGATCACTTATACCAAGTAAATAAAGAATTTTAGGAAGCAAATCTCTAGCACACAGACTGAAATGAGATGATGGCAGGCAATCTACCAAATGAGATATTTGAAGACAAAGTCACAAATGGAAACAGTTTCTTGTAGTTGATCATGATTACAGAGCCATACTCAGTAACTGAAATGAGCGTGAACAAGTTGCATACATATGTGGTTCAGGAAGAAGACGACGGACAGGGAGCAAGAAACAGTAGAGTCATACAGTTTTAACAAGAGGAAATCACTAACTAATAGAACAAAAGCTGGAATGGACGAGCTTCAAAGAAAAGGAAGGTAGGATTAGCTCAATATTGGTATACACCATGTACCCAATTAGGTTTACAGGATTGCTTTGTATAAAATGCATTAAAAATGCAAAAAAAATATACAGGCTTATTTTTGCCAAACACAAAATAACATATAGAAAAACACTTTATTTCTGGGGATTGCAGACAGGAGAAAAAAAATGCGCTAATATCTTCCATCTGACATTACATTTATGAATCTGCAGAGAGAGTTCAAGAAAAGGTTATAAAGATGGCCATATTTTTTCATGCTCTTCTTAATTAATGAATCATCTACAAATGCCAACTACCTAAAGAAAAAGACAGCAGTATAAAACAGTTCCTTAATTAAAAGATATTCTTCATGTTATGTATACATTTTTCTAAATCTATGATGAAAACCTAATCTTAATAATTTTTCACACTTCGGGTAGTTTTACACAATGAGTTTGTTATTATACCTGAAAATATGTGTTTTGTTAGTGTCACTGCTGACCTTAAGTCAGTACCTATAAAAATAAAAAAAATTAAAAAAAAATCTTTTGGCTCTCCCTTGACATTACAGAATAGGAAAAAGAAAAGTACTTTCCTTCAAGCTACAAATTTTGATAAGCAATCATAAATTAGACAAAGGTAGTAAGCTCAGGCAAAAGAAAACAGAATCAAAGAAAAAAAAGCTTGCTATATAATTGAAGTAACTATTGCATAGCCTTTTTTCACTCCCTTTCTTGTTTTTTTTTTTTTGCAAGGGCATTATTTTTTTTCCTGTACTGAAGTGCTACTTATATTATTGTCAGAAACATTCACTGAAGTGGAAGCAGCTGAGACTTATTTTTGTTTGTTGAATCTCATGTTATCCAGTGAAATGTAATGTTAAAAAATAGCAAGCCTGATTAAAAAGAAAAAATAATTTTATTATGGAATCCATAAGCCCTCACATAACACAGTATGACTAAAATATATAGTACTAAATTGTCACGCTATCAGATGTGCACTGCTAACAGTTATGAAAGCCTATTTAATCTGCTAAATTTATTTTAATGTGGTTATTGATATGAACAAAAGTGGCATAAAAAATGAAGAAATTAGACTGTAAACTGTGAAAAACAGATAGGATGATGTAATATTAGAAGGAATTTCTCACAAGAATCCTGTGCTGAATTAGAGCAACTTTCCAGCGATATGCCATTTCCTTCCTGTGCCACTCCATACTCCCTGAAAATATATAAAACGGAATGGGTTTTACAGTAGATGGAGTCATGTTAATGTTCAGTTACTCTCTAGGCTTTATGATTCCTTAAGAGCACACCACAAAAAAAAAAAAAAAAAAAAATCTTATTCCACAAATAAATTTACTTTTTGCTATGATTCTTCCCTGTAGAAACCATAATTGTAATTGTTATAGTACTGCAGACAAACCTGATGCTACCAAGATATGGTCAATGAATGTACTGGAACAACTGTCTGCAGCTCACCCTGTGCTGAAATACCTTTCAGCAACATCAGACTGCTAAGAATCACTTTAAAACTAGAAAATCTCTTTTTTTTTAAGAAGAAGTAAGACTCAAAATTGAGCTACATTTTCTGAGGTAGAAAAACCAATGAGGAGAGTTAACTTGATTTTGGAGCAACAAAACTTACAAGTACACGGAACAAAATTTTGGCCTAATTTAAATCAATTGGATATCATTGACTTCAGAAGTCTGTTGTTCAAGTCAAACCCTAGGAGAACACTAGAACTGCATTCCACACAGTGTTGTCTGCTTCTTATAAGACAGTATTTCAGGAAGCAACCTGCAAGCAATTCCAAAGTATCTTCCCCTTACTCATATCTAAAAAGCAAAAAATTGTAAACGTATCCACAGAATATCTAGGAATGGTTGGCAGAAAATGAACTTTGAAAATAGATCTAAGGTCCAAATTCAACATTTTAGTATTTTTGTGTACCAATTTGGACTACAGAGACTTTAAGTATCAGTACCTTTACAGGATGGGAATTACAGCTGCCTGCCGCACTCTCCTTCCCAGCAGTATCAGCCAAAGCTCACATTTCCAGTCTGTGAAATCTGGTAAAAAATTGAATGGAACGCCATGTCACTGCTCTGCAGATTTCTGAAACTGAAGTATCTGCTTTTTTTGCCTATGTAATGGACTACAAGACCTCATACACTGTCTCTTCTCTAACAAGCATAACCGATTTGAACTAGTTCTCTCAAGTCTAAAAGAACTAAGGTTTTTAGGAATGCACGGACTAATAGGCGTTGCAGCTCATTTTGAAAACTAGCGAATACTAGAAAAACTCGAATGCTGTATTCAGTTCTCTGGAAAAAACATGCCACCTTTGTTTTTAACCCATATACCTACAATATTCTTGTTAAAGAGAAATGGAGACTTTTTAACTTCCAATGAACTCTTGAACTAGATGACCCACCACCAAAGGCCTTTGATTTGTTCATCTTATTAATTGTTCATCCACTACAAAAGTGATATACAGGATTAATGTATTAAAGGAAACGAAGAAAAATTAAAACAAAAGTTTAAACAGAGCTGCCATAGGAGGACTTAAAGGTAAAATTAGATTCCACAATAGAAGATGATCCTTTAAAAGCAGAAGCCCTACAAAATATCCCTGACAAAAGTGGAAAATAGAAATTACAACGCTTTTTAGCTTTGTTAGCTGCAATCTTGAATCTTATGTAACAATTAAACACTACACTTATCCTAAAGAATACTTATACTCATAGGGCTTTAACTGTGCGATTTAGAACCTTTGATTTGGTAGTAGGACTTTTGATTTTAGTTTATTTTTCTAATACGTAGGTACAAAAAAATAAAGTGGTGGTTAAAAATAATTCTAATACAATTTTGCAGGAAAGTAAATTACTGAGACTTTCTTGTTTCAAAGCTAAAGTTCTTCAGTTAATGAAGAAAAGTACTGTATACTAACGGTTACTACATGAAGAATTAAATCTTTAAGGAGAACAATTTAAGAGCTACAGAACATTAACATCAAGAATTTTCTTCTCAGTACTGGTTATGTTCCAACTAGACTTATGAATAAAAGCACAGGCTGTATGTTAGTCTAACAAATCCAAATAGTCTCCATGAAAACAATACAAGAGTTAAAAAGCAGAAAAAAAAGATCTTTTTCAAAAGTGGGTCACAGAGTTTTGGGTATATATACATGTATATTTTTTAATTCTGTAAATCTTCTTTTCATATATGCAATCAGTAGCTTTATCAGATGCTTCAAATTTCAAAACTTTGCAAGAGATGGCAACTGTCCAAGCATTCAGTCCATACAAAAATGCTACTGCTGTAACTGCAATAGAAATAGAGCTAGTCATGAGACAACGAAAATATTCAGAAAACTCCTAATAATTCATATAGTAAGAAAATGTATAAAATGACATGGCTTTACTTATTTTTTAGCAAAGTATGTAAAGTGAAACCATGTAGATTGTTGCATTTAAAGGAACGGATCAAGTTCTATGGGCTGGGGATTTCTTCACTTCCAACAGCAGCTTTTGGACAGTTCTGGTTTTGACAGTAAAGACAAAAGCCTTCTCAAAAGTTGCAAATAACATGCACATTTTATTTGTAGGTATGATGGCACATACACAATAATTTAGGTTAGGTGTGAGTGTATATATTATATATGTATAATTTATATTATATTTATTCATTCTACAAGTTCAGTAAATCAGCCAAAAAAGTTCATTTTCCTTATTTTTTTTGTGGGAAGAAAAATCTTTTCTCTTGGTAGACAAAGTAGTAACAGCTCAGTATTACTACCAGTACATTCTCTATATTCAGTAAAAAATTAAAAAATAATAATTACTGTGATCATGAGATCCATAGTTTGCTTCACCCTTTACATTAGGTGTTCTGTAAACCCACTGAATATGTATAATACTCAAGCTTAATGCAGAAATGCTCATATCTAGACTTTCTCTCCAGAAAATTTTAAAAATGTTCCTAATATTTTTAATGCAAATTTATCTTTCATTTAAAGTGACTTGATGGAGTTGATGGAGATGAATGTCTAGTTACCTTGCCTGATTTTGTATTTTGACACTTCAGGACTGCCTTCCTAATTCTGTAAATATCATAATTTAAACTTCACATATATCATAAAGTGCAACTCCCTCATCTAAGTGTTTATTTAGAAGCATGATTATAGTTTGTAATGGAACATTGACTATCCAGTGCCAAATATTTTACTAAATGCATGAAATTGATGTACTATGTCAAAAATAGTTACTCATTAAAAAAAAAAAGTTTACTTTTCAGAAAAGATCAAAATATTAGATTTAAACTTGTTTCAGATCCCATTTAATATAGTTGTCTTGGAGAAATTTGATGACAAAAGATTCAGGAAAGATAGAATCATGGAACAGTTTGGGTTGGAAGGGACCTTTAAAGGTCATCTAGTCCAACCCCCCTGCAATGAGCAGGCACATCTTCAACTAGATCAGGTTGCCCAGAGCCCCGTCCAGCCTGACCTGGAATGTTTCCAGGGATGGGGCATCTACCACCTCCCTGGGCAACCTGTGCCAGTGTTTCACCACCCACATTGTAAAAAATTTCTTCCTTATGTCTAGCCCATATCTCCCCTCTTTTAGTTTAAAACCATTCCCCCTTGTCCTGTCACAGCAGGCCCTGCTAAAAAGTTTGTCCCCATCTTTCTTATGGGCCCCCTTTAAGTACTGAAAGGCCACAATAAGGCTTCCCCGGAGCCTTCTCTTCTCCAGGCTGATGTCTGGGGTTGCAACATTTTTCTCACATTTTTTCTTCAATATTAAAATGGATATAAATTTGAGGAGAAAGTACTGAGGAATGCAAATCTTTCAGTGAACCAAATATATATTTAAACAAATATAAACACCACCATACTACAGCTACTCCATTTGTTAGAGAGGAATTAAAACATTCGGGTACTCATGTATTTATTCCCAATACAATTAATATGATCTAACAGATAACAGGAAGAATATTTCTGTAGAGAAATTACATCTGTTGCTCCAACAAACAAGGTAGAGCGCCATAAAAAAGAATCAATTTATATACTCTATTGCAGTAATACAACTATTTTCAACTTTTTCCCTGAAGTTTCTCTCTCTTCTACATATAGCCACAAACAGAATTTCCTTCTGTTGTAAGGTTATATATCCATTCCATCATTTTACAAGAGACTGAAGCTCTTATTTTTATTGGAAGACAGTTTCCATAAAAATTTTAAAAGAATCTATTCCTTATATCTTAAAAAGAATACATAGAAAAAAATACATACACACATATAATCAGAATGATTATATTCTCTGACAATTTCAGTATACTCTCATATTTCCCATTGTAATACAAATGAGTGGATGTGCTTTACTGGTTATGTATCCTGTACTTTATCATATACTTTCACAGTATGAAATAATATTTTGTAATGTATCACAGCACACATGAAACCTAAAAATATTTAAAAGACAGGATTTGATTTGATTTGATTTGATTTTCCCATACTAAGCATGGTTTTGCAGAAGTGAACATATCGTTATTTTTGTAATTGGCATCAGGTATTTGAAAACAGATGACTGCTCATCTCTTTGGCAATATTTATCTAAAATGAAGAGAAAAATTTGAAGAGTAGCAAAGATATACAGTCTACAGTCCTTTTAATTATTTCACACCTAAAACTCTCATCTTAAGAAAGACTTTGGAGTTGTTTCTACTCCAGTATGTGATGTTTAGATGCAATGGGGGGCGAGGGGTTTTTAACATTAAAAAAAGATTTTGAACAAAACAAGCAACACAAATCCTTGCTAAACTTGAGGTCACCTTCACAGTAGCACACTTAAAGAAGTTCTACCTCTATAAAGGGTCAATATCTACACTGAGGATTTCAATTTAATGTTCATTTTCTGTTTTGTTTTAATTCTAAAATTCACACTAAGAATCTGGTACACCTGGAAAAAAGATAAGACAAGACAGGGGACATGAACATACATTGTTCATTCTTTAAGAACATATATTAGTCATGAAGAACAGAAGGAAGAATCAGATCCAGAGCTCAAAAGGAAGAAAGTAGCAGGATGTTGTGTGTAACTGCTATTTTTTAGAACTGTGCTCAATAAGCATACTCAAACTCACAAACTTAGGTTAATTAACCTATCACAACAGAACTGGCAGCCTATACATCGGTATTCCCGAAGTCACATTTCAGCTGAGTTCCTTAACATCAGTCTTGCATTAAAGACTTCACATTCAAAGCATTCCTCCCTAAGAGTTAGATTACTGAACTGAAATTTAGTAAAGAATAAAATGCAAATATTCACAGTCATGCAGTAGTGGCAGTTCAAGTGCATTCACTTCATTTTTTTTAAAGGAAGTACAGTTCAGCATAAAAGACACAAGTGTATTTCAAACATTTTTTAATCATGCTGATTTTCTTCCCATGTTTGCTTGCTACTTCAGTAATAAAGAACAGTTGTGCAGTATTTCCTGCTTCTCAACTACTAAAACTGAAACAGAAGAAAATAATTTATAGAAGACAAGGTCTACATACATTAGAAATTATTTAGTCTGGCTGCTCTTACACACATGAATAGAAAATAGAAAAAGGGAGAAAAATTATTGTGGAGTTATTTGCAACGCTTCAGTTCTTCATAACTAGAATGTAACTGAATAGAAAATGTTTCACTTTGTGAATGGTCAGCCAAAATTCTGTAAATGCAAGTGAGAAAATATTCAAAAGCATTTAGTTTGCAAAGAAACTCCTACTTTTATACATATATAAACACACATATATGCGTGCAATTTCATATGCTTTAGGAAAGGCATTTCAGTAAACTTTTAAACTCAATTGTCTAAGTTAGACAATTAAGTTTGTTTAATTACAAAATTAAATTGTCTAAATTGTACAATTAACTAAAACTAAATTAGACCATTTAGTTATCATCTTCAGTTAAATAGCAGAAATTTGTACAGTAGAAGCGAGTTCAAACACCTGCTCAGTGTTTTGAAAGCAAAAAGTAAAAAGTTACATGAAAAACAACTACCCTATTCTTCCAGAATCCAAGACACACAACCAGCATGTTCATTTGCAATCTGCTTCAGAAAACAAACCCTATGACTTGACAATAATTTATTTAAAAGTCAGTTTTATTTTACCTTTCTAATATGACAAGACACTCTCATTAAGACATTGCATGTTGTGGAACTAGATTTATAACAGTGTTGCAAAAACATGCCTTTAAAGACACATTAATAACAATTTTCCCTTTAGTATTACATTGCATTGTAGTCTTCTGTATTGAGTTAGAAATACTAGTGATTATATGTTTTTAAGCCTTTTTATCAATACATCATATATTGAAGACCTGGAGGAAAGCAAACACTAACACTCTTATACTCCTCCACAGCAATACATTCTAAATACTGGCAAATGAGACATTCAGTTGAAGACTACAACTAAAACAAAAAGTTGTTTTTTTGTTCTACTACAACACGCCAGTCATACAATAGTTGCTTTTCACAGTAAGGGCTTGTATTTCAGTTTAAAAGCTATTCCAATAACAAAATCAAGAACTAACGTGCATCCATAAAGTATGTATCATATGCTTATACATGACTGAACTTTGCAATATTTATTACCTCTATTCATTGTTAGACCACAAAGCTTTCATCTCCTGCTTTGGGACAGAACAAGACTGTACTCCATAACATATCTCAGAAAGTACATGCAAGCATGCACAATACAGAATGAAGTCAGAGAATAAACCAAAATGTAACTGAGGCAGATGCAACTATAGAGTAAACAGAGATGCTGCCCAGCCCCAAATCCAAGTTGAGATACAGATTGTCAGGGTGGCAACAGCAAGAACTTCAAAGCCTCATAAGGAGATCTTAGTCTAAGTCAGGACTTTGTGACATAGTCCTCCTCTGCTGCTCCAACAACTTTTTTTAATTTTTTTTTTTTTAAAAAAGAGGCTAAATGCCTATCAGTAAAATAGTGACTGCTTGGCAAAGTATATCCAAAGGAAGTACTGCATCCCTATGAAATTCACAACTAAGATTAAAACGAAAAAAGATCTCTAAAAAGGTCACAAATCAGAACTAGAACTCCAGTAAACTTAGCATATCACTACACAGACGACAGGGTTTAGGAAATGAACAAGCTTTAAGAAGCACAAACACATGATGGCCATATAAAAACGCTGCTGGTTTTAACATGAGGATCCAGAAACTTTGTTTTTTTCTAGTGGCAGCTAGTGGCTACTTATATACTACTAAACAGATCAGAAACTGTCTACAACTCACACGACAAGAAGCCTAGGAAGCCGCGCTGTTTGGGGATTCTGGGAAGAGCCTGCTATTTAGTTAGGTTTTGATTGGAAGGTGCTGTTAAGGTGAGGAGATTCGGAGAAGACTACTAGACTTTCTTGTTTAAAATTTCAAAGACATATCCCGCTCAGATACCTGAAAATTAAATAGTTTCAATTGCTGGTGACCGACATTCAGCTTTCCTTAATATTAGAGAAGTTTAATGAATTTCGAAAAATTGATTTTAACAAAAGTTGAATGTATGGACTTTATCAAAAGTAGATTAGTGTTTAGACAACTTCAACTATCTCAAACTTAACATTAATATAAATGAAAAATTTCAACACAGGAGATAATGGTAATATGCCTGGAAGATGGTAGAAATGTGATGAGCTAAAATGTATTCTATTACACTTGAGAAAATTCATTAGTAAGAAAGCATGCTACCACCAGAAAGCACGTAAAATACATTTATTACTCATGCTTGTACATTTCTAAACAGGTAAGAAGTCATCATTTTACTTCATCTAAAAAGATTTTATAAAAAATTTTATTTTGATTTGTTATTGCAATATTCTTGTTTTGATATATTGATAAATCATACTGATTTGTTATATCTGAAAAAGGTATTAGACAAAATTATTATAAAAACACACTGGTTTTCATCAAATAGTAAGATAGCTTATTTCTCAATATACCTTACCCCATTCAAAGTGACCACTGGATTTTTTCCAACATATTAAAATAAGCAAAGTTCATATGAAAAAAAAATATTTCCAAAACTCTTTAAAATGATCTCACTGCACAAGGAAAAGTCAAAATATTGTAACTTACTGCGACCAACATGAAGATATTAAAACGAGAAGCATGTAAACACTGCTAATCTAAAATAAAAAGCATGCTGATGTTTTACCAAAATTTAAACTGTGGTGGTTTCAGCTTTTAATGGTTGCATATTACTTAACAGAGGATATCTTTGGCTTTGTGTATTTTTATTTACAACTTTACTGCATACACATAGCAATAAAACGGAAGACTTGGAGAGTTCTTGCTCTTCTATCATTTTCCATTAGCCACAAGAACTAAGAAGAAACTGTCAACCTCTGCCCACTAAAACCAAGTTCAATATTAATTTACATAGTAAATCTGGACTATCGTTAGTCTATCATTAGTAGGTAAGAGCTGATCTTGTTGCAGTTCAAGCTGAAATAGCTCATACTGCTAATGCTTTGAAGACTTCATTATTATATATTATTAAATGTTACCTAAAATACTTTCTCTAAACTGAAAAGTGGTCATATCATCTTAATTGGTTTATCTGGCATTTAGATAACTTTCCAATTACCACAATTTGGTACCCATGTACGACATCCAACGGCTTGTTATTAATTTGGACAGCCAAGGGAAAGCTCAAGTACCAAATAACCATTTGGTTATCTGAGACTGAACGTTCACACAGCCTAGAAGATGCCACTCCTCCTAACTAGATTCAAGGACATTGTCAAAGTAGAATGGGAAAAATTAGAATACCTTTAACAATACTTAATTGTCAAGAAAAGCATGGAGTTCTTTACGTCTCAAGGCTACAAAGTGTGAGTAATTGCAAAGAATGAATCATAGATGGGCTGCTAAGTGCATCAGCCAATGATTATATGCAAGATAATTATGATCTTGTTACAGAGGCTATTAAAGGAAACTAGAGTTGATAATTAAATACTGTATTACAACCCTCTGAAGGACAACCTTGTCAATATTAGTTAATTCAGGAAATAAAAACATAGCATTTTGAATGAGTCTTTTCATTTGTAAACAGCAATAATTTATTTTAATTTTGAAAGCAAAAATTTTAAAAATACACCTGTAAAACAGGTTTATTCAACATTGAATTAATTCGTGAGGCAAGAATAATATTAAATCTGAATATACAAGATTTTGAAGGCACAGATATTGTGTTAGTTGACATACTTCTGACGCATAAAAGTCAGAGGTGCTTCAAGACACCTTTATTCAAGTGCTAGAGAGACACCATCAAAACTGGTATCTTGTTTAATAGAAGTTCTGTTTTATGCAGCTTGAAATCATGCCTGAAACCTTTTCTCCATGAGGTATGTAATACATAACATATAAACACTTCGAAATATGAACGTATACTGCAAATGAGCTTTTGGCAAGCCTACTGATAGTTCAATAGGAAAACAATATTCATCTGAAACGACGTTGGAAATAAGTCTTATTCAGATTGTTCTAAAGACATTCAGAAGCTAATTGTGCTGTGAAAATTTGTCTAAATATTTTATTACCTGGCCATCCAGTGTTCCCACACACCTAATGTTTCACACTGAAAGACACACACAGTAGTTCTTCCAAAACAACAAAACAGAGTCATTTCATTATCCCAAGATAATGAAGCTTAATTGGAGAAAACACATTCTCTGTTATAAAAAGAGGAGTCACTACTTTTAACAAAGTAAATGTAAACTTGTGGTGCAAGTGACATATCCATGGACACCCTAGTTAGAAAAACAAGAACATTTACATTCGGGAAGAGTTAAGAGCAAATATAAAATTCTCAAGACTCCTGCTTTCACCTCTAAGGTCACACCGTGCACTAATCCATAGCATTTCACACACTTAAAACCATCATACTTGTTACTGCAGTTGACTAAATCTAGGTAACCAATAGATTATTTATTATGAAATGCAGAAGTCTATCTTTTCATAAATCCAAGTAACTATAAGCATGTCACCTTGATGACACAACTCTCTACACCATGTAAAGAGTCAAATTCAAGGTCACTGGCCTAGCATCCAATCCCTTTGAAATGTTTTTAAGCTACTTATCTCTTTAGTAATATTTTTTCCCACAAGTGTCAAGCAGCTGACCAAGTGTGGCAGACAAAATGGAGCCTCATTAAAAACACCCACACATAATTCACTCTTGCTACCTACACATCACAGACTCAAAACTAAAATAAAACAGACTTAACACACGATGACCATTTTCCTGTATTCATATTTGAATGGAAAGAAGTGCAGGAAAGCTTAGTTTTGTTGTGTTGGGTTTTTTTTTTCTTCCTGGAGTTAAGCAAAAGGCACACAATAACTCAACAGGGAAGAGTTGTAAGCTTTGTCACCACTTAAGATAGAAACAAACAAAAAGCAAACAGTAAAAGTCACAATTTTATTGTTTAAAAACCTAAGAGAGTGCATTTTATAATGATGATACTATACTACTTCTCTAATAACTTCTGAAGCAAAAGTTATTTAGGCTATTTAATGAATAGCCTCAAGTGGTAATTCCAGTCTTGTTTTTATATAGGATTAGATGACTGCAGCAAGATCCAAGACAACAGCAACTACCGGGTAGAGAGTAAAAGTATTCTAGTTAGTACATGAGAATTCAGAGTAAAAGGATCAAGTGCAGGTCTGATGGTTTATCCTAGATAAACCTAGATAAAATTTTAAAATTCAGTCTCAGAAATCCTACCTATTCCTGTTTCGTTTGTCTGACTACCACTTCCATGTTATATTGCTGTGATTGAGACAAGGTTGTTCCAACCCACATCTTCATTTCTGTAAATACCAGAGCAGACATTGAGGTAATTTAGTTTAAAATATGTGATGATTCAAGCACCTAAAACAAGTATTTTCACTAAAAGGCCAAAGATGGAGAGGTAAGACAGAATGATCTACCCAGATAAAAATGCTAACATTCAAGTTTCCAGGTAACTTTCCACAAAATGAGAAATAATGTGTTTATTAATTAGGCCTTTAGTATTAAAATGCATTTTAACATGGCTTTACTGCACTCATTAATAACAGAGCCTCCAAACAGAGATCCACTAGCATAATGCTATCACGTCTAAATAAATTCTCAGTAATTATCACTGGCCAAGGCAAAGAGAAGTATAACTTCAACATACCAAAGATTTAATTGATCAAAGCAGGATGAGTCAGCTAGAGAAGGTAGGACACTTTCAGATCTCTGTCACCACTCCAGAATACCAAATTAGTATAAATCTATTCAGTATTTCCAGTGAAACATATGGAAAATTTCTCATAACAAAATTTAATTTAAATCTCAAGTATAATTAATGAAAATTGGATCCATTACTCAAAAATCATATATAGAATATTTTAATCCTGTAAGTTTTTCTCAATTACACTTACAGAAATGTAAAAATTATGCTGCACTGGGCTCAGAAGTTAAACTTTTGAATTTCCTGAATTTATCTCTGTAGAATCTTTCACTATTGATGCATTGATCTTCTCTCTTGTTGCTTATCAAATGACCATGATTTTTAACAACCATCATCAAAAGAAAAGAGATATATGTAATTGTCAATAGTTAGAGGCAAAAGGCTTCTTCACATTATACTATAGAACCAATAGAAAACACATACCACAGTCATCATACAGTGATGATTTTAAAGTGAAAGTGGGGACTCCTAGCAAAAACTGAGCCATAGAATATCATAAAAGTAATGAATCAAGGTACTGGCTCATCTCCCAAAACAGAGGTCCTCTAGCAAGTTTTCTTTTATGATGCCCAGGTAGCCTTAATACCAACACAGAGTTTATTTAAAATTTCTATATATGAGTTTCCAAAACAGCAATGACCAATTATTGCCATTTTTTTGACCTCTTGTAAACTTTAGTTCAATTTCAAAACTTCAGGTCTTGCTTAGCAACTCTGCAGGTGAAGTAGGGACTTTAAACACTTCAGTCTCATGTTTGCTGCTAGACCTTGGCAAGTTCTTAAGCAACGTTAAAGAATCTACACAGAAAATACAGATTGGTTCAGAAGGACAGACAGACAAGTGGCAGTGTGTGGGGAGGAAACAGAAGAGAGGGCTACTCTACAAAAACATCAGTACTGTATCTTCCTCCTCCTTCAGAGATATTGAGAAATTATATTGCACAGGTCTTCTATAGCTGTTCTCCCTCTTCTATAGCAGTTCTACTGTCACTATGCAACCTTGGCTATAGGCAGATTTCATCACTCCCTTTATCCTGCGATTTTCTACATTTTCCATCAGTCATCTAATAAAGCAGCAGCAGTTATTGCATATGATCAACAATAGATTAAGAATACAATATTAATATGGCCAGAAAGACTTCTGTATTTAATTTTCTGCCGGTAAACAAATGGTTTTCCTATTTTAAGCAGTGCAACAGCTTCTGAAAGTCTCCAATGGGACTCTCTTAATAGCAAGCTTCTTCAAATGGCTGTGCACCTATAGTCCATTCACTTTATAAATAAGCACAACAGCATCTACCCCAGAGGATTATAACTTTTAACCTAATTTTTGAAGTGATCTGAGACTACGCATACAGTAAGAAGGCTTTGCCATCATTTAATTGCTGGACTGGATTGGATACAGCTTATTCTGCAGAACCAATACTGTTCAGACTATAGTTTTGATACATGCTTTTAACTGAAATGTTATTTTTTTATTGTACGATTTGTCTCTCCTCATCTTGTTTTTGTAAGTTAATTTTTGGAATGGAAACTCTGATGCAAGAACTGTGTCCTCATAACCAAGTAAAATTATTTATTATCCTGAAAGCATTAACCAATAATATACTGGTTTTTATAATTACTGAAGACTACTTTTAGAAGTATATCTATAGAGTACTACAAGTCAGTTAATGGGGATCAAAATTACATATGAAGAAAACACACTAACTCATGCTTCCGTAAATAAGTACATACTAAATATGCATATTTTAAATAAGAACATAAAGCAAAGGTATAACATAATCTGAGAATTTAAAGATTCGTGATCCCTTGCTATCTATGTGTATCATTTAAAACCAGGAAAATAAAGGAGTAAGTAACAGTAAGATTTTACTTTTACATTGGCCTTTATCATCGCTAAGTACATGAATGCATGCTATTGTTCTTAATTTTGAAAACTTTAAGTATTTGAGAAAAAAATGAAAGTTCACAAAATGAGCCATTGCAACAGTAAAGATTTCTGTATCAAATGAAAGATATGGACATATCTGCTCAATATAATAAATCTAGCTCTAAATCAAAACTGTATCCCATCCTGTATGTGCATCCATGGGTGTACGAAAGAATACAAGACAGAGTACACGCATCTGCATCCAAGAGGGAGACTGTATGCAGGGGTGCCTACTGGAATAAATTCTGCAAGTTGCGTAAGTGTAAAGGAAAAGGTGTATTATCAATAATTACTGAAAGTGCAAAATTCTAAACACAGCATGCTATCACTTAAAGCTACACACACAATCATACATTAATGTCCTCTGTGAAACCAAACCAAAAATATCAGCAAATGCACGATCATTTCTCACTGACTTCATATAAGCATTTTTTCCATGCTACTTATACAGAAAACAATTAATATGGGACCTAAATAGATGAGCCTAAAGAATCCACACGTGGTCCAAAATCAAACTAGAAACAAAGACCAACAAATAGGTCCAAGATATCATTCAAGTGAGTTTTCGTATATAATAGATTTCTTCTGACTTGCAACTTATTTCTTGAAGTCATCAATAAAAAACCGTGAAGATCCTCTATATTATATTGCTTCCATAAAATCAGGCTCTCAAATTAATATCCCATTGTCTGCTTTCATTAAGTCAAGATTTTGAACACGGGGATGTGGGGGGAAAGACTATTGTTCTTACTCCTATTTATTCACACAAGTGGGTCATATTATCTCAAAAACCCAACATAAATTAGTTTATGTAGGTTTTTTGTTTTAAAAAATTTAAATAAAATGACCAGCATGGCCTGGTAAAATCCCAAACCATCAATGTTAAAGTAGTTATGGCTTTATTGATGTTGCAGTCCATACTCAGTGCAAGAGAATAATAATGCAGTGCCATAAGCATAAGAATCCAGCTCCTACTGAAAGCACATGAAAGGTTCTCATTAGTCAAACAAGAATGGGTTATAAGTGCAGTTGTGCAAAATCAGAGTTAATCTTAATGAAATCAAAAATGTCAGATAAAAAGTGTGAAAAATTTAATTGCATGCACCTTACAAAACAAGGTGAGCTAAATCACAGTTACAAATGTTAAGATATTTAAAATGGCACTTATCTGTGGTAAGTATTTAAATAAAATTAACACCAAATACATAAAAAATAAAATAACTTCAATATTTACTTACAATTTCAGGCCATTATTTGTACAGAAAAATACATTTATTTCCTTAAGTGAACAGTTCTTTTGAAAGGGGGATGTGTTAGATAACTGATTTTTCAATCTTGAGTCTTTATGCTCCGCTGCTAGTATTCAAGTATTAAAAATATTTGTGAAACTGATGCAAGTACAATAGCAAATAAAAATTCTCAGTGCCTGAAATTCTAGTCATTTTAGCTCCTTCTTAAAAGTGTCTTACAAATTATCACAAATGATTCTCTGATCTTGGGATTTGATGAATAGTTTACAGAAATGAGCTAAAAATAAGTCAGTGTTAAAAGGTAGGGTTGCCAGTTCTTTCATGGTCCCAGAAAACGTAGAGGAAGTTGGCAGGATCAGCTCAGCTCCACTGTGCTCCTGAAAAATATAAAATACCAGTGTCCACTGGATCATTGGGTCCTTAGCACTCTAGTACTATTTATGAAAAAGATTTTGGTGATGACTGTAATGGTGCTTTAAAATATGGAGTAAGACAGATTTGTCAGTAGGCGTGATCCTTCCTTTTTAAGGTTTCATGCCCTAAATACACACTATTTATAAATTAAGGGTAAAAAGTGCTTTGCATAATGATAAACATATTAGGACCTCACCTTTGGGCATTATTATACAGAGAAGAAATGTTAGAAAAAATTGAAGTGAATTTAAATTTAAAAAATACATTAAAACTGTATACTTCTGTTTTATTCCATTTTTATCGCATGAAATTACATTTTAAGTGTTAATCTCACATATATACTAGCAATATCTAATTGAAACTAAGGTTGAGAGCCTCCAAAAGGCTCATAAAAACACACCCCTCACTCACAATGCAATCAGTAGTGTAATTCCTTTGATGGCAAAAAATACAAGCTTAATAAAAATAGAAAGCACTGGCATCTCACTGTTAGTATCTAGATATGTTAACTAAACCAGGACTTCAAAACATCCATGGAAAACTGTCAGGGGAATCTGGAGATGACACCACTAGAAGTCTTGCTGGACAAGCCCTCTTACAACCAGAATCACAGCTGAAACTGTATTAGCGTTATACAAGTCAAAGATTTTGCCAAAAAACTTTGTCTTGGAAAAAGGGCTCTACAATAAAAATATAAAATAAAATAAAAATACAAATTACTAATTCTAAAGGGCAAAGTCAGAATACTTATCATTCTGCACCCGCTCAGCTACTGTCATCAAAGCAACAAAAGTGCACAGAAGCACACACATTCAATAAATTTGTTACTTAACAGTAGTTTCCTAAGGAAGTTCATCAGTATTCCATTTACTCAAAATTGGCCAAATTTTGTTGTGACATAAAAAGAATTTACCTAAGCTTGAATAGATTTTTAAAGTAGTATTTAAGATCTGTAAAAATATTTGGCTATATAACATAGTAGTTGCTACGTAACACAGTGCCTATTAAAAGCAAAAACATTACAGGAAAAAAGTTAAACAAATTTTGCATACATACCTCACTGCTCAATAAAACACATACATAATGTTATATCCTGTTAAGATACTCAACTGCAATGCAAATTTAAAACCTGGACTACAGTGTTGACCCTGATCAATAGTGCAAAGCAGGCAGATATACCAAGCAAAATGAAAAATAACTTTAAATATTGATATTGAACTTAGTATTTAAGCTACCTCAATTTCTCTACCAGCACTAAAACAGTCATGTATAAGTATCTTAAGATTCAAATTTGGGTTTAAATTAAGCTTTACTATCACAAGAAAATGCACCACACTTCAATTCTGTCTACCAAACAAGAAAAATGTGCTAATTCAACCTCTCTCATCACAGTGCACCAACACAGACACTGCAATGACACGAATTTCTCAATATGCAAAATGAGTTCCAGAGCTTGCATATTCATTCTGCACTTCCTTTTTTAGTATCTGTCATGGGAATGCCAACAGGTAGATAACAGAAACGTTAATTAGACGCTGCAAACCTAATTCACAATACACTGTGCAACTTCGTGTTTACCAACTGCAAACAGATGCTTTAGCAGAATAAAAAGTTACATTGCATAAGAGCTTCTTAAATTTGTGAAAGTCTTTCAACTTTGAAAGGAAAAAGAACACAACTTCCAATGTCTAGGTCCTCAACATAATGGAAAAGAAAAAGCACTAACCATAAAACCAAGAGATTTAAGAATGAGATCATCTTCCAGTTTCATTCCATTGGATACATAAAGCAATTCAGTTTGATTTTTCAACTTCCACAAGCATCAGACTGGGTGAAATCTTCACCCCCACTACAGTAGCAACTAATATAGCGAAGGAGCTAGGGCTCTGCCCTATAAAATAGTCATGGCACAGTTTAATAGCTTGAGTGGTGTTAAAGTTAGCACAAATAACTCTAAGAATGCTCTTCTACAATGGTAACTTCTTGGGAAAAAAAAACCAAACACAATCAACATTTTAACTGAGCACTGAGTGAGTTTTAAATCAAAGATAGTGAACCTCACAACATGGAGACTAATTATTGATTGCCAGAACTGACTCAACCCACAGTCGTTACTTTTAGGCAATGATAGAAAACTGGCTACAACCTGCATGAGTTATTGTCCCAAACTATTTCCAGCTACTGTCAAAGAGCTCCGGTTCCTTCCTCATACTGTGACCTGAGTATCACAGTCCTGGATAACTGGCTCTAGGTGGCCCTGCCTGAGCAGGGGAGCTGGACAAGATGACCTCCAGAGGTCCCTTCCAACCTCACTTACTCTGTGATACTATAAATAGGGCTGTATGTCAAACTTCATAACAGGTATTTAAATACAACCAAATAATACAAGTAAGGCTAATAGCAATTCTTACTACCTAAATTGCCAAACTCAGTATCTCCATCTGATTGAATTTCATTTTGTTAGCAAAAGTAAGTATTTCTGTTTACAAGTAAGGCTAAGAACTACCAAGATTCTTACGCAAAAGACATGTAAATGAAAGACTCTACCTGGAGAAGGCAACTGAAATAGATTTGAGCTTACCCATAGAAACTTAACGCCTTTATTTCTCAACTTTGCATCTCCATCTTAATTTAGCTTGGAGGGGGAGGTCTAAAAAATAGTATAGAATATTCAACTTAGGAGTACATAGAATTTAAACTAAAATAGGAAGAGAGCAAGCAACAAATTGGTGAAGTAAACATGAAAAATGGTACATAAACAAAAATATAAACTAAAATGCACTATTTAACCTAAAACATGCTGTCTTTAATTTACCATGTATTATAGTGAGAGAACAATTTCTAAATATTGGTTGAGTCAAAACACTGTCTTCTCTTTATCTGTGCTAATTCAGGATTTTTTAAAAACTAAAACTGAAGTGAGATAGACCTCTCTCACACACATCTTTACCTGGTATAAGAGAAGGAAAAAGGTATGTCAAAATGGCCAAGGAATAAAGGAACTTTACTTTAAAAAGAAAGGTTATGCAATTCATTCCAATAGTGATCCAGATCTAACAATTAAGTTCTCCCATGACTTTGCCAAAGAAATAGAAGAATTTCTCGTGATGCAGCACAGCTTCATCCTATAGTGACCAAAACCATTTTTTAAATCTAGAGATTACAGAAAGTGTTATCTCTTCATATTCCTTCCTCTGCTATTCAAACCCATGTTTTTATACAGAAATATTCATTTACTTGGAAATCACACATATTGTGATATATATCACATTGTTCTAAGATAAACGACTGCATTATCTAGTCTATACTCCTTGTGACCTGTACTGCTAGTGTTGTCTGAGTACTAACCTTCTAAATGCCCTTTCATAATTGTTCATATCATTCTTTAAAATGTAGTTCTCAGAATGATTTCCAAATCTATACTCTGCCTTTTCTTTGAGAAACAACTTTTTTTAAAAAAAAAAAAAATCCAAATCATTGGATTTGAGCCACTCCCAACATCTTAAAGATGTAAAGATCAAGTGGAAGATGGGATAGACTTGACGATGAATTGAACAGTGTCTATCAACACTGTCTATAACTAAGGAAAAGATGACATAATATAAATCAATGTATGAAAAATACATAAAAATAATTTATAGATATAGAAGCTTGTCATTCTTTTTTCTAGGATAGTTCTGGAACAGTTGTAAATTCCTTCTATTCATTTTAAACATTTCTTTTTGCTGCTGCTAATGCTCATTTTTAAATAAAACTAAATCCATAATGTGTCCTGCTGCTGATAAGGTCTTTAAGTTACTTATAGCTTAGTAAAATTACAGCTATTTTGGCTATTTCTTAGACAAGATAAACAATCAAAATATTTGCATTTCCTAAAGTCTAAGTGCTTGTGTTTTTAACTTAACATTTAAAATATGTTTTGAGAATGTTTTGGGGATTTTTTCTGAAAATATAGTATGTGCACATTGCACAATGACAGAAAGGTAAATATAAGGGTATACACTCAAAATAATGAAAACAAGTCTGCGTATGTTGATAGTGCTTCAGAAGATACTATAGGACATTTTATAGAAGAAAAATGTGAATTAAAAATACTAGGAGGAAACTTTTGAATATTTCTGCTGCATTCCAGCTTTGACCACTGAGTAGTTATTAATTACCTCTGAATAACTTAACTTCCCTGTATTCAATTCTTCCCAGGGTTTATCATCACGTTTTAATCATCTATCTCGTTCTTCAAAATGATCTATCCAGTTCCTCAAAAATACATCCCCTAGTTGATTAATGTTAACATTTTCTATTCTTATATGCAAATGAGCTAGTTCACCACCAAATGTACGGTCACTCACTGATTAAAAGGTGGCTTGTTAGGAAAGGCAAGAAAGCCAAAGACTTCTCTAGAAAGTCATGGCATATTGAAACATTGAAATTCTACTACAGATTGTTTTTAGAAGAACTTTTTTTAATTTAAACAAATATTGTCAACCCAATTATGAGAAATATTGTGACACTACAACAACATTACAACTGCACCTAACTTTACAGAGCACAGGCATACACACAGAGAAGAAAAAAAAAATCAAAGAAGTTGTATTATCACAAAAATATATCATTTCAATAAAATATAGGTCAAGCAGAGTACACATATGGATGGCACAGGAGGATTTTTTTTTTTAATCTGTCAGACATATTTTTTAGGAAGCAGAACAGTGATGATAAACTTCTGCAATATAAAGATTGTATTGATAACACATTACTTGCAACATATTTTAGAATTGCTTGTATCTGAGACCGAAAGATACTATGATCACACATGAATAATCAGTCACACTCAGGAGAAACTGTATTGAAGACTGTAAGAAAACAGAAAGATCTTAGTACTACAAAAAGATGACACAGGAACAGCACAGAACACTTCCTATTGGTTGCAATCACAAAGCTGAAATGTTTTCAGCTATCTGTTGTTGAACTTCTTTACATGATAAAATAATTTTCTACATTAAACATATGATATGTCCATATCTGGTATCTGGTAGATATAGTAGTATGCCTTGTTTGCAAGTCTGACAGTTGAGGAAGAATGAGGTCAAGACTGCATCCAATTATGACCACACCTCTGAAATCGTCCAAGGCGCCTTGTTTTTTTTTTTTTTTTAAAAATGTATTTCTATTTCAGGTACTTAGCAATGAAATAACACTTGATGATTCATTGAATATCTGTGACAATTACCCAGGATTTTCAACTGATTCAGTTGCTGGTCCTTCTTCCTGAAAAATTGTTTGTACCACACAAGACACACAAAAGTACAATAACCACAACTACACAAGGGATATAGAGCACTTTACTGTCCCATATGACAAAACAGACTGACTTCCTACAAAACAGGCACAGTGCTATTTCTTTCATGGGGCACACAACATCATAGAAAGGACATAAGGGAAAGAGGGAGCATGAGGAAGTTTGTCAGTGTCCACACGGGACACTTCATATTTATCAGATAAAGTGTTTCTCAAGACCGTTGTTACTTTTCATAACTTTTAAAGATATGTAACTTTTACATACTTTCAAAAATAAAGCATGACAATGAAGCATTTCTTTGTCAAGCCTACTGTCATGGTTTGATCCCAGCCAGCAACTAAGTACCACACAGTTGCTCGCTCACTCCCCCCTCTCCCTCCCCAGTGGGAAGCAGAGGAGAATTGGAAAGAAAAACAAACTTGTGGGTTGAGATAACGACAGTTCACCAAGACAGCAAATTAAAAGATGATGATGATGATAAAATTATTAATAATAAAATAATAATGATAATAAAATATGATAATAGAATATACAAAACGAATGATGCACAATTTCTCACCACCCGATGACCAATACAGCCTGTCCTGAGCAGCGATCTCAGAACAGCCAATTTCCCAAGCAGCGATCTCGGAACTCCAAGTTCCCAAGAGTGAGCGAGGGAATGAACAGTGCCTGGCCCACCGGTCGACCCCCACTTACATAGTGTGCATGAAGTTTATGGTATGGAATACTTTCTTTGGCTGGTTTGGGTCAACTGTCTGGCTATACCCCTCCCAGCTTTTTGCACCTGCAGATTGGCAAAACCTGGGAAGCTGAAAAACATCCTTGATCTCTTAGCAACAACTAACAACATCAGTGTATTATCAACATTCTTCACATACCAAATCCCATACTAAATCCAAAACACAGTAGCTACTTGCAGGAAAATTAGCTCCATCCCAGCCGAAACCAGGACACCTAACTTTGCTTTAAGGTCCTCCAAAGAGCTGAACTAAATGCACAGATCATGAAGCATCTAGAGCCTCAACACAACTGGCTCAGATGGTCTCAGATATGATCTCAAGGTATGAGGAACAGCAATGAAAAAAGGGTGTTTGTAAAAATAATACTGAATCCAGAAGAGCATCTTTGGCTGTAGGACTAGATATAGTCAATATTCCACCTATTTTGCCTGGAAAATTGCTCTGCTAACTTAGTTCACAAAAAACAGAATGGCAGCCCAAGAGGGAATCACACCAAACCCGTATTTTAAACTTCTAGTGACAAAATATTTACATCTATGGCCTAATAATGTTGGGTCAGTTGGTTCTAGCCTCAGTAGTAGGCAATGGTAAAAAAGATAAGAATCTTTCCATTGTCATCCTCTAATATTTTGCAAAATAACCTTGCATTTTAAAATCTCTGCCAAGATTCAAGTTTTATGAAAACAGTGGATTAAATAGAAAGTAAACTGCTTTAACTTAAGGATCTTATCTTGAGAATTTCTGTGTTACCCTGCACAAACTTACCAAGACTTGCGCCATCTTGTCCAAACTGAGTATTGGATTATACAGATTCCGCTGAATTCTCCAAATAGCAAAATCTAAACCATATAGTTTAAAAATTGATTTCCAAAAAAACCCAACAAACCAACCAAACTGTTTTCTGATTACTGTGTAGAAATAAAATAACTTAGGAGGTAAATGGTCAAATGGCAACAAGGTTAGAGTCAGATGCCCAAACTGGGCTTTGGCAAATCAGACCTTAAAATTAAGAAAGCCTTAGAATAGTGAGGACAAACCATCAAATTGCTTCTTTGAAAAAGGTAGGCCTTATGCTAAAGAATTACCTAACAAAGTGTCAAGATCTTCTCCACTTAACAGCTCTTTCTGTAGAACAGCAATTCGTTGACTTTGGGTTATACTAACCTGCCACACATATTTAAAATAACTAGGGGTGGGAGCTGAGGGTTAATAATCACGTAAACAAAAACATTACATGCCTCCCAGAAATTCCCTGCATCTTAGAAGTACTCCAAATTGTCTGTTCTCATTGATACACAAATACAGAAATCTGGGGGGAAAAAAATGCCAACGGGGTAGCTCTTCATCTGTGACTGAAAAAAATTGAGAATGCTTTTTTATCATGCTAAGTAATTACACAGTGGTGACTACCACAAACATTTTGCAAAAAAAACCCAAACCACTTTCAGTATAAATGCGAATAACATCATTTTAGGATAATTCCTTAAATGTTCATTATAATTTAGGGCTCAGTGAGCCTAAAATCAAATTACAGTGTAACAGATATTAGTTTTCTCTTCTCCTGCATTAATGGCAAGGCAAGGAGGGAGGCCAAGCTACATAAGATGAAGAGGTCATCTTAGGGTTTTAATTACAATCCATAAAGGAGATTAAATTCACCATAGCTTTAAACATGAAAAGACAAATATGTATAGTCCAAATTAAAATAAGAAAAGTTACTGCTGACAATGTTGAGTAAATTTTCAATACATTTAAATACCTTTTGATTGTGCTTAGTCTTATTAACAGGTATATAGAAGGCTCTTCTCCTAAGTAATGTTACAAGAGGAACATTAAAGAACTTCTAAAAATCAAAGTACAATTCTGTCTTCTGGCCACCTAAAAATGAGCTGTTTTCCCATACTAGTTCATTCTAGAAAGTATAACCTAAGAAAAAGCGAACAAGAAAAAAAAAATGTTTACCATCACTGACATTTTTAACCTGTAAATCAAACATGTTGCTAACAGTTAAAATCTAGCACACAGGCTATGCAAGAAATAAATCTAGCTGTGTAACTAGCTACACTTGCTTTCAACACATACAGGAGGCATTTCCAGTTGCTAGGATATTATGTAGTATATTAAGTTACATGTAAACATCCTCGCAGAGTTGGTATACAGAGCTTGTCATAACATTCAAGAAGAGTAAAAGCTTTATACATACTACTGTGTTCAGAAAATAATTCTGTGTAAGGGTTTGAGTTATTCGATATTCACTTTTAGAACCTCCAAAAGCGATAAAAAAACCACAACAAAACCAGTCATAAGTGTTTAAAGGAAAGCATTAAAGAGCCTCCTATTTAGGAGGACAGTGATTCTCCTCTTACTTCCCCTCTGTTGCTGAGTGTCCTTTGCCTGCCTCTTGCCTGATGATGTAACACAGATACAAATCTGTCACCACAATTAAATCAGAAATTGATCACTTGACTTTCTACTGAAGATCAATACAGATTTCTTTCAATCCACCTTATCCATTTCTGAAACTACTTATAGTTTTTCACTGTAATATCTAGGTTCCCCTACCTAGTTAAGAGATATTTAGACTCCTCTCATACACAAGACCTAAACCCTACAACCTTATATCTTCATTTTTGAGTTCATTTTCAGAGTTGCAGAATTATGAGATTAAGTTTTATTTCACTACTTCCTCAATTTAAAAGAATTCCAAAATTATGCTCTAATTACTTGCATCAAAGCTCGGATTATGCGTTTCTCTATAACCTGCACTAGAAACAGTAAGAAGCCTCTGGAAATTCACACAAAGCAGAAGTAGTCAGATCCTCAGATTATTCAACCTCAATCCATTTATCTTGTTTAAACTCTCCAAATGGAAGTACCAAATCTAGAGAAACCTGAGATATCTAGTAAAGTGCTTGAGCTCCTAAACCAACCATCTATCCAGATATATCTCAGCTTCACTGAAGAGTTGGACCAGATGCTCACTATAATTAGTTCATTTTCTAGCTTCCATGGAACAAATTCTCTCAAAGAAAGGCCAAATGGGACTATGACCAACTCAATCGGGTTTCCCAATGCATATAATCAAGTAACTAAAACTCCAGAATGTTTTCTGAGTTGTACATTTTGCACTTAGCTGTATTACTTAGATGCAAACATACTATTTTTTTTGCCCCTCAGCGAACATAGTCCTTTACCATAAGATAAAGTTTTAGAAGCAGGATAGGACAAGCCATCATCTGCTTAAATCCTGGTCACTGAGTGTTGAGAATACTTTCTAGTAATTGACAGACACCACTTGACCCTTCCGAAGCAAGTGTCTGGCCAATATGCTACGACACTGAAGAAGTAGTATTATTTTTTAAGCCATTAATCAGCATCTACTACATGACCTCTCAATTTGATGGTTGCACTTACGCTTACCAATATATGAAAGCAGCAACATAAAAGAAGCGTTACGTTAGATTACAGTTGGCCACAAGTTGCATTTACATTTCAGTATTTTACTTTTAGCTGGCTTTACACTACAGTGGAGTATAAACCTGAAATATAGAACTCTATAAAAACATGTCAAACTTCTTCATGAATCCTCGTTGTTCATTATGAACATAATATCCCAAAACAGCTACAATCCAATAACTAAGTTGACTAAAAAGGCAGTTCTCTTGAATTTCATAAGAAAAGACAGAACACGCATCTATCACAGGGTGACAACAAATCCATGCATGCTGTATTGAGAAGACACCATCTGAACTATTTATGGGGTAAGCAACTTACCAGTATGATGTAATGACAGAGTATGAGGAGTGGTTAGAATGTTAACAAAAAGCTGTTTTTCAAGGGAGAGGGAGGAAGAAAAATAACAACTTACCTGAAAAGTGAAAAGTATACAAATGCATATTCAAAGGAAACAGCCCTCGTGCAGGTCTAGCAAAAAAAATCCCAAACCCAAACCCCACACACTTAGCCGCTTTTATATGTCCACCTTTATAAATGATTTCTTATTGAACATCATGCAGTAATTTCAGCTGCAAACTAAATTACACTGAACTAGGAAACTCAAACTCCATCAAAGCAGGTAAAGTTGCTTTTAAAGCACATCTTTTAAAGCATGAACACCTGTAAATTAGAAAGATGTGGTTTAGTGTGACTGTGGCCTTTGAACATTCATATTTGTGTATGAAACCCTAGGATTCTCTCTATCAATTACATGACCTGGTATGAAGTCATTAGAACATAGCTATTTTCTCTCTCTGTTTATTATCAACTCTTATAGTATGACACAGGTGTTCCTTATGATTTTGCAGGCATTTATTGTCGATATTAATATGTAACACTTGTGCTGATAGTCACTTAAATATCTCTACATGAGCCAAATATCTGTCCTAATTACATTAATACCATTACATTGTATTCATACATTAAAAACTAGCTTTTGATACATCTTCATATGTATTCATGAAAAAGAATATTCAAAGGCATAAAATGTAACACCTTTTTCATATTATTACACAAAAAACCTGCAATCTTTACATTAAAGATATGTACCTCTAACTGCTTGTTTTTCAAAAAACTTTGTGACCTAATGAAAAATTATTTTTTGTAGTAATTTTTTAAATGAAAGTCAAGATAAATTGTCTGTTCAATTACTATTCCAACTCCAAAGCTCATTCATACAAGTTCATGAACCAGACAATATTTCATTTGTTCTGTACTTTTACATAATACTTTGCAAATATACTGCATTATCACCTAACTTAAAAATATGAAGACTGTCTAATGCATTTAATCAGGGGCAGTACTATACAAATTACCATAGCTTTACACCTTTGCTTACTCATTTACAATGGACTATTGCTTTAACCCACAAAGAACAGTCATAAAAATTATAAACAAATAAAAATTCACAGCAATCCAAAACAGAAATTAAAAAAAAAAAAAAAAAAAAAAAAAAAAGTCTTGCATGATGTTTTATTGCAAAGAGGGTTTCCAGTAAGGAAATGAAAAGATGCCAGCTTCTCAGGAAAAGGTATTGCATCAAACCTTGCCACTTTTGGTTCAAACAGATAAGAGCTACAGGCATAACAAAGAGTCAAAAGGCAATGCAATTGTCTTAGAACTAGCTTGAGCACCTGGGTAGAAGAATACCCAGTACCAGTTTTAACATAATAAAGGAAAAAGCTACTACTGTTTTTCCCTACATGTGTATCAGTCATGTATCAAGAAAAATCATATGGTATTTGTCTTGTCTAACTCCTATTTTTCAGTTAAATAAAACAACTATCAAGCAAACTTCAATCTTCTTTGTCTGCAGAACCAGTTATACATCAATAAAGCATAAAAACTCCTGATGCTTTTTATATTCTACCTCTTGAAAGTGTGGTCAGACTTATGACACAGTAGTGCCAAAAAAATCCATTTCCACAGAACAACAGCTGTGATTTCAGGTACTTAAATTAATGAAGATGGTTAGCCAGAAGCTTATAGAATGTTAGAGCAGGGCTCTCAAATTTATTACCATCACCATCACACACAGTCTGTAGGATATAAATGCTGCGGAAACCACTATTTTGCAGAGATACACATACCGTATCACAGCATGAAAAATTTTCAAAATCTAAAAATCAGAAAGATATATCCTTAGGTCCCTGTAAAAAATAAAACAAAACAGCTTTCTTTGGATTTATGTGCTATTTTCCAACCCACTACTGCTCAGGAGTAAACTTACCAGCAAAGCATAAGTGATCATTGCCTACCTTACAGGCCTGATACTAGCAAGTCTTGCCTGATTTGTTGCAAAGTTGAAAGACAGGCACAGAACAAGGAAGTAAATTGCAAAAAGGTTTCTCTTTAAAAACAGATTTATTCTTCCCGCTGAGACAGAGCAGACAAGAGGAAAAGTAAAAGCGAGAGCATGTGCAAGGGTGGGGAGGGTAAAGAAAGAAAGGGAAGACCCTGTTCTTTGAGTGTCTGATTTGACATCTTAAGACCTATTTTACATAAACGTTTAGCATTCACCATTTAACGATGTTAATGAGAGCTATGGTTGGAACATATTTTGTGTTACATAATACTAAATACTAAGTACTTTAAAAATGATTTTTGTAAATAACTCAAATATCACCCTCAAAATTAACCGATACTTTTGATCTGAATCCCTCTGTGCCTCATTTCTCTATGAAATTATAATATTAATGCTTCAACCCTACAGAGTGATTCAAATTGTGTATGTAGCTCAAATACTCCATAAGGACGAAAAGGAAATTAGCAATTCTGTTTCCAGAGTAAAAATAACATGAAGTAACATGAAGTAAATAATTCATGCAGCTGCTCGCTCACCAATGACGAAACACTATATATTGAATAGGTGGTCATCAGATGACCAGAGATCACCCTTTATGCAAAGGTCATGGAGTCCTGTGTTCATGACACTACACGATAATCCATCCAATGGATTTGTCCTGCTGAATGTATGTAGGGGGTAGTACAGACATTTCCTAATTTCAAAGTTCTGGTTCTGCAGCTTTCCTAGACATTTTATAATATGTTCTCTTTTTATCTATCTTTGAGACGGAAACACATGTAACAACAGTAGGATTCTGTGCATGGGCAACTATCTATCCAGAAGACATAAACGTAGAAAGACAGGACCTAAGTTACGCAATAAAGAACTCACTGCTTTCAATAAACAATGAGAAATTTTTCTGCTTCTTCTAAGAAGGGAAAATTCATTTCAACTTGATTTCTACAAATTTTTTTAAAAGTTTGTTTTGCATTTTTAAATATGAAAAGAAATTGTCTCTTTCATAGTAAATTCTAAGCTCATTCCTTTGCTTTTTAATATATCTAGACCACAGTAAATATTCTGATAATATTCTCAAAAATAATAATTTCCATCAGATTAACATAGGTATCTGCCAATCAATGTTGTATGTTGTACTAGCTCCTGTTAGGATAAAAACCAATTATTGCCACTAAAGTTAACTAGTTTGCATGGTATGTGGCAGATTTCATATATGATGTTTTAAACAATCTAAAAGCAGCAGAAATTTTTTACAGACGTTTTACTTCAATTTTTTTGTCATGTAAATTTATCACAGCATTTAGATTTTGCTAACATATTCTGATTTTCAGAGAGATTCTTTCACATACAACCCATTCAATCCTCCTGCTTGATCCTGCAGGAAAGACATCGTGCTAAATTTAGGTTATTACAATCATTTCTATGGTAACAGATGGATGTGAAACACAGGATTATGACTTCACTGCACGACTCTGCAGAAAGAAGTCGGATGGTGGAGGAAGAAAGATCATATTCAAAATATCTGCAGCTGTAGCAGGGAAGCACACACAATCACTGAGAAATGGAACTGTCCTTTTTTTAAAAAAATACATTATGTCTTTTTTCAAAATCTCTAAAGGTAAATCTTCCCCTAACAAGTACCTTCATTGACAATCTACATATGTTTTTTTCTTTAAACCAGTATCTCTAGTCTGGCATAATTAAAAGAAAAGAATGATTCAAAATATAGGTTACACACAAAATTATAAATAGATATGAATCTATTTAGAACCACTAGAGATTAAAATAAAGAAAAAATACAAATATGAAATTCTAATAGCAATGCATTCCATATAAAAAGAAGGGTAAACAGGGAGAGCATATTTCAGCTAATACAAACCAGGAGAAAAGGTTTTTTTCATTACTCTTGCTTTTTGTGGATTATATTCTGTGATGTATACAACAATTCCATGCTAAAAATGCACATCAAATTATATTCAACTAAGAGCTAGAAAAATCACTGAATTATTACAGCATATCATGTTATCACTATTTTCTTCAGAGTTTGATTTCATCTTAAAATCCAAACAAGTCTAGATCAGAGAAACAAAAATATGGGTGTTTATTATATTGTTATAAGCAATATTAACTACACAAAGCATTCCTCAGGCACAGAGACTAAAAACAGCCACCCATAGCATCTGCCTTAAAAATACTGTAGGCCTATACAAAATTCTTTACAAGATGGTGTCTGAAATGTCTTCTATATTTAATCACAATCCTTAATGATTCAGCAATGAAAGGCTATTGTAAAAGGCAGAACTATATTTAACATTTCTGGGTTAGCTGGACACAGATTACCTAAGTACAGAACAAACATGAATAACACTCTGACTAATAATGGTTCCTAACTTAAATATTGAATATTACTGTGATAACCTACTCAAAGCAGGCGTTTGGCTATAAAGGTTATGCTATTTTAAAATAGTAAATGCAGTAGACTTTAAAGGGATTTTTGTTTCTATCTTGCAGGAACAAGGTATTTATAATCGAAAACAAATATCTTCATTTTACTTTCTCCAATTTAAGTTTGCTTGGATTTTCAGATTACATCTAACCTATGGAAAAAAAAAAGTAACAAGACAATAGTAACTACTTCTGAAGAATTCCTGAAACACATCAGATACGCAAGGTAAATATACATAGCCATTATACTTTAATAAATATAAGGATATACATGAAAGTCTTTAATCAGTATTAAAGATAATACTTCTGGATGCTGAAGCTGAGTATGGCTCAAGAAACTTTTCTTGCGTTTGAGAGGTTTATGCACGACTACACTAACAGTAAAAATCTACATTGAGGGCTTTGCTGATTTTTAAAAGGACCTTTTAAGGGCCTTTTCTCTCAACTGGCAAATTGTTGCCAATTTTCACAAAACATGGGGGATCTTAAAAAAATAAATCTTTGAAACCCAAATCCTTCTGCGTTGAAATGAGCAAACAGGTCAGAAGGGACCAGAAGGGACACACCACAGTCTCATAAACCTCATTTACCTAAGGAAAGTAGGCTTAAAAAACAACAAAACCCAAAAAACCTCAGTGAGAGAAGAAGGGGAATGTCTGACACAATTCTCCAAATTAGAAATTCAGGTCTTGGCTATCCCAGTATTCTCAGAAGATTCTGTGAAGGACTGCAACACTAATAAAATTATGACAGGAATGACTAAATAAAAACTGATATGGAAAACTTTTTTTTCTTTTTAATTCAGATCACTAGACCATTTAAAACTTTGTTCTTTTTTTAATTTGCAATTAACCTAAATACATTTCAAATACTCCTTACCCCTCTGGGAGGAAAAGTTCTCTTTGTAAAAGATGTTACAGCATAGACCTTTTATTTAAGAACTTAGAAAGAACCCAAACCACATTTTTTCCCCTTTTAAGAACCTTCTGAAACCTTACATTAAAAAAAAAAAAAAAGCCATACGTTGACATTTTCAACATTTTAAATGTTTGAAAAGATCAAAGTTATTAAAAAGAAACATGTCACATGTTTTTGGGGAGTAGGGCAGGAGGTGAGGAGGGAAAAGGTTGCTGCTTTCATATACAAAGGTACACACCACTCCCCCCCAACACCTCACTTTGCTCATTCTCAAAGCAAAACTTCCTACTTAAGCGCTGATAATCCTAGACAAATGGTTTGAAGCGAACAGCTGAAGTGAGGATAGACACTGCAGGTAGTAAACTAATGGTCTGACAAAAATTACTCCTATTTTCCTGGCCATAAAACTGGGTCATCCATCATGAAAATTGTGATGTAACTCAGAACTGAAATAGCAACATTTGGCTAAGTGTTAGCATCTTTAGTATCTGCAATTGTACTTCTTCATTAAAAACACATTTAAAATCTAAAAACATCATCTGTTTTCATAAAGAGACTCCCAAGTACAATTAATCAACAATGGAATGCAATGACCATAATATACTACAGCTATATCCACACGGTGTCAATATTTCCAAGTGAAATCCATTTAATTTTGTAACAAATGCTTGCTAGGAAGCTCAAAAACTCTTCAAAAATAAGCAATTCACCAAATACCACCAGCGAGTCAACAAGTATGGTATTTGGTTTTAATGAATAAAGGGATCCAGGAGACTTAGCTCAGGTGAACTGGTCCTCCGCTAACTTCTCTTCTGGGGTGGCAAATGATCAGCCCTTATGGGACAGGAAAAGGCTTTATTTGCCTTGCTTCACCCAGAGGTTTGCAGGTTCACATGGATTTGGCAATAGGCAGAAGCCACCCACAGTTTGGCCCTCTATAAACGACATCTGACATATTAGAAAGCATTGAAACATCTGCAAAGAAAAAGTTAAGAAGCTGTTGCTAAAAGGCATGACTGGTTGAAACCAAAAGAATTTTGCTTTCTTAATGGGAACAAAGTGATGGACAGGCAACCTAAAGGAATATCTAATGTTTGGGGATTTTTCAGTATTTAGAGTGGTTAAACAAGCAAGGAGTTGTCCTTATAAATAAACACATGATCTGAAAGGCAGGTCAAGGGCACTGCATCGGCACAGGGCCAGGCAACAGAAGGTGCTAAGCAAAGCAGACTGGTGGATCTGATGACCAGAGTAAGAGACCTCTGCATTTCAGTATACTAGAATTCCCTTTCTTTACACCAGGATGGCTAAGTTTGCATGGGTACACATGGTAAAAGCTTTCTACCAAAACAAAGAACAAACTTCTGTGCAGATAGATATGCAGAAAATATGCAAGTCAAAACGAAATAGAAGTTGCAACCTATTAAACACGAGTTCTGTGTTGCCCTTTTGGTTGCATGACAGCAATCTATAGTGGTCAAATAGCTAGAAAGGACTTCTGCAGTTACAAATAAATACTGATTGTTACAATTGAAATTCTACAAAGAGCTAAGAGAAGTGTTTTAATATATACCAAAAAAGAATGTTTAGTGATAGTATATTTTTTCCCAAGGTAGGTGTATTTTTTCCAAGTATTTCCTCATTCTTCATATATATGAAACAGTCACTTGCTATATTGATGGTTAACACTTGGAGAGATATACATTGAAAAAAAAAAAAAAAGAGAAATTTTGAGTCTTTCATTGTGTAAACTACACAACTATGACTGAAAATAAAGTGTCTCTTGGCTCATTCATTACAGTAGTGCACCATCTTCTAGCTGTCCAGTTAGGAAAAATAGAGATGTTGCAACACGTATGTTACACAGAAAGCGAAAAAAGGGACCCAAGACAGACAAAAGGATAAGAAAATTCTTTGATCCAACTAGCCAATCAACTTTCTTTTCCCAAAATAAGACTTCACAGAATTAAAGTATAACTCCAATACATCCCTGTAAATAACAGACTTGACAAACTCTTTTTATTTGCATACTGTTAGATGTTCAAAGTTGATTCTGCTGTAAGTTACATCAAACTGAAAGTGGAAATAAGGCATTCTCAGAGCTACCTTCCTTAACCTTATTACCTTTTTAACCTTCAGTATGACTTCTGGCAATGGAATATCAACTAATACAAGGAAAGGTTTGTGGTGTTTTGAGTAACAAAAAAAAAATGTTATTAAACAGCTAAAACCCACTATTTAAAAGATTAGGCTGTATATTACTGAAGGTCAATTTTTTTCAAATAATCACATTTAAACTCCTAAATAAAGTACACTGCTCAAAAGATCCCCTTCTATTTTAAGGGCATAGTAAAATAAGAATTGCATTATACAAATCGGGGGGGGGAATAAAAATCAAGAAACCCGAAGCTAAAAGCTTTTCATTTTTGTGGTTCCAAAAGACTGCTATTGAATAAATGAACATATCCAGTTAACCAAAAATAGAGATAACTTAAAACCACAAGTATTTACAGAAAACACATTTTAAGCCACATATTAAGTGCAATTTCCCTAGGAAACTGTACATTATAGTTAGTGGTACATTTAAATTTTAAAAGAAAACCAAATGCATGCAAACAAGTCTATATCACTGTAATCTCAGGAAGCCACAACTACCACAACCCTTTTACATCTGTTATTAAAGATAGTCTCCCTAGTGTAAGAAATTTGTTTCACACATCAGCCAGATTTGTTTTGTCACATCACAACAAACAATGTGGAAGAAACTCAGTGTGGCATTTTTCTGCACAAGAAAAAACAAACAAAATGAAACAAAACAAAATGCTTTCAGGGAATGAAAAGCATAAATTTGTTTTCAATTTAATTTGAAGAATCAGAATAAAAGCTAGTGAATTTAGAAGCAGTAGGGTTCTTTGGCTTCTGAAGTAAATGCTACAAAACTCAAGCGATTATTCTCCAAATTCCTAGAAGCATCAAGTTTTCTACAAATTACTTGATCATTTGACTAAAAATTAACAATAATATTGATGTTTTTCCTTTATAATTAAGATTGCCTAACGCTTAATATGATTTATAAATAATATTGCCTCTGCCTTCACTTAGCTTTCAATTCGCCAAAGCATTGCTTATCCAAAATGATTTTTTTGGATCTCTGCCTTCAGCTGGTTGGGTTTCTACTTCTTCCAAGTTTCAGCAAGTGAATCGGTGACTTCCAATAGAACTATGAAAAATGAGATAGCTTCCTCATGTTAAGTATGTTTTAAATGCTTCTCTAGCAAATCTCATACTTACAAATGTGAGAGGTATGCTTTTCACCAGCCCACCACCACCACCCCTGCCTCCAAAATCAAATGTAGTTAAATTAGAATCCTCTGAACAACTGAAATTAGTCAAGCTCAGGAATCGAAAGAAAAATTTATCCGAAGAAGCCAGTATTCTCCGTTCCCACACAACTCCTACACGCCATCCTGACTGAGGCTCTCTGGTTTTGGAACATGACTGGGTGCCTTAGTTCATGTTTTTAAATGTTTGGCGTAACTCCTCTTTCAATTGTTTTTCCTGGGAACTGTGGCCTGCTGTTGTGATAGCTACCAAAACCCAAGAGACAACCCAAGTAATACACAACTGAAATTCAAAGTGGAAGAACTAGACGACATAACCTGACTTAGTGAAGAACACCGGTAAGCAAACATGACTAACTATGGCAAGCTAAGGGACACAAGGAAGAGTTTCCTCATTTTGAAATGAATGCTAACCTTGAAAAACTAAACAACTGAAAACACTCCAATCCAATGCTAACAAATTCAGTTCAGCCTAACTTTTCACAGATGATCACTTTGGGCACTATTTATAAATGCCCAGTTTTAAACAAGAGCAATTTAACTGGCAAGCAGCAAGTCAAGCAAACACAATGGTAACCATCCATGAACAATATATGGAACTACAAAAAAATTTTACATATCCTGACAAAAATAATTCTGTGGAAGTTCAAACTGGATATCCAATGCGTACATAAAATTCAGCTACAGTCCTCTAGTCATTTCCTCCTCCTCAAAAAACTAGGGACAACAGCACACATTACACCTGAAGGATGCTAAAGTAGTTATTTGTATTTATGAACATCTACTGTGAAAATGAGAATCAGAAGAAAATCACAAGCAATCAATAACATCCTATTCCATGCATGCTTTCTTAAGTTAGGAGTAAATAAAATGTTAATAAAACAAGGTATTAACTACCCATTCAGTAAGTATGCATAATCATGAATGACTTACAAGTCATTAAGTAAATGCCACCAAAAAAATCACTTGTGAATTATTTTTTCTGCACTTTTTCTTTACTTTCAATGGTGCCTCTCCTCCGTATCAGAAACTAAAAGTTAAAAAGTGACAATACAAAAGTCAACTTCTCACGTGTACGGTAGCAACTATGTCTCATTTCCTCTCACTACATCATTTTCCCCCCTCTGGACTGTTTCAACAAAAATAAACACAAGACAGCTACAAGGTAAGACAAAGGCAATGACAATTACCACAAAACAAACCCTCTACAACACAAAACCAAAGAGACTATTACCTCCATTCAATGTTACAGAAAAGGTCTTTGAAAAACAAAAATTAATAAAGTATCAGATGAGAATGCGGTCAAGACACACTAACATTTTGAGTTAGTGAGATTATACATCATTAAAAACAATCCTCATTAACACTACAAAGTCTTTGTTTTGTTTCTTTTATTGCTGACTTCTGAATCTAGTTTGAGACGTACACACCTAAAACAGAAGTGGTAACAAAAGTAATAGTATCATGTACTTCAACTTTCTTCTGCTTGGAACAAAGATTTGATTTTGTCTTCTATAGCAAAAGTGACAATGGAACGCAAGTATTTTTTAAATTACTGTCCCTGTTTCAAGAAAAAAAAAAATTTAAACATTCAGAACTTATTAGTCAGATCATTTCTATGCTTTATTATCAGCAGGGAAGGAAGTGCTGCATGTAACAGACAATGCACTTCATGCAATCTCACTGGGGTTCTTTTGGACCAACTCTTGAAATTGAGAAAATATATTAGGCATTTCAAAATATACAGTTATAGAAAATAGGGCTCCTCTGATTTGTATTTGGATTTACTTGGGGTTTTTATTTATATGTTTGTGTTCAAAGGAGTGACCACCATTTTACTACTGCCAAAAGTCTTTAAGTTGTTATGCATTTTGGGATGTGTATTATGGATTTTTTTTTTTAAATATATATATACACACATACACATGTACATACAATATTTTGATAGGCCAAAGGATGATGTATCATCTTCCATTCTCATTATAAGGTGACTTTCTTTTCATTCCATCTGTAAATATTTGTTTAGCCATAGCCCACAACATGAACTAGAAGCAAATGAACGAGATTCCGGCTCTGATACTTTACAAAGAAATAAAGTTGGAAGTACAGTAAGTATTCACTACTTTACAGACACCAAAGAAAGCTATCTGCCTTTTGAACTCAGCACCACACCAAGCATAAAATCTCAAACAGAACAACCGTGAAACTGAGAATTAGACTCTACAATTCTCAAGCAGTAAAATCTAGGAAGGAAAACACTACGGAAACTTTAAGATTTCAAACAACTAACCCACACAATTCTGTCAGATGATGTGAAACCTTTTTGGATATGACTACCAGAAAAGTAACAGCAAGTACCCTCCTCTTCCCCATTCAATCAAGGTCAGCGTTCAAACCCAAAGATGCTGCATCCATGTGCTTGAAAGAAAAGTCAGCGATACATTCTCCCCTTTCAGTCTGCTTGTAACATTGATTTCAAACACCGATAACTGTCTTACATTCAAGAAGAGTAAGACAGGCATGAAGCAAATGGTTATTCTTCGCTACTTCATCAACAGAAGAAATGAACCTGTACAGTTAATCATCTGTTTCGTTAATACACCTGTCTATTAGAAGACATAAAATATCTTCAGGTATAATTGGACCACCATTAGATTTTATGCAGAACACTCACTGTCTTGACACTTATTCTGATTTCCAATCCTCTTGATTGAAATGTTTGTATTGAAATTAAGACCATAAGAAGCACCATACTGGATCAAATATACTATCCCCAAATGAAGAAAGAAACAAAGTCATTACAGAAAGATCCTTCCTCGGTGTATCTTCCCAGTGTTCAGCAATTCACATAATAACAGTATGATTATCACACAAGGCAGGTGCACTCTGAATACAGCTACTACCATCCTGATCCTCCACGATCATCTCAATGAGAATTTTTTTGAAATATGGTTCCTTCTCATCCACATCCAAATTTTCTACCAAATGGAAACTGAAAAAGGGGGGGAAGAAGGAAAGCCTGAGGACAGGCTCTCTGAAGCCAAGAAATCCTCCCACTGCCCTAAATGTACTTATTGCCTATTAAAACACATTACACAACAACAACAACTCACTGGAAGCTACAATAAATACCTGATAAGGAGGAAAAGGTTCTATATTCCTGCCTTATTTTTAAAAAATAGATATTTTTAAATTCCACACTTCAAGTAAATTCACTGTTGTCAGGAAAAGGCATCTCTAGCATTTCCAATTTTGTTATTTGACCAAGGCAAATTTATGAATACCTCCAAATCAACAACAGAAATAATGGACTTCTGGTGAGCTTACATTAACACAAAGCTATATTAAGAAGCAGTAGGCTACAGACACCACAGTATGCTAGAAGACACTTGTTAATACATCCATGCAATGGGTTCTTTTTAATTTTTTTTTTCTACATAATTTAAGTGAGAAAACATGGCAGCAAGGAAACTAGTTGAATTTGATTTTGCCAATTAGCTGTTTAATTGCATTTAATTTTTTGTACAGATGTTCACAGCTTGTTCAGGAGATCTATTTTGTAACTACAAATTTAAGAGTGCCTGGAATTTTCTAGAATTATGAGATCTGAATGCTTGGAAATTTTTTGGCTTTAATCTGTTGTACTAGAGTAATTTCCTTTACACGGAATAATAACCACCAGCATCCCCCTAAAAATAACGCAAAAGCAGACTTTGACAGCAACCTAGACATGCCATATAGAATTGTGCCTTATATGACACCTTTAAAAAGAAATAGCTTTAAATGTGTAAGATTTGACATGTCAGAAAATAACTCAGATGCTTCACCTGTGTCAACAAATGATCAACTGCAAAAAATTCAAATACAGCATCCCTACTTACTTAAAATCACACCCAAAACGCAAACAAAAAGGAAATTCAACATACCTCCGGCATTTTACAACACATAGCTAAGATGGGGGAAATATATCAGCAATTCCTCTGAGTCCCATAAAATCAGGTTTTGCTTATGTCTTTCCACAGCTACCTAAGAATTTTATTAGTTTTAAGATGACTCCTGTTTTCAAGCTAACCATTACATTTGATTAATCTCTAGCAATAATACTTTTGACAAATTCATTTTCCAGCCATGCTATAAGCCTATCTTCATTTTCTTCTTTGCCAAGACTCACAAAGAGGATATAGATCAAAATACTTTATAATTTATATATACATACATAATGAATTTTTCCTATGTTATTTTCTCTTTTTTTTAATCACAATGTAGACACCAAAATATCTGAAATGAGCTACAAGGATGTAACTTATGAGTGAGAGACCACTCTACTTATTTCCAATAATTCCATCAAGGATAATGACCACAAGAAGCCTCAATGTATAATATCAAAGTTAGAATAATGACTATGATAAAAACTATTATTCTCCAGTTTGACTACCTTCCTTCTCCACTTTGTATTTTCCTAAAACATACTCTTCTTTTCACTGGGTTCACTTAGGTACATGAAAAACTGTTTTAAAGAATATGTTACAGCTCATATGTATACGTGAGTACATCTCATATTGAGTTGCACATACTGATATTCTCTGTGTTCATATTATTCTAATTTTTAACTCTAAATTGAATTTAGCTCATTATAGTCCTTAAGATTTGATGCTACTTCACTTAGAACAGCATACGCTATCAGACATTTTTGTCCTAAGTATTGTGAGATTGGGAATAAAAATGTGCATAAACAGGAATGTTGCACAAATGGTTATCAGGAATGTTTATCCACTCTTCTTTTTCTCAGTTACTTTAAGATAATATTAGGTAAACTTCTCATTTCAAACAGCAGAGAGAGGTCAGGCCCAATCACTTCGCAGTATTACTCAAAATGCACATAGCTTTTAGGAAATGTCCTTTTTATTTATTTTTTTTTTAACTTCTATGGTATTTTATTCTTACAGTATACATTTGCATCAAGTTATGTAAATTAGAATACGGGACATTAAACAAATATTAGATAAGTAGTAGGTACTGATAAATGTTCCTGCACTGGAACACAAGAATCCTTACAGCTAATATCCTGGGTTTTAGTCGCATCAGATTTACACTAGTAACGTTTGAAATAATTGCTAAATTTACAAACACCCTGAATAAGAGAGATGGCCAAATTTAATTTATAACTGTTCAAATCTAACACACAAAAATTAAAGAAAAAGTAACTTCTACCACTGAGCTCAAAGCTGGCTCATAAACCAAGAATAGAGAAAAATAATATAAACCAAATACAATACTGGTACAGCAGCATGAGAACCTCAATGTCATGGACAAATGCCATTCCTTCTAGTAGTAGCATGTGAATAGGAAGACAATACTTCGGACAAGTAGATAAACTATCAGTGCCACTTCTAACTAGGAATGAAGTCCTTTGATATTCTCATGAAAGCAATTTTTTACTCACGACATGCAAATTTGCTATACTTTTTTGTACATCAATTTTGCCTTAACTTTCCAAAGGCCATTTTCCTATGTACACAGTAAAAAAGGTAACACTGTTCCTCTTTTGTTTCTGAGCCAGTATTTCTAATAACCAAAGATAAAGTATAATTTTGGAATAAAATTAATCCACTGCATCTGCAAACTTTTTTTTTTTAAATATAAACTTACAGATCTCCCAAGAAACAGATTTACAACATATAATTCCTTGCTTACTTGAATATAAAGGGCCTAAGTAACTGCCATTCTTCACATTTTGACCTAAATGATGCAATTTTTTTCCTCTATTTGTATAACCTTCTCCCTGCTCATAAATAAGAGTTCTTCATGACCAACTACATAAAATGTACACTTAAATTAAGAAATTACTTCTAAAATGGATGCTTTTCAATTTTAAATTCAGGACCATTCGCTACTTGTAATTGCATCTAATTTTCTCAAAGATAGGTGAAGTGTCCTTCAAAACTAGCAGGAGAGAAGGGAGAAGGGAAGAGGAAGGCCTAAGAAACGTAGTATCATAATTCCGAAAAGTACTACAACTCATTTTAGGACAAAAGTGGGGATCACCTTACTTTTTAAAAATCAACTCTGTTTAGCACTTGCATAGAAAATAATGTTCACAGACCACTGAACAGGCATACACAGAAGTATAAGCAAGAAAATTAGAGCATAAGATGCCCACCACTTTCAACGGGGTAAAGCTCTCCACTTTGACTAGCAGCTTTATTCTAGAAGTAAAATGTTGGTTGTTGCATTATACTATGGAATGATGAAGAAAAAAGAATGGGTAAAAGACAGGATAAATAGAGAGTATTATTTTGGTAAGATTTCTAGGAAAACTTATGAAGAAAAAAAATAGACTCCACTTTCAGTTCCAATATTTAAAGGTAGTCCTTCCCCACATCAATACAAAAAAATATATATTTTTTTTAATGGAATTATGAGCTTTAGGTCTACATTTTTTAAAATATCTTCTAACTATCATTTTAAAAGCTTTTAAATTCAGGCAAGATTAAGTGACAGTCACAAAACAACTTCACCATCTTAGTAATTACTTACCCTGATTGTTGATTAAAAACTAAAAATTAACATAAAGTGTGAAAAACACATCTGCTGCACATATACATAGTAACTGGAAAGTTTTTATTAATTTTGTAGGTTCCTCAGAAAAGACAAAGCCATTCCTGTAACTTTTTTTGATTCAGACTGAGACACAAATTTTCATGAAAAAAATTATAAAACTAATTCTGTAAACTTTAATTTAGAAAAATATACCTATAGCAACACCATTTCACGTTTGTAGATTTTCATCCAATGACATACCAACACATATATGTGGTGTGTACATAAAACATACACATCACATTCCTGCATAAAGTTAATTCCAAAACTGTTCTCACCTCCTAAACAGTAACTGGGGAGGTAAATTCCTTGGGGTAAGGGACAGATTTTTGTTCTGCATTTCTACAGGAAACAGAATATGGGAATCCTATAGGGTTCCTATGTGCTTAGTCAAGACACAATGATCATCTTCAGGAAACACGCAGGAATCAGGTTGTTGGCAAGAAATCTAAAATATACTCCATCTGACTTTGCACATATTGTGAGGGAACCTTGAACTGTAAAAGAGAGGGAGGCTGAGCTAGAGAAGCAGCTACTTTATCCCATGAAAATATTTTCAAATGGGGCAGAATTTTTAGAGTTGAACAAACGCTGCTTTGATTTCCTGCCTGCTTTTGCAAAAACACTGCAACAAATCTAACACACACACACACCCCCCATCCATGTTGCCACAGCAGCGGCAACAGTACCTGCCTTGGAAGCAATCAATCAGAGGTTACAGAGGAGCTACCATCAACGGCGGGAAAAGAGCTGAACACCCCGGCTAGTAAACACTGCTCTCCTCCTCACCAATCTGTTCACACACAGCTGTCTTAGCATCTAGTTACAAGATTACATACCCGTTTCCACAGCCTTTCCAAGTACAACAGAGAGAGAATTAACGACAGGAAATTAAGCTCTGAAGGCTTTCAGCTACTTGACTTTGAAATGTCATTCTTTCAGTTTAGGCTTGGGGAGGGCAGAGACAATTGGCTGCATTTTTCATATGCAACTTTTTATTATGATAAAAAAAAAATAGAAGGGAATCCAGTCTGAAAATGGCTGAGGAGCATACAGAACATGAATGAAAACATAACCACAATCTCATGCAAATTGCCAGAAAGTATGGTTGGTTTAAAGTGATCTGTCTAGAACACCATGTTTAATTCCAACACAGTTTTCATTACCAACCAAACTAATTTTCAACTCACACATTATTAATTTACGAACCTGATCAGACATTCATGTGACACTATGCTCGGAGTCATTTGACTCTTAAATTAGAACTTGTCCAAGCTAAAAACTTAGCTTAATACTATTTTCTTTTGTAAAAGGAATCACACATGCTTTCAGGAATAAAGACTACTGAGTGAGTAGCAAATCCCAGTGCCAATGAAATCATACAATTTCAGAAGTTCCTATTTGTCTTAAAAAGCACTTCCATAGACTGGGGTTATGAATTATAGCTACCTGCAATAAGATGGAATTGGACTTAATGACCCAAGAGTATGATTGTATGAGTATGATGTCCCATTAATAGTTCTGTCAAAAAAGGATAGCAGTTCTTTTCATTAACTAAATTACATTTATCTTATGAAGGAAAAAGAAATGGCCCCTTTACTTCGCTATAAAAGTTTTACCTTCCCGCCAGCTTGTTTGAACAGTTTCATACAAACAGGCACCAAGCTCATAGGGCACATTTTCCTTTGTCATCCTCAGCCTATTTCATTTAGGACATCTCTGCAGTGAGTAAAGATGCTTCAGAGCTTTTTCCTTGCATTTCTCTTGTGGAGGAGCTTGGAACTGGCAGCATCACCTCAATTTGGGGGCAGGTGGAGGGCCTTAAAAAGGCTATGATTACGAGATTTTATGGGTTTGTCTGGAAGGACAGCAGAGAACTGGATTCCCTAATCCATGAGGTCCTTTCCACATCTACTTTCTAACAATTCACTTGAATTAGCTTCCTGAAAGACCTATCGGTTGCCTTCTATACTATGTTCCTTTTGAACATGCAACCTAGAAGCGCCCAAGAATGACCTATGTAAGGGAACACGGATGAGGACCTAACCAGCATCTAGAGCTGTAAATCCAATTAATTTCTACAACTCTTACCAGTGCCTGCCAGTATACTAAGACAAAATTGAGTGAGGTTTTGGTTCCCCCTACGTTTTTAGAAAGGCAAAATGCTTACACAACACAAAAAGGTTAATAATCCCTGTGGTGGGCTCACCCTGGCTAGCAGCTAAACCCACAAAGTTGCTTGCTCACTCACTCCCCCTCCCTCCCCCAGCAGGATGGGGAAACAAAAAAGGAAGAGCAAAAGCAAAAAAAATCATGGGTCAAGATAAAAACAGTTTAGTAAGTTGTTCTGGTTTTGCCTGGGATAGAGTTAATTTTTTTCCTAGTAGCTGGTATAGTGCTGTGTTTTGGATTTAGTAGAATAATGTTGGTAACACACTGATGTTTTTAGTTGTTGCTAAGTAGTTGTAGTGCTTATACTAAGTCAAAGACTTTTGAGCTTCCCATGCTCTGCCAGCGAGGAGGTGCACAAGAAGCTAGAAGGGGGCTTCCTTCCAGGACCGCTGACCCAGACTGGCCAAAGGGATATTCCATACCATACAACATCATGCTCAGTATATAAAACTGGAGTTGGCCGGGGGTAGGAATTGCTGCTCGGGACAGGCTATCAATCACCCGGTGGTGACCAATTGTTGCATTGTGCATCACTTGTTTCTGTATATTCCTTTGTCAGTAATATTATTATTATTTCCTCTTCCTTTGCTGTCCCATTAAACTGTTCATATCTCAACCCACGAGGTTTTTTCTTCCCCAATTCTCTCCCTCATCCCACCTGAGGGGGAGAGGCAAGTGAGCAGCTGCGTGATGCTTAGTTGCCAGCTAGGGCTAAGCCACAACATAAGTGAAGGAAAAGAGGAAAAAAAAAAAAAAACCACAAAATAAGTGATGCAAAGGCAATCATTCACCACCTCTCATGGGTAGACCACTGCCCAGCTATCCACTGAGCAAAATGCTACCTAAAACTCCCTCCTCTCCATTTTGTTGCTAGGACAACGTTATATGGCATGGAATAGCTTTAGTCAGTTCAGGTCATCTGCCTGGTTGTGTCCTCTCTCAACTTCTTGTGCACACCCAATCTACTTGTTCGGGTGGGGGGCGCGGCAGAGTCACACAGAGAAGGCCTTGCCACTGTGCAAACACTGTTCAGCAGCAATTAAAACACCAGTGTGTTGTGAACGCTTTTTTGGCCACAAATCTAAAACCTAGCACCATACAAGCTGCTATGAAAAAAAATTTAACTCCTTCCCAGCCATACCCAGTCGTACTCAGAAGTCTTGACACTTCTTGTCACGTGTGACCAGCAATTTCTATCTAGCTATACAGTGTGGAAAGGCCAGGTGTGAGGATTCTAACCACCGTTAACCATTCTCAAGTGCTTACGGTTGACAATTTTTTTTGCCTTAACTTAAAAAGCAGAACTTCCCATTCTGCACTCAGAAAAACAGGCTATATGGAAAAAACAGACCTTCCTTCTTCCCTCATTATAGACATTTTACTACAGCAAACATTCTGACCATCCCTCAATGCTAACTGTAACATTATTAAAAAAAAAAAAGTCTTAGAATTCTAAAGTAGTTAGAAACTCCTAAAATAGTATGGGGAACACACACTAGTCAAAGATTCCACTAAAAATATAGCAGCTTATAACTACGTTTTAAGTTATCAGAATCAGGGCTTTGCAAAGAAAAAGGTCTGCCATCATTACCTACAGGTTCATGAGAGGGAGTCAGTATAACAGAATTAACAGCTTTCAGCTGTAAAATTACTAATTCCAGTAATACAGTACATTAAACATGCCATTTGAGATATATGCCAACTTAAACTACCACATATGGCATATCTATCTAATTATCACAGTTTGTGTTTTCATATGCAGAGCTGTTCTAGTTTTTAAACAATGTGTCAAAATGCACCATTTTATCTGAAAACAGAAAATGCTATCTTTTATAATACCAGTAGGTCAATACTGTATTTTTAACATGCAGTACAGAGAGACAGAGACAGAGAGAGAGAGACAGAGAGAGAGAGACAGAGAGAGAGAGATTAGAACAAGTCTCTAATGTTTTAGTAATGCTTTTAGCTTTCTTATTAGTAAAATGTTAAGGTGCAAAATGAATTTTAATAGTAAGAATAAGTCTCTCAAAGATAGTATTTTTAATTTTTATTTTTCAAGTTTTTAATTCACCTATTGACATACTAAATCTTAACTGACAATGGACAAATAAAACAATCAAGTTAGTCATTCTCCCAGTTTTGCATGTGATTAAAAAAAAAATACTGTGAAGTCGCACGTGCGCAGACATCAGTTGCAGTGAAGACAGACCTCACTTGTGTTCCTTCTTCATGTACAATTTGACCTCACTCAGAACAATCGCTATTGCGGAATCATACATTCTAATTGCAGTTCAATACAAATCATGCCCTAAAATATTTGATTTCAGATTCCCCAGCTGGTGTTTGGTGTCACTTCAGCTGTTCAGAGGGGTTTTTTAAATGTGTCTTTGCGTAAATAAGCGAAGAGCTCACACATAATTACCATGAAACATTACATAATCTTAATCTCTCCTTTTGGAACTCAAACAGGACCATGTATTTTTATACAATAAAATCAAAATGTGCATAGAAACAAACAGTTAACGCCTTAGTAGCCAAAGAACTATGTAGCAGCCATTCCAAATCATTTTGTACTCCTGAATAAGAACCAGAAGTAAGATAAAGATAGGCCACTCAGTCATCAACTGCATTTGACACTGTCTCCCTCAGTTCTTACAAATTGTAGGTGGCATTTTTGATAACTTATTTCAACAGAAAGCAGACAATATCAAGATATACTTGAACATACTGTCTTATTCTAAAAAGAGATTACATTATAAATACGAACATACAAGAGTTTAATTAAAGACGTGCCTCCTCACTTTTTTCCCTGTTTGTTTTTAAATGAGCATCAAGTCCTTGAATCTGCAATTACCTTTACAGAAGGTTTCTATTAAGCTCAAAATTAAACACCTGCAAAAAAACGTTTATTTTTTTGCTGAAATAATTTGAAAGGCATTAGAATTTGAACACTAAACCAAAACTTTTTTGTAGATTTTCATTTTCAATAAAGAAATTAGGGCAAGATTTTTAAAAGAAAAGGCTTGTGTAAACAACTGGACTATCCAGAATATAGGAAAACCTGAAGTATGCCAACTTTTTTCCTTACTGAAAAGCAGAATGGTGTATATATTCGATTTCTTCCATACATACTTCATCAGTCTCCTCCCTGATAAAATGTCCAAACAATCCTTCTAAAAGATGAGTCAAACCATTTTATGTAATAATAAACAAAAATAGGACAATTTGACTTTGTGATTACTATTTTAAGTCAAAATGCTAGTATTTCCGCAGAATTTATTTTTAGAAAGTTTACCTGTGCCTTTTAACACTTCAGATTAGAACTTTAATTACAGAACTCTTCCCACTAATTCTTTAGATAATTTTTAATAATTCAGTCAGTTTCATACTTCTTCATAAATTTTGACTTCCACCTTTCAAAACTAAAAACAAGTAGGTTGGAACAAAAGAAAAAGTGTAATGCTTGTAACGTGAGCAATTATTTGCAAATGGAAACAGACTCTAGAAAATGTTTAGTTTAAAGAGGATTTGTAACTGCATCTGGATTACATCTAACGCTTCTCTTTTAAAATGGACCTTTTAGCAAGACTGGCATACATTAACATAAAGCCAGCATTTTCCTACACAGAATTACTGAACAGATTTACAAATATATTAAAAAGCCAGTCTATACATAAAGACATAGACTTATTCTTTTAATATCAGAAAATCCAGCTACGTTTTTAAGCAAAGCCAAAGAATAAGACAATTACAAAACATTATTGATTATATACACTAAGTTTTTATCATTTGACCTGCTTTTAGCATTAGTAAAGGGTTGCATTTCTGCATTAAAAATTGAAAGGAACTTTCAAAACAATGAAATTTTTCTTGCAAAGAGACCTCGAATGAAAAGAAAAGGCTATAAAACTCTTATCCCAAAAGGGGAGAACATGTGTATTTGACAAGTTCATATTGATAATCTGTATTATATACCCATTTTTGATAAACATCTGTTTAAAACTGAAAAGGCATCCTACATGATCCTCACCAAAGCACATGTGTTACTCCTGTATTCATCATTTACTTGACTATATTAAAATTGAATGTAGGAAGAAAGACATCTCCAAATACAGATTCAAACAGCTCTATCCAGCTGAGAAAAGTTCAATTACAATTGTTTGCAAGGCTAGAAAATGGTGAGAACACAGTCCTCCTCAGAGGAAAAGGCAGCAGTAAATGTTAACTACCATAGACGAGCACCAGGAAAAAAAAAACAACACATTCCTTGCTAGAAAAAGGAAAACCCTCAGAAAGAAAGAAGTCTTTTACCAAAAGACCTAAACTGGAATCATATACAGACACCCTATGTGAAAACACACCAATATGGGACTATGTAGACTGGATGCATATTCCACCTTGCATAAATTCAGTACTTACCCGAATTTAATGTTTGCATACAGAAACTGCTGGTAATTTTTTCCTGGGAGGCAGTGATAAATGGGAAAAAAATTCTCATTTTCAGCCCTTATGCTTAAGAGACAAGAAAAAGAATTTGTATTCCTTTTTGCTGAAAGTAACAGAACATCAGCAGTGGAAAGAAGGAAGAACTGTATCTCACTGTACTAACCCACATATATAAAGAGTTTAGACAACTTTAAGAAATACTCAACTTCAGTGGAATATTTGATCTCAAGCAACACAAAGAATGGGAAACAATTCATCAGATTCTGATTACTTCCAAAAATCTTCACCCTATCTAAAAATGGGAAGTTTTACTTACCACACAATCTGAATTCATCAGATAGAGTGATGGTTGTATTTTACTGGCAGAATTTCCATTCTGAACATCAAGTTTAAAAGTGGAAGTAAAAAAGAAGATGTATATTAAACTGCTTACAAAATAAACTACATGTTTTCCAGTGCTTCAAACATGCTGAACGACTACTCTGAGATTCAGAACTTACAGGTTTATAAAAGGAAAACTTGGAGCTTAATTGAAATTAAATACTTGTTGAGACTGAATCATTGGCTTTTTCCCCAAATAAGCAGCACACGCATAGTGTTTTTTTCATGAAATACAACTTTCTAACGATCTTCAGCATTTGTAGGATGGCCTGTCCAGCACGATTCCTCAATTCCCCCAAGGAAGGGGCAAGTGTAGGGGACATCCCACACCTTGAAGCAGGTGACACCAATAAGTTATTTCTATCCAGAAGGAACACCTATACAAAAATCCAATATGAAAAACATCTTTTGCTTTTGAGCAAGGGAAAAAGAAACTGGGGAAGTGATAATCCCCTTAGAATCCAGCATTTAAATGCTACGCATAAACTGCTGTGCTCTAAAGGGATTAACACAATGGAACCTGCTTAAAGCAGAGTGAAACTTTAAAAATTATTCAATACAGAGATACAATGTCTACTCAAATGTCCTAAGGTATCTTGGTCTTTCCCTCTACATAGAGTCTTACTTACGAGGATTCCAGAATATCTATGGATCTGAATTGGCACTACAGTTCACACATCTCTCTCTTTATAAACTGGGATCACTTCACATAAAATATGCCATCATTCTCCCTTGGTTTGCCAATAAACTGCATTACAATTCAGTAGATAACTACTAATAGCACTTTTTCCTCTAAATTAGCATTGCAACATTACACCTCTTTCTAGACCTACTGAAGTAGGTCATACTACAAATATGCAATTTATATTAGTTCCTGAAACACTTTTAGTTTTAAGCACACTTGACTTGAATATCAGATAGCCATCGTCAGCTTACCTGCACCTCCCAAGTAAGCATACTTTACAATATGAAAACCTCATCACACAAAACCAGTGCTACTAATATATACTAATTTACACCAAAACCCCTGCATGCTTTCTTAGTTTCATCTTCATAGATTCTTTGACAGGTAAAAGCCATCCAAATTAAGACCTTCATGCTTACAACTACCAAGAGCATTACGATCACCTATTCTGATCTCCTATGCAGTACCGTTTCACAGAAAAAAATCCCTGCATTATCTTGCAAGTGCATTTAACTATATGCATATTTATAGGAAAAGATCATTACATTTTAATTGCAGTTGAAATACTGCAACCCCTAGTAAATTGTTGTCATCACTTGTGGAAGTTTGTATTTGGAGAAACAAGGCACCCAAATCAGAACTGGCCATTCTAGTAAAAAGCCAAATACTTAAGCATAAATAAATAATGAAAAAAATCAATGATCTTCAGACAGCCAATACAAAGCTGCCAAAATTTACAAGCAGAGACTTCTTTACAAAAGAAAACACACAAAAAGAATTTTGCATAAGTTAAAACTTAACAAGTTCCTGAACTAGCCAACACTGAAAGCATGATAGTCATTTATGCACCATATTAATAAGTTATTACATCAGAAAAAGGACAAAAAGTGGATAAACAATGAGGATTTTTTCTTCATTCTGAGCATATGCATGTGTGTTGGAGAAGGGAAAAATCAAAGTACTTATTTCACAATTATAGATGACTAAATTTTGTGCCCTTCTCATGTCTGCACCCTCCAAATCAGAAAGTGCTAAGCTAACAAAGTGTGAAGGACAGAACTGGAACTATTTCTGAACACCAAAACCCACATTCTTTCAAATACTAAGTACTATCTAAAATATGAGCCATTGGAAAAGACAATACAGAAACAAGAGAATGAGTAGTTACTAATCAACAAAGTACTATTTAAAATTTGAAATAAAAACTAAAATTAACTACTTATAAATACATTATTTAACTGAAACACTGACCTTGCTATCACTACCCACTCTATGTCTCTAAAACCAGAAGGTTATAAAACATTTGCATAAACTGAGGGGGTTTTGTTTTTAAAAGGTACAGGAAACCTAAAGGAGGACAAATATAGCTGCCCATTTCATTGACTTTCTCAATCAAGAACATGCAAGACTAAAGCTCTGAGGCTAGCAATTACATATGGATTTCTACATGCACTTAAAGACACGCTTTAACAGCCTAACTGATTTCAAATTTGGGTACCTGAGGAACCATTTGTTTGCTTCCTCTACATACTAATTATTCAGGGAAAGAACTCATGATGAACTCAAGTAAAATGAAGAGCTACTGGCTACACAAGGTAACTTCCTTTTTAGAGGCTCTTTCCTGTCCAATCCTAAGAGTTTACCTGCTCATCACACAAAATTGTCCCATCTTTTTTTTTCCTGGTTATTTGGGATCAATTAATCAGAAAAAAAGGAATTTATTCATTTAATGTATCATATTGGCACTTACTAGAACAGCTAATCACAGATGTAGATCCATATCGAACTAGACAGCTTATAAAATTATAAAGTACATATTTTATTATTGTTAAAAGCAGTGCAAATACTAGATGAGCACTTGGCATTACCAACCTAAACAAAAATGCAAAAACTTACATCCCTGAAAAAAAACTTTGTAAAGTTAACACTTCCTTTTTTTTTTTCTTGAGCATTTCACTATGCTAGAAATTATATGCTGCTTGAGGAAGAGTAATCTCAATAAAAACTGGCAGACTTAGGTGTGCTGCACTGCACAGTAAAAGACTCAGAAGTTAGGAAGCGATATAATGATAAGGAGTTCCTGGGGAATCCAATTTTTACTTTAGATTGACAGAGTCGCCAAGTGTTCATCTAATACAGTAAGTAGAAGACATACAAAGAATGAAGTGTGCACACACATGCAAGACAGAAAACAAACCCCATATATGTTCTATGTCTAACACTTCTCATTGCAGTCAATCATTTTTATAAAGCTTTAAAGCATCCAGTAGCAGCATTTCATTGCAGATCTTTGAAAATGAGCACAGACAGAATGCCGGAAGAGCCTCTCTTGTTCCACAGAAATTTTCTTCAAATCCAGGTCAATAAACTGCTAAAAAGCCACCTATTTCCCTTTTCTTTTTTTTTGTGTTCCTCAAGAAAACTGTCGGTAGGTTGCCAGATTACAATAAAACATAAATATTCTATAAGTCCAGATCAATACTGCTGCCAAAACAGTATCTGCTGCAGCACCTGAATTGACGGTTCTGCTACTACTACTATACACTATCCTACCTCCGCTCTGGTGTTTCGTAACGCCAGATTACAGATGGGGACAAAATGTGATCCTCAGCTAGATCAAGCTCCAACTCGGCATATGGCCCAACTGGTCTTTCCTCCCCCTTCCCTCACAGCCATGATATTTCACTGCCCAATTCTTTGGGAATACACTCTGCTATAGTTTTAATTCCATAAGCACACTGGATGCTCAATGAAACCAACTGAATGGACACGTGCCATTTCCTACTTTCCAGTGCATGACTTCATATAACTATTTTCAGTAATTATGTTATAAAAAGAAAGACTCCACAGTTGTATATTCAGTTAAATATTTGTAATTTTTCATGTACAGTTTGAAAATTGGAGTTTAGAACACACTAGGAAAATGATAAATTGCTGCTGCCTGTGATTACCTGGTTCTCTACAGAGAATTTTCTTCCCCATATTGCCAATAAAGAATCTAAAAAGAACTAAAGTCACTACTTGAAAATAAAATAAAATACATGTACATACAAATCTTCCAAGAGCTTTGGAGGTGTGCACTATGGTTCTTGATTCAAGCAAACAGGTGCCACTCTATGAAGTGGGGGAAAATAGTACAAATGTGTGAAGCTCTTTATGTGGGAAATTACAAGAGAGTTAAATGGCACTGAGCAAGGCACAAAAAGTGCTTTTAAAATAGAAACAAGGGAACATGCAGAGAACCTCAGTATCTAATTTAATTAATGATTGAGAATGCAAAGGCTCCAACTGGTGAAACATTAGCAGCAGCCATGAATTTCACTGTAGTTCTGTATAACAAGTAATCTTACCTGAGTGATTCTCAAAAAAATGTCAACACATCGATTGTATTTTTCATCTGATCCTGTCAATGCTGAGATGACAGGCCCTGCAGGATGCAGTGAGAGATCAATGATGAAAACCAGATGTTTAGTCTTTTCACAATCAAAACCTACAAGACCAGGCAAATATGAAATTTTGTCTGAGATTCATGCTTCTTTATATCCAACAAATGCTAATGTTACATAATCACTTTCATATACAAAAGTTGACAAGGGTATCTCTTCCTCACTCACAAGGGATCTGACTCCAGATCATTCATATCACCAACATATAACTTTAAACCTGGTCCCTAATATACTATTCTTTCAAGTGCTATCTGGTCACATAGCTAGTTATTTACATCAGCTACTTCATACATCAACCAATGTTCTCTGGCCTTTCAAGAAGGAGACTTAATTTGGTCCATCAATTATGCAGAACACTTAAACCTCACCCAAAATGTACTGCAATTCAGAAGTCAAGAAGAGCAATGCACAATAGTATTGCTCATAACTAGCTCACGCAAAGAGTGATAATTCATATTCAAAAGTTACAAAGGCATCTTAGCATTGTACAGTTGGGAGCTGACTTCCATAGACGTGTTTCCAAATACTGCCTTAAACTGACATTTCAATCAGACCAGTTAAGTACTTGCAAATGAATTTTAATGCTTGGCTATAATCAAGAACAGCACGTTTAATATTAAGTAAACCCCAATCAGATTCAACTATAATTAATTATCAAATATGTTAAAGTGAAAACGAGTTAATATGGGGGGATGGGAATTTAGATAGTTGTCATTTTATTATGTATTAAAATATTTAATATGTCTATTAAATATAGGGGAAATTTAAAAGAGTATCCTGACAATAATTTTTCTATTTTTAAACTAAAATACAACCAATGTAGTTAATCCTTATAGTTCTATGAGTAATCACAAATTGGGATGCAGATACCCCTGAAATCAAAACAAAAATAGGATGGAATAGAACCTTACAAGTCTGTAATATAACATTTAAGAGATCTCTAGGCTAAACTCTAGTTTGATATTTCCTTTGGGAAAGACAGAATGGCCCTGAATACCAGGGTGAACGTAAGGAACCTGATAGTTTCCTAAAGCCACATCATGCAGTCAGGGAGAAGATAGTAGTATATCTACATTAAATTAATAGTCTTGCACATGCACAGCACACTCATTTATTCCAACTGCCAAATACCAAATTTCAATTTTGCGTGTTTCCACGTTACTAGAAATCCTAAAAAGCATCACAAGACTGAGCTAGACAGCACGAGCACCAAGCACACCCCACTACAGAGCATACTACAGTACACCAGAAATTCATACCAGACACAAACAATATAACTCTTTTCATTTACAGACAATTGTATTTGTTGTCAGAACACAAATATTTTTGCTAAGTCCATTATAATGGTGACATTTCAAAAACATGTTTATCAGCTTCATTACTCCGCAGATAGATTTGATAAACAGGAAAAATGTATTACAATTTTAGATTGAAGTACATTAAGAATTTTATGCTAGTGTCAAACAAAGCCAATTAGAAAACCAAAAGGCCTACCTAGAAACATGACCATCAATAAGAGTCGAAAAAGCAGCCTTTCCATTTCTAATATGTATTGCATTTTAGACCATGACACTGCAGCCTCTGAGGGTCAGATTAATTAAGATCAACAGCAGCTGCAGTGCAACGTGAGAAGCACACTGCCACAGCTCTCGCCAGTCCAGCCCAATTACCTGCAGCATTCCAACACTGGGCAACTGACAACTACCCTACTCCTCACCAAGTCATTAACTCCCACTGGCCTACTGATAAATGTTAAAAACCAAACTAACCTCTTTTTAAGGCACACTGCAAAGCTGACTGCACCTGCTGCGGGATGCAACGATGAGTCCCAGAGAGATGTTTGCCAGTCAAATCTTTACAGATGTTCCTTAACTTTATGCTAGAGCTGTGTTCAAAGATGGAAATGAGACAGCAATCAGGCGCAAGCCCTCCTCCCAAATCCCTCTATGCTCCATTTCTAAAAGCCAGTCCGACAAATTCACTAAATCCAAGGTTTTCTCCCCTGGCCAAAAAGCTACTGATCACTGACGAAATAAATTCTGTGGCCAACTACTGAGGGCAATATCTACGTTAACGCAATTAATTAAAGAACAAACAAGATCAAAGAGTATTTGAAAAAGGTATTGCTTGTTACAGGTTGCACCCATTAAGAAAAGCGAGAACATGTTTCTTTTACTGCACAAGGGAGAAGAGGAAAACAATTAAGAGATTTAGACATTCCCTGTTTATATTTTTTAAACATTAGCTCCAAAACCTATGTTCTGACAAATATACATTAAAACTTTGATCTATCTGCAAAATACTATTGAAATATTGTATGGAAATTTTAAACTTTGTGAAAGAGGAAAATTTAAAATTTTCAGTGCATACCAACTTCAGCTATTTTTCTTAGGTTTTGTTTTGTTTTTTCCAGAATGCATGAGTCCAGAAAATAGATATTCTTAATGAATAATTGCTTTACAGAAATCTTAACTTTATCAAAAAACAATAGTGTCACTAGAAGCACCTTCATCTACATAAGCTTTCTAATCTACTGAGAATCATTTGGTTTTCAACTATATTGAAAACTAATCAAAAGCAATCACAAGAAAAAAGGTGAAAATTATTATATATGGCATTTCCCTGTGGTAACAGCTGTCCTCATTTTGTTCTTTATTTTGCCAACCAAGTGCACACATAGTTAGTCTGTATCATTTATTAGACTAACCATTCCAAATCCATCACAAGTTGTTCTAAACCTTTCTTATACAAAACAAAGACACAGCACTTTCTTGCAAACCAAAGCCATTTACTATGTCAAAGTTTATTCACTCATTAGCATGAATAAATTCCTCCACATAGAAGAAATCAGTGCAAAATTTCTGCTTAAACTTCTACTCAAAATTTCTCCAAGCCTACCAAATGAGAAGCCGCTAAGTGACAGTACACTGGCTGAGTTAGATATGTAACAATCTCAAGATCATACCAAGTTACATGTTCAGTTTCAGCTTCCTTTTAAATGTAAAATAGTAAAGATCTGCTGGCTAACAAGCTAACTTTTTTTTTATTCTGTTCCAGTAACCAGGCAACGGACAACTGTCCAACTGAGAATTATCTCTCTGAACAGCTGGCAATCAACACTTGGGGGTTTTTGGTGGTTGGTCTTTTTTTTTTTTTTTTTTTTAAAAAACTAGTAGAAAGATCAGCGATTCCAGTGATTACTTTACAAACCTACACAGCTCTAGATGCCACCTCTGAAATCTCTACTCACTATTTAGTCATTTCCTCAGTCCCGTTATCCCCAAAGTTACTCATGTAAGTAAATGTTTACAACAGAATCTGAAAATCTTAGATATATACTTACGAAGTCTCTAATTAGCTAATGTTAACACTTTAGGAAAAAATTAGAACTATCAAGAATAAAAGTGAGATGCATTTATTGGTGTATGACAAACCACCTTCAAGGAACCATGACAACAGACAGCTAATAACTGACGCCATTCTCGCTTCTAACTCCATTACTCTTTTTTCTCTTCCATAGCTGAAAAAGCAGTATTTCACTTCAACGTTATTTCAGGTGTTGATTTTTAAAACAGATTATTTTCCCTACTGGACTTTAGGTTATTTTTAAGAGTTATAAATTAACATGACAATTCCTGTATTATATAAAGGAAATAATAATGGCGAACCAAGCTTGACATATTATACCTTCCCCCTTTCTAACAGTTTAATAGGAGTAATGAAGCTAGAAAGTGAACTTATTAATTATAAATTCCTATAAAGTTGTGTTACTTACACATTCAATGTTTGAAAGGTTTTAAAGAGTCAGAATAAGAGACTTTTCCAAAGGGCACTTGCACAAAGATTAGCTACACTATCTCCCACAATACATGAATGTTTAAAAAATATCTGATATTCAAACACAAAACATCTCAAATACAAGTCACTTGGTAAAAACATAACATAGCCACACAACACTTCATACGCTCTCTGCACAAGGCGGGGAAGGAAACTCCCACCTTTTGTATTCGCCAAACTTTTAGATCACTACTGATTAGAAATCTGCTGTAAAAACAACACAGCTAATCTATTGTTAAAAGCAGTAAAACCTTATCCCCATTTAATTATGTTTTTATTAATCTCTGCTCTTAATATGATCTAATTTCAGTACACATATGACTTCATATTCCAATAAATTGAAAAACACTGACCGAGCTCAAATTCACTCAAGCACCAAGTTCAGACCAGGCAAGATCCTGTTGCAAGATAAACAACATGATGCGATGTAACATAATTTTGCGTGTGTGTGTATGTGAGAGACTGGGGCGGGAGCGCAGAGAGAGAGAGAGAGAGAGAGAGCGCGAGAGAGAGAGAGAGAGCACGCGCGTAAGACTGCATGAGAGAGAAAGCAAGCAAGAGTGCACGCCAGCATTCACAATGGAAAAAAATACTTATGTCCAGAGTAGTTTTCAGTCCAGCGCTCACTATAATTCAGAATGGAGAAACAGATAAGACAATGAGAGCTTAATACAACAGAAATACTCTTTTTTATATTATTCAAAATAAAACCATACATTAAACCAGCTTCACAGAATAGCCACTTTCTTTATGAAGTTCACTTCATTAATATTAAAGTAGCATGGCTACATCTGTATTTAAATTTTGGACCAGAACCTATTAGTCAATACACACTCTGTACTTCTCTGCAGAAAGGATCAGCACCATTTAGTTTAAAAGTAGGGCATATTTTGCCATTTTAATTTCATTTCCACTAATCTAGGGGGACAAGCCAGAACAGAAAAGAATTGGGGATAATCTAAGCATAATAACCAAAGTCAAATCGCAGAAGTCCAGACAATTAGAAAAAGTCAGCTGGTAACCTGAAAAGAGAACAATAAATTGCGTAATCAAAAAATAAGACCGTAGTGGACGGTAACGTATTTATATACTGCTTCCTATTTTGTAAACTAAAATGTTCAGTGCAAAGCTGCTTTTTCCTTCAATTCCTTGTAATTAGAGCTGCCATATAATTCTTCAGTAATTATGTCACCTTTTGATGCACAAAAATAATTCCAACAGAAATCAGTCTGCATACTGAAGTCCTATATCACAGAGGAAAAAAAAAGAACACTATTAGATCATAGGAACTACTCATGACTTCTGTATTACAACCAACTTCCTCCTTTCCAAACAGCAACTTATTCAGACTGTACTAAAACTTTTTGGAAATACAGAAAAGTTTTACAGAAGCTTCGGCGAGAGAACATTCCATAGCAAAACGTACATTAAACACATTTATAGTCACAAGCATCAGAGGTACAGACTAAGTAACTTCTATTACGAAAACAGAGTAATTGTTTAAGAAACTTCGTAAGGAAAACAAACCGTGTCTTTATATTAGCTATTTCACAAGGTTTGTATTCCCTAATGCTATATGAGCATGAGAGTCTGGAAGAAACCCAAAAGCCATCAGCTCAGGGAATGCCAGGACCTCCAAAAATTCCATGGGCTGGTGGTCAAACGCAAACAGAAAGACTAACGAGAGCTAGCCACGCTGGAATCCATTTCTCATCCCTGTTCCATGCTTTAGCAGGTATCAGTCGCCAACTTCCTCAAAACATTCATTTTCGATACGACACAACGTGGCTGCAAATTCAAAGCAGACTGTATGAAGTCAAAGTGGAACTTCATTTGCACCTGTTACAGTGGAACTGCTTGAGCCTCCCTGCCCTAGTTATTTATATTATTACTACTGATTTTAAGAGAGAACGCATTTACGTCACAAACATTTTTATTCATGTCATTCTAGCTTGCTAATTTTTATTTCTCAAAGGTTCTTCTGCTACTACTGCTGTATCTTTACAATTTGCTACACAAGAAAATATGTAATTCTGATTTAATCAGAAAACAGAAGAACTATGCTAGAGCACTGAACAAAAGATCTAATCTTTGGAGCGTCCTTTCCAAGTGAGTGTAAATAAACTGTAGTAAAATGAAAAGGCTTGTAATTTGGTATTTGGAATATTCTTCATAAACACCAATTTTCTGTAACATCCTTGCATATCTGATACTACCTCATGTATAATGCAGAAAATCTATTTCATTTTCATCTATTGACAGTGAATTTAATTTACTATTGCGGCTCTTTACTCAGATTATGTTATTAATTCTGCAATCAGGCTCTTTTGAATGCTTTTATTTCTTCCAAGAGTTTTCACAATTCTACATTGATTTTTTTTCCACCCTAACATACCTTTCAAAATAAAGGATCATTTTTTCCAACTTTCTAAAGAAAAGTAAAAAAGAAAAAAAACAACCTCAAAGACAACAAGGATCAGTTCATAAACTGTATCTTTCAACAGGAAAAATCTACATGCATCACTTTAACCTCTGACATTTAAGTACTATAAACTTATTCATTAAGGAGACGTACAACAGGTGCATTAAAATTTCCACATCAAAAATCATCACTGTAAATAGATCACAATCCCTCTATTAACAAAAAATTATGCACTTCTGTCTGACACTAAAGTTAGAGGACGGGAAAGCTAAATGCTCTAATGTTAGTGTTCTTTTTACATCCATACCAACCGCCTTCATTATTTTGTAGAATTCAGTCATCTTGTTAAACCAGATCAAATGCAAAGCAGCTCTTATTTTTCCAACAGAAAAAAGTCAGTAACAGCTAGTCGATTCTAAATCACCAGTTATTCTTCAAAATAACAAAATCAGAACACCAAAAAAAAAGTGTTAGCTATGTTACTATTTTGCATCAGTTTAAAAAGTCGTCTAGAACAAAGTTCAATTACAGAATGCTAATTTGTTCATCTTTAGGAAAAAAAAAAGATTATTCAATTGCAGAAGCTAAAATCTTGTATATCATTATGTAAGACTCCCTCTTCAGAAATCTTATAGAGGAGAAATGCTAAATCAGGTATTTATTATTGTTACACGCAAATATTAAAACTTCTTTCTTGTGCGTTAATACAGTTGATATAAAATACTCATTTCTTTATTCATCCAAAGTATTTCACTTATTATAATAGAGTTTTCTTCCACCATCATGATAAACATAATATAAAGAATATCTAAAGAGCAGCACTTGTCCTCTTTACTTCACTCCAGAGCCAGTGAACAAAGCAGTGAAGCAGAAAGAAGGTACATAATGGATTTAAAGTAAATGGCCTATTCTTCAAGAGGCGGCCTCTCATTTTTACTCATTCTAGCTTAATTGTCATTACAATGTCTGGAAACTTCAAACGAACAATTATTTTTATGCCAGCTGTCAAGCTGGTTCCTTAAAGCTAGATTTTTTTTTTTTTAAATTAAAAAACAAAGGAATCAAAATGTTCATGAAAATATTCTTTTGCAGAAACATCGTAAACATCTTTAAACATATTTCAAGCAGGCAGTGCCCAGTCCATTCCATACACCAAAACAGACAGAACATTTATATTCACTGTTGCACTTTGTAACATACTTTTCTGAGAAATAATGCTTCCAGCTGCACTGGAAGCTTAGTCGTCAATATATGAAACACACTGACATGTACATACATCCCTTGGGATTTAAAAATAAAGAATTGGCTAATTTTTGCACCTACCTGGGTAAAAATCTTTGGATTTAGACAGCTTGATGGTGGCCCCAGTCTCTTTCTGCAACTGAACAATTGTCTGTCCTCCCTTCCCAATTATAGATCCAGCAGCATAACTAGGTATGAGGACCTTTAGAAAATACTGGCCATCCTCTGAAAAATTGAGATATGCATGGTTAATATAGCTTACAAACTTTGATGTTTTTCTCCCCAGACCCACAAATAACCAAAATGTTACATCTTTAAACTCATCCAGTAATTCATGCATTTACATCTAACCAGTTGCGTCATTCTACAAGACATGTTTAGACTATGCCTTTGAAATTTTAAAATATGTACGTTTATTCTGAGCAAACTAAAGAATCCACATAGATTCCTAATTCCGTAAAAGAATAAGAATAAAATCCAAATTATATTTCAAAGGTGGATTTTCTCCCAATGGTAACCACAGAAACGATCGGACCCCTTTAAAAAAAATAAAGCCCTGCACGAAAACGTGCCCAGCGACAACTACAACCTTGCTTGAAAATACTGCAAAAGAAATGCCAAAACTAAAAAGGAATGAATTGTAAATTCTGATGGGCTATTTGTTTGTCATTAGCAAACACATGAGAATAGCAATTAGCTATTGCCTGCATTCTTCTTAAGTGAGCAAAACGACTACTCTGCTACCAAATAACCCACCCAAAATGTGGGGTTTTATTCCAAGCATTTCAGCTACTGCCAAGAAAACAACTCAACATGGTGCGGATGGAATCACTTGCCTAAGTAATCCTGATGTATTCCTTTAGCACTTCTTAAGCGACAATGATCTCTTTTAAGCTCATTAATTAAAGGACGTTAAGAAGAATTTTTCCCAATTGATCAAAAGCCTAAGTCACTTATTTTAAATACACTTAAAAGGTGACAAGATAGACAATGCCGGTCCCCTACCCACCACTAGCGTCAAAGCACACAATCGGAACAGGACAAAAATATATAGAATGAATGGAGGGGAAAAAGAAAAAAAGGATTCCCAGTCTGATTCGGCAACTGCACGACCGTCTGTGCCCTCACCCCACCGCTAAATCAGGATACACTGAAGTCTAAGGACCTTCCATAACCGGCTCTGAAAGAGTGCAAGGCAATAAGGGCACCCCAGACTTAGGCTCTCCCCAGTAATTAAGGCAACGTCCCATGGGCACGGACATCGAGATTTTTATCACGGAACCTGTTTCACAAAGTTGTTGTTTTTTCCCCGAGGCGGAAGGAGCGATCCCAGCGCACCTCGCTCCTCTTACCCGAGACCGTTAGCGTCTCGAGAGGTGCCCGCGTGTGACAGTCGCGCACGCCCGTACTAACGGAGCTGGCTGAGCCGCGCGCGGCGCGCGGCCGGACCGCTGCTCTTAACGTTGGGCAAATAAATTCACCTCTGCCTCGGTGCATTGTTATGACGACTCCAGTGCAAACGGGCAGAGGAGATGCTGGTCCCGTTATAACTCATCGCCTCCAGGAAGAGCAGGATGTTAACTAGCGAGTCCCCGCAGCCGAGAGGCGACTCCCCCCGCCGCCAGCCAGCCCTCGCCCCCGGCACGGCAAACACACGCCGTGAAGGCGCTGACAATAGAAGTGAGGCCAAGGAGGAGGAAAACGCACGGCAAGGCTGAAATTCAACTTGCGACCCAGAGGATGTGGAAGGAGGAAAGTGCGTTTGCCGTCTCCTTCCAGCTGCCATTTATTTTCGCCCATCGTTAAACGGGCGAGGGAGATAGCTGGGCTGCAGAAGCCCCTTGTGCTCCCTCCTAGTCTCCGTAGGGTCACGGCTGTGCAGCCCCGGCGTGGATATTAAATAAAAAGACTGGTAGATGCTGAAAACCGACGCCATTTTGATGAATGATAACATTAGAGAAATGGGAATGTTTGGGGGGGAAGGGGGGGAGGCAGGCAGGCAGGTAGGGAAGCGGAGAGGTGGGTGGGTTGGGCGGGGGGGGAGGTGACAGAGGATATACCCACCGCCCGTGTTGGTCCTCTTCGTGCTGCCGGCTTCAGGGGGGGCTTCAAGCGGTCTTTTCCGGGAGTCCGGCGGGTCCAGGTCTATGGGAACCCCGGTGTGGGTCCCGTTCTGCTGGATGGGAGCTGCCGCCATCATGTTTGCTGCTGCTCGGAGGAGAATTGTCTCTTCCTTTCTGTGGTGGGGGGGCAGGGAGGGAAGGGGGGAGGAGGAGGAGGAGGAGGAAGGGGGAGGAGGAGGAGGAGGAGGAGGAGGGGAGGGGGCTCGTCCCGTTCTCTTGTCCTTTTCGAAAATGTAGAGCTAAGCTGGGGATTGTCGAGGATGCTGCGCGCCTTGTTTATCTGGCACCCGGGGGGAGGGAAGGGAAAGGAAAGGAGGGAGGGAAGCGGGCAGGACTGGGCTGGAGGAGCAGCTGCAGTGCAGTGTCAGGAGGAGATGAGAAGGGAGACCGGGGAACGAGGGGGGCGAGAGAGGGAAGAGAAAGGGGGAGAGGGGAGGAGGAGGGGAAAGAATGAAATGAGTGAGACAGGAGGAGGAGAGGACAGAGTGAGTGGGAGAGGAGAGGAGAGGAGGGGAGAGAGTGAGTGGGAGAGGAGAGGAGGGGAGAGAGAACGAGTGAGACTGAGGCGGCGGAGAGGGAGGGAGGGGGAGAGGAGGGAGGGAGCGAGTGAGCGGTGTAAATGGTGGGCGAGGGAGTGAGTGGGAGATGATTCACGCTGCCTCTGAGCCCCCTTCCGTCCCTGCCTCCCCTAGTGCCGCGCCTGGCGCTGCGGCTCGGCTGCCCGCCGCTCTCGGGCTCCCGTGCCCTCCCGCGCTGACGGGCTCGGGTGCACGGGGGTGGAGAGGGGGATCTCTGCCTGTGCGGCGCTGCTCCGCTCTCGCCCCAGCACCGCCGCCGCCTCCGCCGGGCGCACGGGCAGCTGGCTGGCCGACCGGCCGCGGGCTGGGGGCCGCCACCCTCGGCTACACCGCAGACAGCCAAAAGGCAGGAGAGGTTAGAGCCGTGGGAGGGGGTGCAAGGGCGGGGGGGGGCAAGGGGGGGAACGGACAGGGGACAGGCGCGGGGGGCGGGTGGGGTGTAAAAAAGAAGGGCGGGGCTTCCTGCGAAGACAGGCGGGAGATCCGGCCAATCGGAACAAAAGAGAGCGAGGTTGGGATTGAAACGTGTAACCAATCACGCGCAGAGCCGTTGGGGGGGAGGCGGGGGTGGTTTAACCTCTGCGGCGGCCGGCGGGGGAGGGGGGCGGCGGCGGCGGCGACGACGACGGCGACGTCGGGGGGGGCGTGCGTGGAGGCCGGCTCCCGCCTCGGGAGGGTCCCCGCCGTGATGCGGCGTCACCTGGGTTACACGCTGCGCCTCATAGGCCCGCAGCTGCGTGGGAGGACGGCTGAGATCGCCCGAGGAGGCTGTGTGGGGTAGCGGGGACATGTCCTCGTTGAGGCTGGCTGCACCACCTCGGCGCGGCGCGACGCGGACGGGGCCCGTCGTCCCTGCCGCCGGTGACGGTGGCGGGCGGGGGGCAGCGCCGCCGCTCCGCGCCGGGAGCCTTGGACGCGCCAGGCTGCATCGCGCAGGCTGATAGAAAAAATAGTAAAGATATTATTTTGATACTGTGACAGCCGGGCTAGCTGGAGCCGTGTGACACACAGCCCGTTTCTCATGTAAATATTTCGGAGCAAATTCAAAGACGTTTCACTGCGACGAAGGTTGTTTCTGCTTACAAATCTCAATTTATTCAGGTTGAAGCTTAAAACGTTGTAAGGTGCAGGGGGGCGGGGGTGGGAGGGGTCGGGAGGATTGTCTATGTACTATAAAAGCATTTTTACTCGCCTCTTTGCTATTTAATTGACTCATTGCCTTTGAAAAATTTTCTCAAACTGGTGTAACTGTAGTGGTCAGTAGTAGAGCATCGGTTCTGTACAGAATTTAGAAATGTGTGTTTATTGCATTAGAACACGCTCTGTGCTAAATTCGTATTGATACGTATGTGTGCAGAATGGCTGCTGACTTGGTTCCTCTTACTATGCAAGCTTAAAACCTGGCTGTTTGTGGATGAAATCCAATTTCCATTCTAAGCTCCCTGGGAGACTTGGCCTTAGTTTTAGTAATCACTTACCATGAATACTGCCCCAAACAATTTTTAGTACTTAAAATACAAATTTCATGTATAATATATAATACAGCACATCACCTCTACTTATAAGCCAGATACATAATGCATTATAGGATATTAAAACGTGGACGCTTTAACATCTAAACAGGCTCCTGCCCAAAAGCATTCATGAATTAAGAACTCAATCCAGCACTGTACGTAGGAAACTTTCAATGACTTCTTTGGGAATTGTGTCCCAGGAATGCGATATCCAGCCTCCTCGCAGGCAGATGAAATAGATGCGGCAGATTCAGTAACAATTCGATAGCATATATGGTCAGAAAAATGATTGTATAAAAATGGAACTTTCTTACTCATCATATACCCTTTGCATCTAAGATACTCTGACTCATAATTGCTTAGTTTACTGACTGAAATAAAATTTTAGACTTCTGTTACCTTGGCAGTTGCTGACACAATTATGGTACAGCAAGCTGGGGACTGGTTCTAGCTCTTCCATTTTCTTTACTAAGTTCCAGTTGAAGAATTTTAATTAGTATTTGAGCCAGAAAGAACACAGCATGACTTGAAAAGCTCAGGTCCAGTTTGTAGGGTCATCAGTCCTAAGAAACCTCTTTTTATTTGTAAACTAAGCAAATGACTTATAGAAAATTTTGAAGACAAAAATAAAAAACCCCACAATGTTCGAATGAAGCCATCTTGAGTCAATTTCCGCAGTGAAACTGGATAAATTATAACACTGGTCCCTTTATCTCGCTGAGTATGTCCTATTCATCTGTAGTAACATTGAATCAAACAATTCTCTTGTTTTAAGACCACATCTGTTTTACTGTGCCCCCCGCACCAATTTTAATTATGTGGCAGATCTGATTGGATTCAGCACCTGCAAGCCTTCCCTTTGGGAGCTCCAATTAGCTTATAAAACATTTGCTTGATTGCATTCTTTAAACAAAAGTATTGTCTCACCCTAACAACAGAAATATTAAAGTGTAGAATAAAAAAGGGTTTTAACATAATAAGCAGCGTGCATGTTGTTTGTGTATCTATCTTCCACGAGCTTAGAGGAAAAAGTGGTAATCCTGAAACCTAATTTCCTCAGACTCAGCAGATGTCTGTCCTGCGTTAGTCTGTTTCTTTACCAACAGCTGTTTCACAAGTGCCTCCCCTTGTCTCTACAGAATGCCTTTTGTTTAATAATTTCCCGATATGTTATCTCCCAGTCCCACTAAGACAAGCTTTTTCAACTTTTCTGGTACCTATAAGTAGGGTTTTTATAGTTTGATAGACAGGTTCCTCTTTGAAGAATTTAGCTAAAGCTATGTAACTAGCCTCTCAGCTAGTTTCGTAGCAGCAGTTCTACTTAACTAAGCAAATAGCTGCATATAATAAACATTTCACCAAATACTGATTTAATATCAGTAAAAGTATTGATTATTACAGATATGCTTCAGAATATGTTTATTTCTCCTTATTTCACTGCTTGGAGCAGTGATAATTGAGGTCTAGGGGGGCATATGGCATAAAGTGCAGCCCTCTAGTGGTAGAGGTCACGGGGAGTTTAAAGCAAGCTGTGTTTTTGTCATGGATGGGGAGCAATGAAAGAGCTTTTAGCAAAATGCAGGCAACCTAGGACACTACCCTGCGGTATATCAGCCTCCTGCATTGTTCATGGTCTGAAGCACAAGTGAAAATAGTTGTGGAGGCCTGTAGTACAGCCGTGCTCCCACTCTGTACTGATTTCTGTGGAGAAAGGACCAATGGAAAAATAAAAAAGCCTGTTATCAGCAGAGTTTTCCTCTTTTTCCAAATCTGTAATCTGTTGCTCAGCTTTTCTTTTTCAGCCAGCTCCATACTCATATATCTAACCACAGGTTGTTCAAGCTGTTGTGGGATCTTGATTCCTTTTCTGTTTCTTTCAGTCGTGTCCTACCAGCTAATGTATTCTGTGACTTCACTAAGAGTTAGTTCAGTGATAGCGTGGAATACAAATTCAATTTGCCAGCCTTATTTCTAAAAATGGTCTTGGCTGGTGGAGATGTGGATGGTAGTGTTCAAACTAATCTCTCCCACAGACATGAGAGCTGTGCTTAGAAATGGAAGGGATTAGGAAAAGGCATAAACCAAAGCAATTAAGCATAAATTTTAACAAATAGAAATCTGCAGAATAACTGAGGTAAAGTTCTAGTAAACATCACCTAATCTGATAAAGTCCACTTTGTGGAACAAGACTCAGCCTCCTGTTTCTTGTAGAGGTGATGGATATTTCTCCTCTGGCTAACAGAATGAACAGTTTGCTTTTCCCCTTATGGGAAATATGACAGAGCCCAATAATCATTAGATGAAAAATGATGCCTCTTAAACATCCTGGCTAGGTAAAAGAAAACAGATACGGTCTTGGTCCAAAATGATGCCGCTACTATTGGCAGTTTTTCAGTACTGAACAATTGCTGTGATTCCTGGTAAACTTTGGCTCCACTAAAATTACAGTTAGTGATGAACTTGGAAGTCTCTTTCACGTCTTTAACTTCCATCTTCTGTTTGTTAAACTTTTTTCCTCCAATAATATATCAGTTAAACTAATATTATTATTAATTAAATTATCCAATTGTTGCTTGTTTAAATACTGCAGAAGCTGTTCACCAGTAAAAAATTTTAAGTTTCAGTGGAACTTCTCCAAGATTTCAGCAATATTAATCTTAGGAAAATCAAACCTAGAGTTTGGAAAAAAAAGCTAAACACATATTAGACAGAAAGTGACCTGGTTATCTGTTTTCCCATATTTATATTCCTTTTATTATCTGCACCTATATTACTTGCATTGCCAAACTAAAAGCCAAGTGTTTATAGTTGCACTCTTCACAGAAAAGAGCACAGACAACCACTAAACCCTTTCATATTGTAGACCATTACTGTGTAGTTGCTTTCTTTTTCCAGTAAACTGAGGATGGTAACTTAAAATTGGTAATAATTTGACCATACTATTTATCATAACATGAATATATTGGCCAAAACTCCCTTTGTAGTGGTAGAAGGAGAGAGTGTGTGTAGGAAATCAATGTCCATTTCTGCTGTCTCAGCGGAGGGATCCCCTGCCTCCTCCTGTTCCCACAATATTCATCAAAATTTGCAAAGTCTTTTTGGGACTTTTCCTCAGGAATACAGAACTGAATTGTTCCCAGTTCTTCATTCTTGAATCTGTAGATCAGCTTTATAAGCTGTTCTTGTGTTCTTTATATCTTGGGGTTACCTGAGGACCTATCCAGATCTCAGTGTAAAAAACAAGGTAGCCTCGGGACAAGATCATTTTTCATCCCTCCCAAGGAATTGACTGCATGGATCAGGGCATGATCCATGAAACTCCACTGGCTAGACACTTACCCCAAAAAAGGCATCTCCATGGTGATCTTTCTGTACAGTAATTTAAAGACCTTTTATTTCTCAGAATGAAAGAAATTGAAGATTTGATTTCAATTGCCTTCCAATAATAGTATTTTCTGGGGGGGGGGGGGGTGGGGGGTGGTTTTTTGTGTTGGGTTTTTTTTATAGTAAATAGATGATTCAGGGATTAAAACTGCTACAAACTAGGAGTAATTCCTTTGTAATGAAACAATGATGTTACATAGTATGTGAGAAATAGCAGGATCACCTTGTGTAGCTTACGTCAGTTGACAGTGTTACTGATTGTGTATCTCTTAGCTCTGTCTTAGAAAAGAACATCGGTGAAGCATCTCTGCTACAAACTGAATTCAGCCAGCTATGACTCCAGATGCTTCAGGATGTATTCCTCTAACAGTATGCTGAACAGGGTATTTTTCAAGGAATCAGCATACCTGTTTCCAATTTCTGTTATTATAATTGCTCTAGCAGTATCACTATTTTATGTCTCATTTTGCCCACCCACCACCAACTGTCTTACTTGTTTGAAATTTTGACACTTTAGGATAAATGAAATATGAAAAAAGAGACGTTACCAGCATAATTAGTTTCTTTGATTCTATTGTCAAGCCTGGTCCCCTTCCTGTGAACCAAAAGACCTGGAACAATGCAGCACCCCCTAAGTGGTCATAAGGACATCTCTGCTAGAGCTCAGTCATCGTCTCAAAGAGTCTAATACGGTCTTGGTTGTTCTTATAAGTTAAAACTAGTAAAAATAGATTGTACTTTTAAATGTAGTCTTACAATATAGGACTTTATTCAGGATTTTTGAAGCCTGGAAGTTTGCTATAGTTCAGCTGACAAATGAGAGTTTTATTTCAGTGGAGAAGATCAGAAATCTTGCTGGAAATGGAAAGGGGGCAAGTAAACACGTTGGAAAAACAAGAATGAGACAATGAAGACAAAGGTACTGATTTTTCTGTGCTAACCATGATTTATATTAAATTATGTAGCAAAATTTGAGTTGCTCTACTCATTTTGCTCACTGCCAGAATGTATAGTACTTGAGATCTTGAAAGACAACTATATCCTAGTAAAATTATACTAGTAAACTCTCCTACTGTTAACCACCAACAAAACCCGCTTTTTCCAGTATAATTTGTAATCAGTTTTACAAATAATAAGCTATTCCAGCAAAAGTAATTTTTACAAGTATAATAGTGTTATGACGGTAGGTTTTTTGCCAACGGAAAAGTAATAAAAGTCGTATCTCTAATATTATTGCAATAGTAATAGTTCCTAGTAGAGATCTAGAGATCTTTAAAAATACTTTTTAAAGGTTTACCATATAAAAATGCATATGCCAGTAGATTACAAATTAATTTTCAGCACAGTGAGATTTTAGGCAATAGTTATTACCTTTAAGAATGTGAAGTTACACTGGGAACTTCAAGTAATTCTTCCCCAGAGTTTAGCAAATGCCTTAGAGTTTGTTCTTGAAGAAATTATTTTACTTCACCAACAAAAACTAATGGTTCCAGTGCTTTATATTTCTACCCACTTGAAATCAATTACTACAAAATACTGCTGAAATGGAAAGTCTCTTGGTGGGGGAGGGTAAACATATAAAACTTACTGTCAGGATAAATTGGTCAGAATGATTTGGCACATATCCTCAGAGTTTGCCATGAAAACATGTACCTGTGTGCCAGCTGCACACAAAGGCTGTCTGGCCCCAGAAAAAGTGTGGGAATTAGATATAATGCTACCTATTTGAGACAGAGGGTATTCCTTAGTGCAGTGAGGTTAAAACAGATGGTTCATCAGTAGTACAAGTCTATCCAAATTATTTAGTTACCATTTTGAGCTAGAAGGAAGTGGTGGCAGATTATTAATTACTTTTGGGCTTTATTCATCTTGTTATTTTGTTTCAGTGAAAGCGGCACTGGAAACATGAAAAGGTACCAAAATATGAGACCATTTTTAATCACTAATTAATCACTTATATAGAATCACTTTCTTATTTTAATGCTAGTTGCAAAATATAACTGATTTTGATTTATATTTCACTAAGACATATCATGAAGTTGCTATGTATGTTTGTAAGTGGGTGTGTGATTTTAAATTCAACCAAAGTGAATGGAACAACTCATATGCTCAAAATAAAGCGTATATTTGTCTACCTTGCTGAATTAATGCTTCATTTGTTTTCAGTTCAATGGGAGAGAGTCGCATTGCTTCAATATTGCAGATTTAGGCCACCACATCTCATCCAAGCGTACTGTAAGTCAATGAGAATCTTTCTACTTGCAGCCTTGATCACCTTGCTGAATATATGGACTTTTAAACATTTTTTTCAGAGAAGTTACGAATTGCTTTAAATGTTTCACATACATATATTATGTTTAGAAACTTTTCTTTTTTTTTTTTTTTAAACCCTCCAGATAGAAGGTAGAAATACTGGATGAAAACAGTTCTATTGACTTCAAGGGGTTTTAAGTCATTCAATACAAAATACTTAAGGGAAAAAATAGTGGAGAGAGGAAGGAAACTATATAGAAGATATTAACGTAAACTGCAAAGCATTCATGCAATAAGGGAGATTCTCTTCATATTCTAGTGACGGGCAATTTGAATGAATTTTGCATAGAAATATTTAGGGCTATGTAATAGGAATATATATAAAGAGTATTTAAGAATATATAATTTATTGTTTCTAATAAATTATATATAAACAAAATAACAACTGGTATATAATTTAAAATTTAGCAGTTACAAAAGTGAAAACTAAAGACATACTTTCCAATAATTAAATATCACAAGTTAAGGTGAAAATCTTTACATAGCCATTGTTTAAGTTGATAATAAACAGATACAAATATGATGTTATAGAAAGTTACATGTTATATATATATATAAAAGCCTGAATATATTTCTTGTAAATTGTCTGTGGGGTATTTTGTTTGTAATATTTTAGCCAAGTAGAAAGACTCCTGTTTCAAAACTTGTAAGTATTTGTATTCTTCTTGTTGTTCTTACTTTCATTTAGAGGTTTAAGCTGTTTGCTCTGGAACAGAAAAAATCATATGTTGAAACAGTAAAAATAAAATTACTGCAGAACTGAGTTATTGCAAGTGAGATGAATGCCTATAAAAAAGTACAGATCACAAAAACGCAGAAACAGGATCATTGTGCATATTAGCAATAATGCTTACAGATTCATCATGGCTTACAACAAAGGTATTTGTAAGTGGACCTCCTGCCTCTGTTGCATGCTGTCATTGCTTTGGATTGACTGCTGTTAGATCCCTGTAATCCCGAGCCCTGGGATCTTGTCCTACATGTTTACCCCACTTGGTATGCCTGTTAGTAAAGTATTTAAAATGGAAATGAACTCTAATCTTTGTATGTGTTTATAACAAAGGGTTTTAATCTCTTAAACCCCATATTTAACATGTTTTTTTAAAATAAAGTTTATAAAAAGCTGTGTTCAGACTGATAGCTTATATTTGCCAGTTTAGCCAGTTAAATTTGGTTAATGCCTGGCATTTCTTAACTCAATAGGGTGTCATGGCAGTGATATTACGGAACACATTCATGGATGAGAAGCAGCATAGAGTAACAACAGCCACCGGGCTAAAAATGACATGTTTATAATAGAAAGTCTTGGCAACTTTCGTATCTGTAATGCACTTGTAATGTAGAAAATAGAAGAAAATTTCATATTTTAGAAGACTGATGGGACAGATATAGAAATAATCACAGAATTATAGAATCGTTTTGGTTGGAAGAGACCTCCAAGATCATTGAGTCCATCCGTTAACCTATCATCACTACCAAGTCCACCACTAAATCATGTCCCTAAGTGCCACATCTACACATCTTTTAAATACCTCCAGGGATGGTGACTCCACCACTTCCCTAGGCAGCCTGTTCCAGTTCCTGTTAACCCTTTCAGTCAAGAATTTTTTCCAAATATCCAATCTAAACCTCCCCTGGCGCAACTTGAGGCCATTTCCTCTCGTCCTGTCATCTGTTACTTGGGAGAAGAGACCAACACCCATCTCTCTACAACCTCCTTTCAGGTAGTTGTAGAGAGCGACAAGGTCTCCCCTCAGCCTCCTTTTCTCCAGGCTAAACAACCCCAGTTCCCTCAGCCACTTCTCACAGGACTTGTGCTCTAGACCCTTCACCAGCTTCGTTGCCCTTCTCTGGATGCGCTCCAGCACCTCAATGTCTTTCTTGGAGTGAGGGGCCCAAAACTGAACACGGTACTTGAGGTGCGGCCTCCCCAGGGCCGAGTACAGGGGGACAATCACTTCCCTGGTCCTGCTGGCCACATGATTTCTGATACAAGCCAGGATGCCATTGGCCGCCTTGGCCACCTGGGCACATATTCAGCCAGCTATTGACCAACACCCCCAGGTCCTTTTCTGCTGGGCAGCTTTCCAGCCACTCTGCCCCAAGCCTGTAGCGTTGCCTGGGGTTGTTGTGACCCAAGTGCAGGACCCGGCACTTGGCCTTACTGAATCTCATACAGTTGGCCTTGGCCCATTGATCCAGCCTGTCCAGATCCCTCTGTAGCGCCTGCCTGCCCTCCGGCAGATCAACACCCCCTCCCAACTTGGTGTCATTTGCAAACTTACTGAGGGTGCACTCGATCCCCTCGTCCAGATCGTTGATAAAGATATTAAACAGGACTGGCCCCAGTACTGAGCCCTGGGGAACACCACTTGTGACCGGCCGCCAACTGCGTTTAACTCCATTCACCACAACTCTTTGGGCCCGGCCATCCAGCCAGTTTCCTGCCCAGTGCAGAGTATGCCCATCCAAGCCATAAGTAGCCAGTTTCTCCAGGAGGATGCTGTGGGAGATGGTGTGAAAGGCTTTACTAAAGTCCAGATACACAAATATATATGACTGCCATTCACTTGTGAAGTTATGTTGTTATATAGTATATAACAACTATATAGTATAGTATGTAGAGATTAAAAAACAGATATTGTCCAATTAAGAGAAAGTTCATTAAAACTATCATATCCCATCCCACCTGAAAGCTCATTGTTGCCAACAGATTAAAAGTAATGTACTGAAGCTAAAATTCCATCTCTTACATCTTTGCCTCTTCCATCTTTGTTTATATCAAATGATATCTGAAATAAACCACATTAAGGAGCTTTACCTAAGCAAAGGCAACAACAAGGAGAACTTTCTCCACTGGTGAAGGAGAGAGCATATGGAGGCTGACTATTTTAGCTAATAAAATGCCTAAAGCTTGACGGACTAAATGCTTCCTGGATAATACACTACAAAATAGAATTAGAATATATTCACCTCATCTAGATTTAATGAGTTGCACAGCATTTATTTTCTCCACATAATGAGACATATTCAGTTGTGTTGAAATTCAATAGCCATAGAATCAAAGTTCCCATAAATTGGGTAAAGCAAATACAAGGATATAGCACAGCATGATTTATTTTTTTGCTGATGTGATTATAAAGAAGAGAAAATCCTTAACACATACATATGTATTGAAAGAACAATAAATAGTCAAACAGACTTTGAAACTTATCATCAAGGCAGTGTAATATTACATCATTTTTGCCATTCTATACATTGAAATATGTATTACTCTAAAATCTATTTCTAGAGATTTCTCTATACACTGATACAGGTCTATAGATAAAACTAATTACAAACAACCTATTCAGTTGTAATCCCTGGAGCTGAAAAGTTGCAAGAGTTAATTGTAAAATACACTGAATTAGCATAACTACTGCAAAAAGTAGTGTAAAACACTGGCAATATAAAATTGTTTCTTACTTCATTTGAAGATGGTAAAAATATCACCTATTTAGTTAAGAGTTCTAATCCTCACTCTTATAAGAAATTCCATATTTGCAGCTCCTTGTACCCAGTACAAATCTTGTGGCATGTAGGATCTTTGTGAAAATCACTGCTATTTTCATGTTATGATTGTTATTAATAAATATTTCTACAACATTGACTCAGATTGGCTTTTCCTCTACAAATGATGCTGTGACTTAAGGTAGTGATGATGTATCAATGATCAATAAAATTGCAGATGTAGCTAATGTGATCAGTTAAGTCTTATTTCTTTCAAGAGTGACAAACTCTCATGGGAGGATTACAGAAATAGAATCATAGAATCATAGAATATCTTGAGCTGGAAGAGACCCATAAGGATCATTGAGTCCAATTCCCTGCTCCTCACAGGACTGCCTAAAACTAAACCATATGACTAACAGTGTCATCCAGATGCTCCTTGAACTCTGACAGGCTTGGTGTCATGACCGGTTCCCTGAGGAGCCTGTTCCGGTGACCAACCACCCTTGCAGTGAAGAACCTTTTCCTAATGTCCAGTCTGAACTTGCCCTGACACAGCTTTGTTCCATTTCTTCATGTCCTATCGCTGGTCACCAGAGAGTGGAGATCAGCACCTCCCCCTCCGCTGCCCACCTTAAGGAAGCTGTAGACTGCGACGAGGTCACCCCTCAGCCTTCTCTTCTCCAAGCTGAAGAAACCAAGTGACCTCAGCCGCTCCTCGTAAGTCTTGCCCTCGAGACCTTTCACCATCTTGGTCACCCTCCTCTGGACACTCTCTAATAGTTTAATGTCCTTCTTATATTGAGGATAATAATATAAATGTGAAATCACTAGAGCTAATTTGTACAGTGGTGTGATATGATAGGCATGGTTTTTCTTAGGATCCTAATGGAACAGCTAACTCCCGTCTGGACAGAACCTTACTCCTGGCATAATTTCATTGACTTCAGTAGGCTGTGGTTAAGGAAATGAATCTTCCAGTTATGGAAATGTGTTTTAAATTTATAAAACTTACAATTTTAGTCTAGTAAAAGTAGTTTCAATACATTCCAGTCTACTTTATTGATTTCAGGATGATTTACACTTGGAACCAAAGGTGATGTCATGAATATGCCAGCCAACCCTGTCTATCAGTAACAAAAACCACTTTTAATATCTGTCATCCAATGTGCCAGGTTGTTTTCCAAGTTCAGATAACAGACGGGTAAATTAAGAATGCATTGCACATAAGAAAAAATACACAAAAGATGATAATTTTTTATTAGAACATTATAGTACTAATCAAACATCATGTACAATCAGTAAAGCTAAAGTTTTAAAAGCAAAATATGCAAGAGTTAAAATTCTTAAAGCAAAAATATCTTGGCTTAGTTGCACCTATTTTTCACTTTAAAGTAAATGTGTTAACAAAAATGGGACTGTAATAAGCTGTACTTCTAAAGTTTAGCTAAGCGTACATGGCAATAGAATTGTATTTCCAGCCTACTTACTATTTAGTCTAAATTTACACCACCCCACCCCCTTACTTTATTGTGCTTTTTGAAGAATTTACCGTTTTGTGAAGGTGAAGCATCTGGTAGGACTTTTAACAATTTAAGAAAACACACATAAGATGATGATGCTAGAAAATGAATATGTCAAAGCTTTATTCAATTGTTAGTATCTAACTGTACTAGTGATAATGTAGGCAGTAATCACATGTAGTCCAGGCAAATTCAAAGATATTATTCTGTATCAAAGTCTGAAAGATTTGGTTCAGTTATGCAAATGCTCATTCACTTGACTAGTCTTTATTCATATACATGATCGTATTCAACATAATTTTTGCAAACAATCAAAACACTGAAGGGCTGCAAAAAGAGTATCTTGTGTTTTCTTGTGCTTTTCCACAATTTTCTATACAGGAAAAAATTCTGAAGAAACTCTATTCAAAATTGAGTATTATGTAAAGCAATAAATGTCTGCAAAACATTTTGGTGTCTGTGTTCCTATTTCTACAACAACATGCATTATTGTTAATCATGATAATCTGAAACTTCATTGTTCTTGAAATATTGGTTTCTTGAGCAGATTTCTTATACTTAGATGAATATAACTTTGCTGACATTTAGAAAATATTGATACCTCAAACTTTTGTATATGTCAAGTTTGACTGAAAATATTATATTAATTATCTTTTGGACTGCATGAGTAAATTATTCATTATTACATCATCATACTGTGGAGAAACTGGGTTGCACTATCTCCAAAGATTATGCATTACTTAAAAATGGTTGAAAGCCATTTCTCTCTTCATTACAATTGTCACATTAGTGAAAGAAACCAGTCAGCTTTCCAGGAACATTTTATTTATTTAGAGCCTCTAAGATTTCCCAGGGGAATATGTCATATAATCAAACAAAAATGCTTGGCGTGATAGATTCTGCAACACTGCATTACATTCTGTGGAAATTCATTTATGAAAAAAATGAACTATTCCCATGTTATTCAGTGTCATCTAGATATCTTAATAAAACATAAGATGAAAGCAGTCATTGGTCATGGAAGTTTGAACTGTATTTTGTTCTGATTGTTTTCACTATTCAGTTTGATGAAATGAACATTCTATGTAAATCCGGCCATCTGAGAAGAAAGTTAAAAATTGTAATTATTTTGTGAAATTAAAGAAACATTTCAGCTTTATATGGTGAATTGCAGAGTTATATTAAAAAATCTTTGAAGATTTGAATTGCATTTAAATGTTCAAAGCCTTTAAAATAACAGAAAAATAGATCATCTATTAAAATACAAGTGTGTATATATGTATGTGCACGTATGTGTGTTTATACATGTGTACACAAAAATAAAACACATGCATGTGAATGATGTACGCATGTCATACATTGTGTGTGTATGTGCATATATGTTTATGTATGCATTCATACATAAAATCACACAGCAATTTTGAGCCCTCTAGTGGTAAGAAACTTCTTAGTTAAGAAACCATTCATCTAGTCGGAAGTATATCCACTTGAAAGACAAGTGTCTAAACTCTACAGCGCTATTATGCTCTGGGTTCAGGGTGGCTCCCTGCAGTTGGTTTGAATCTGTAGATACAAGTGTCAATAACAAGACAGATCTGCAAATTAATTTATTGTTTCTAGCATGGTAACTTTTCTGCCTTTTCTCTGTTGAAAATACAGCTCTTCTGTATTCTTTTGACAGGTTGATGATAATTTGTGATATTCTTTAAAAAACAACAAACCCCTGACATGAATACTGTCAAATAAACATGAAATGTTTTCACACACAGTGTCCCATTCTTAACCTCACATTGTATACTTCCACAAAGTAAGTACCACAGGGGGAGGAGAAGAAAAATCTGCATTTCAAATTGGGAAAGGGTTCATCACATATAACTTCAGCCATGTAAAAGCGAGGCTTCTAGACTAAGCTGTTGTTGGCACTGACCCTACTGTCACTGGAGGTAAATAGGACTGAAGGAGTTGCCTTCTAAAGGTACCTGGAAGAGAGCTGTAAGATAGATGAAATCTTTATGGGTGCAAGTTTCTCTCCATTTCTCAAGGAAACCTGGCTAACTAACTTAGAATCAATGTTTTTCTTTTAGAAGGCTGAACAAAATAAATTATATAGCCTAGATCCAAACAAGACTAAATAACATAATAATAAATACTATTGTTTATAACATGTAATACATATTAGAAGATAACAATATAACATAATAATACTGCATATGTATATTATACTAACGTGAATAAATAAATAACATAAATCTCAGGTTAATTTAGTACATGGGGAAACCATTCTGTGAGATTGCTACTATTTTGGGGAAACCCCAGAATAACATTCAGAAGTGTTTTGCTTGGTGCAGGATGGGTTTGATGGGCTCCAGAGATAACACTTGCTTTAATTTTCCTCCCGGACTCAGTTTAAACATTTGGTCTGGATGATCATCCATGCCTTAGACCTTATGCATCCTGCAGATGACCTATTTCTTCAAAGATTAACACTGCAATCGGGACCTTGTCCCTGCAGGAACAAGGGAGCACAACTATCCTAAGCTCCTTTTAAAGGGCAATCTCACTGGGAGGGCCTTAACTATGGTATTCATTCCCTCTGTCCACAGTCCTATAATCATGAAACTCGTTGACTCTCAAGAATAGTAACAGTTTAATTGACCAGGGTTTTTAATAGGGATGAATATCAGTGTTTCTGGAATTATTTCATTAAAAACATAGTATAGTAATTTATGAATGTAATTGGTTATGTGCCAAGAGCTTAGAACAGGAAAATTATGTAAGTCATAAGCAATTAATTCTCATTTTTAATAATACAGCAACAATTTTGCTTCCAGTGTATTAGAGCAATTTAAATATATTGTTATTCAATTGACTGTTTGTTTATTTTTAATATCTAACAAAATCCCATACATAGATGATACAGAAATGAACTCCTAAAAGGAATATTTTCATAGGATGCCTGTAAAATTTGCACAGGTTGAATGTTTTTTACAAGATTATCTGGGTAAAACATGCAAGAGGGAACATAAGTTTGGTGTGTGATAACAGTCCACCTCAGGCAGGTAGCGAGGCATAAGGTTGGAAGCTAGTTCCAGCATGCAAGAACGTGATTATCACAAAAAAACGCAGTAGGGTTATACCTTGTAGAAGAAAACACTAGTGACTTCATAACAGTGTAAAAAATTCCTTTGGAGAATAACACTGAACAGTATTACGTGACTTGTAATGTTAAGGAAAAAATAAATTTTACATTAAGGCACTGCGCTTTTCTTGTTTAGAAATCCATTTTCTAGTGGAAATAAAGTAGTGAGGAAACTAGTACAATTTGTCAGTGCTATGCTTGGGATAAACAACTAATCTTAAATTCATACTTCACAAAATCAAATGTTAGTGCTTAGTTATGAAATGTTTATAACAGGAGTATATGATGTCTGGATAAAAGTGTTTGTAGACAAAATAGTCTTAATTTTCTCCAAGAAGGCATAGCGATTGCTTTATCATGGCTAGAATATATTGGTAAGGAGGTTTTATGGGTTGCATAACCTATCAGGAGTTCTTGGTTCAAAAGGATTATTGAACGGCAGCCTGGTGAAAGAGGAGAGGAAATTAAATTTAAAGACTGCTAGAGTGAAGTCATCAAATCAAGTTGTACTTCCAGACTGATCTTTTGCAGCTGACATCACTATCATTCTTCCTGCATCTCGCAAGTATTGCATCAGGTCTACAGTAGACCAAGATATCATCCATTGGTGTGTCACATGGGACAAGAATCTCCCTGTGTGAACAATGGCACTTCATGGGCCACCCAAAATAAAATAATTTTAACATCTTAAATAGCTAGCTTAAAAAAACTGCCACTAAATAACCACGGTTGAGAGTATAAACAGTGTATACTAGATAAAAAGGTAAAGACTTACAGAAATTCAAGTTTTGTCTCCAGCCCTTAATATGTACCACATACCGCATAACGTTTCAGTCAAATGTTTAAAAGACATATTCAGGGCACCAGCTAAACAAAGCTTTCCACACAAGGTTGAATAATAAGGCTGAGGAAGGACAGTCTGTTAGACTTCCTGGGGCCCTATGACTTAGGTAACAGGTGCTTGGGTAGATCTTCAACAATATTCCCTTTGTTCTCCATTTATTTGGAAACGAATACAGAGGCCAGAAGGCAATTGAGCAATAGACTGTCTCTGCTGTCCAATGTCGTAACTGTTGTCCAATAAGGCTAGCAAGATAACAGCAGAAACATCAGTTTTTATGAGGCAAGACGTAAGTTTCATAGAGCCTCTACAGCCTCTATTATTAAATGAGGTCAAGATTTGGTCTGAAGAAGGGCTTGAACTGAATGCATTTCAAAGAGATCACCAATATGCTTCTATAAAAGCTTGTAAGATAGTAAGAATCATAAATAATATAAAACATCTCACTTCATGATCTAAAACAATCACTGTCTAAGATTAGGAGAGGATTCTTTTGTGGATATTGCCTTATAATAAGCTGGCTGCACTTTCCTGAAGACACCGGTTCCTCATTATCAGCAGCTGGGTAATAGTTTTGATGTTTTCAGTTCTGCTATTTCAATTTCTGCATATGTCACTAAGGGCCAGGAGAGACCATCTAAGGTTCAAATAGAAAAAGAGGAAAAGGTTCCCAGATAAAAAGGTACTTCTGCATTGCCACTGAATTCCTGTGTCACGTCTATAGGTTTCTTTCTTTGACATTCAAGAACTGAGTTGTCAGACATGTTTTTAAGAAACCTTTTTGTAGTTTGCTTATAGATGTGCAGAAGTAATCCTGTCACAACAGAGGGAGAGTTTATAAAAAGATACTTAAAAGCCTTATCACTAAAAAATACAGTGAAAAACATCTTGTGTAATATAATCTTAAAATATTTCTGCTTACCTTATTAAAATAAGTCCATATGTACATACTTATTCCTAATTATGCAGATTGCTTATCCATTTGCTTTACATGTTTTAGTCTGCTTTATATATGCCAAAAATGATAATTAGATCATCTAGCCTGTCATCACAACTCATCAAATTTTGCACTCTATGTCATTGCCAGATATTTTATCAGACTAAGACAAAAGCCCTTGTAGATGTATCCTGAGTAAAAAGTTAGAAAGCACCCAGCTTCCTGAAGGAAAAATAATCAATTATACTAGATATGACTAGGTGAACTGTATCTATGATTAGAAGGAAAGTGAAACCCCACAGTGCTCTGCAAAGCAAGCTGGGAAGAAATTTTTGCAAACTGAAATCAAGACAACAATGAGTTTCAGTTTTTTCTCACAGTATGGTATCTGTGGTCCTTTCTCTAACCATCACCCATTCTGTGCCCTCTGTGAGGAGAGGAAAAATCAAAAGTCCATAACCACAATACATTAATGCAGATATACATCAAGTGAAACAAAACCATCTTGACTTTACAGGCAATTATTTTAAGGCCTAAATTATGAGATATTATTATACATACTGCCCTGCTCTGATGTGCAAAGATGAGATTGTGGAGAGCAATCAAGTCTTCTATAAATTTAAATTTCTCTACTTTTCCTCCCAAGCCCAAAAATGTGAGGGGATTGAGTCTTGTCCTCAAGGACCAGAAAGGACACCAGAATTATTCAGTGTGGCCCTCTATACTCCCCACTAGTAGAATGTCTTCCACAAGTTAGATGAAAGTGCATATAATTTTGTTTTAAAGGAACCATGTCCCTTTCAGGTCTCCCAGTAATTTTGTGTATTATTTCTAGAGAAATTATCTTAATTTCAATTTCCAGTGATTTGCTTGTGTTCCATTTCTGACAGCAAGATCAAAAAGCTCTTTGCTGTCAGATATATTTCCCATGTTTAAATACTTATACTCATTTATCAACCCATCTCTTAAACTTCCCTTCAATATACCAGATAAATTTAATTACTTACACCTCACACCATAATACAAGATTCTCAGCTATGTGATCTTGGGTTTGGGGGATTGGGGGGGGGGGGCAATATCCTCTCCAGCATTTTGCATCTTCATTCCCCTTTATTATCCATTCAAAGATTTTGTTAGCCCTCTTCACAGAAGCACAGAAAGCTCAGGTTGAGGATGTAGTCTATGATACTACTTAAAACCTAATTTTAGTCATTGTTTTTTAAGACAGATTCTGCCATTCTGTAGATATAAACTATCTTGAATTCAAAATGTATTCCTCTTAATTTGACGGTATTAAATCAATTTTTCTGGATTCTAACCATTTAAATCACTTGCTTTAGATTACTATAATAGTAATCCATCCCTTATTTTTTAATAGCCTACCAATCTTTGGATAATTCTCAAACTGTATACAATATTCACTGATAAAGCTAGGTACTTTTTAACAACTTTCATACCTTTCTCCCTCCGGTTCCCAGTTTCCTGTTGGAAATAAGAATTGTCATGTAACAAATCGAAACAAGTTAAAATAACTTTCTTTTTTTTTGAGTTACTTTTGCATACAATTTATGCATAAACTTTTCTTTATCCATCCCCTTCAAGGATCCAGAAACAATACTTTGAAGGCCATAAAATATATGTAGAGTGAGGTTAGAACTGGAACAAGAAAAAAAAATCCAAAAGATACTGGATATCAATATCAAAAGAACAGTGTCTAATCCCTCTTGCTCATTCCTGTGAATTTCATAAAATGCAAGTGTTTGAATCAAAAAAACCTTCACTACATGTAGTAAGTGAATTAAATCCAAGTGTACATGCGTACTTCATTTACCATCCCCATACAGCAGTCAAAACCAAAACCAAACAGAAAGAGATCTCACAAAACAAGCTATCTGACTAGTAGTAATTATAATTGCAGTCTCTAGTTCATTACCAGCAAAGTTCCAAGGTAACAAATCCATTCTTGTACCTCAAAGGAAGGTCAGGCTAGCTAATTTGTTATTCTGTGTTATATCCTTTTCTGGATAATGGGACAACGTTTGCAAATCTCACTGTTTCCCAGTTTTCCAAGATAAGTTAAAAATTGGCAGTGATTCCCTAGTTCCTCTGAGATTTCTCAGCATAAATTACTTAGCTAGTTCATTTGAAACATTCTGTAATGGGAATAAATGTTGCCTTATCAGTGCTTTATTTCAGATAGAAAATGTTGTGTTTCCATCAACATTTGAATGGTTTGGCCCTAAACTAGCCATTATCTCAGCTTCTCTTACTCTGAATGAACTTGTAACCTTTGTGAGAAAGATACACCACAGTGTACAACTCTCCTTTTTTCCAGTAGATAATTCTGCAAACATTATAGCTCAGATGAAATAAAAACATCCAGCAAGTTGTGTACATGCTTGCTTTCTTAAACATAGCTTTTTATAGGAGTCCCTCTCCCTTTCTCTGCTCTGTCTTCTATAGGACTTTCCTTCCCACCTGAGTTTCTTAAGAGGTCAGAATCCCTCTTCTAAAAGAGTGAGTTACCTTATTTCTTGTTTCTCTAGTTTTGTCCCAGATAATGCGGAAATACGCAGTGAAAAATCTATATTCTATATTCTACTTTGCAATGCTGGAGACTTCTTATAAGCTGTGACTTGATTAGACAAATAAAAGACTTTGTTTATATGTTCAGGATAGGCTACTTCAGAATGAGAGGGGGAAGAAAAGGACTCAGAGAAGCTACTTTATTCATCGGAAGTGTTGTCCAGGGAGTAAAAACTGGAAGTAAAATCTAATATTTTAGAGCAGTACTTTGGCAGGAAGACATTTTTAGTATGTGATATTTCAAAATCTGGAAAACATTTCTTGGTGCTATTACATATTTTAGAGACTCCCTGTGTTGACAGTGTTTTGTTGATGCTTTTATATGTGGTTGGATGGTTTTGTTGGCATCTGTAAATTCCAGAATTATTTCTACTGTCAACAGCAGAATTGCAATAGTAATGCCTTAAGGCTGCATTTTTTTTTTTTTTTTCTTTTTTTCCTTTTTCTAAAATAGATACGAAAACAGCAGACCACTTTCAGGCAAACAAACTGACTGATTTTTACAGAAAGTGCCCAGTTTCATAACAGGTCTTCTATAATCTTTACAAATATTTCTTGTTACTCTTCCAGAAATGTACTGCAGATTTGAATTTGACTCAAGTGGCTCCACTGGCTATAATCAATGATTCTCCAAGAATTAACCAACTAGACAGGAATTTGCAAATAAAAGCTAAGAATTTGGATGACTAAGTCTGGGAACTTGGAGGAGAAATGGGATCATATGGGGTAAGAAGCGCGAGACTGAATAACAAGAAAAAAGAGTAATGAAGTGAGAATGCTGTGTGATTAGAAAGTGAAAGAGGAGAAGATGGGTTAGCAAAAGGACTAGTGTCAGCTGACCTGCAAAATTCTGAAATCAGCAGAGACTGAATGAGCTGAACAAGGAGGTGGGGCAGGAAAGATTATGCAGAGAAAAGAGTGGCGATGTAAGACAAACTGGAATGAGGAAACTTTGGGAAGCTTGATAAAGAAACGATTAAAGGGAGAGGAGTGTGAAGACCAGAGCAAGGACAAAAGAAACTGAGTTTCGATGGAGAAATGAAGGCAACACAGATATTACCAACCTAATAGTTATTGTTACATTGTTGTTTAAAATAACAAAATGTGGTTCTCTTTGAATCTTCATTTTTTCCAGTTTCATGCTAAGGAAAATATATATAAAATTACTTTAAAAATAATTACAGTAAAAGCATAATAGGGCTGCAAGCTCAAGCACCCAGATCTCGTCTATGTTATGGCTGTTACCTATCAAACTTACCTTGAGTTTCCATTCCCCACTCCCTCAAACCAAAATATTGTGATACCGCCTTTGACTAGATGGTGCTGTTCTGCTTTTTCCACAGAAAACAGCTCAGCCAGCTGATCAGGATATTGTATGCATGGATCAAATTAAACCTTAAAATATATAAAACTTATCACATGAAAATATAGTTTCTTCAGGCCTACAAAAAATGACATGAAATATGAACTAATATACTTAGTGCTTCTGTGTTCTCAAATCTAAATGTGTTTTCCTAATTATTTACACCTAAATTAAAAGATTAAGTTGAAATAAAGTAAAATGAATGTATCTGAGAACTGTAAATTTCACTTAGGCTCCTGAAGACTCTGAATGAGACAAAATGACAGTAATTTCTACTAAATTTTTTCAGACTTCTTATTTAAAGAGAATATTTTCTAATCCCAATACAGTTATTTTATGTACAAACTTTTAAAATTATTTCAAAGTATATGAGTGCTTTAAAGCTCTTTGTACTAATTTCATACTGATTTACTGTGATTGTTGCTGATACATTAAATACATTTAATCAACTTTATTATGATAAAAGTTTAAAAAATTGACACCAGACAAAGCTAGTTCAAAACATCTTAATATGATTTTAAAAAAAGTAAACAAGTTGAAACAATTGCTTCACCACTCTGCGGTGGAATGAAATAATGCATCACCGTTCTGAAGTTAGTATTTTGAATGTCTAATAATATACCAGATACATATCATCCACAAAGTGTAATTTTAATATTAATTTTTATGAGTCAGTTCTTTTCCAAAAAGGTCAATTTTAAGTTAGTCTAATTTTAAAAATAGCTAAATAGTCTAATGTTAGACTCATGTAGGTAAGCCGTTGGCCTGAATTCTTCACCTAATTCAGCTTTAAAGGTCTGGCTTTAAAAATGATTTGGTTCATATGTAAAATACTTTCATTCTATGTCTTTGGGAAGATTGTCTATGCACAGAGCTAGAAGGAATTAAAAGGAAAAAGGCACGATACTGTATGTGTAGAAGTGGAACAGCAGTGAACAAATAATAAGGGCAGACACATGAGACGTTGTCTCAGATACGTAGAAAGAAATACTTGATGCAAGAAGTGAGGTTTAATTAGGCTGTAACTTTTAACAATTTAAGTCAGCTGGGAGCCGCCCTGCAGTAACTCAGACCACAAGGGTAATCATTACTTACATTTCCACTTACTGGACAGCTGCTGCCAGTATTCACCATTTCACAGTTAGTCCAGCCAATTTCTAGGACCTCACGTGTAAGAAAGGCTACTGAAAGCTGTAACCCTGTTTTCCTCTTCTTTAGTTATGGCCTTTCTTTTCATCTGCTTTAACTCTATTCAAACTGCCAAGACGTGACAATGTATGCAGCGCTCTAACCCACTCCGCTAAGCTGTGGCTATAGGGACGGTAGAAATAGCTACTATTTGCATGCCGGCAACGTGAGAAATACTCTATTCCACTTCCAAGGAAAGTGAAGGTGCAGTGCCTATATAATAGTAATTTGTAATTAGTATAGTAATTATTAGTAACAGTAATTGTAATAATAATTCTAGAGTAGTCACAGCAGAAAGAAAGGGCTTAGTCTGATGGGGAAGCCTTATGCTGCCTTCTCCTTGTGCTCAGGAGATTAAAAACTGAACACTAAGGAACAGAAAATAAAGATGTGATATTTGGGCATTTACTCCCTGACAGTTTTACTAAATATTCTATTCTTATTATTTGAGTGGGCAGAATAATGGCTGCACAGTGCCTACATAAGCCACTACACTGATATTCAAAGGCAATATTGTTCATAGGATCTCTTTCTATCATCTCCCTCTCTCTCTGCTGGCACAACAGCCTATGAGATGCTTGAAATGCAACGTCCATAGTAAACTATACATAAGAGAAGAAGTTCTGTTAAGTTTCAAAGAATAAAACAAATCAAAATTGCCTTGTTTTGTAGTTCCTATTAAAATGTATTAACCTATATATATATATTAAATAAAGGTTGACAAATTGTTTTAATAGGTTTATGAGTAGCATCCTGAGATGGAGGTTAGCAATTTTGATATACACCTTGAGTTGAGAAATTCATTTGCAGGAGTGTTAAAAATAAATAAATAAATAAATCCTTAATCCCTAGTATTTTAAGACTACAGTGGACTCTCTTAAGATGGAATAAAGCAAAATAGTAGCCTGTGAAAAGTCTAAAAATTATACAAAAATGGACCTACAAATTTCTTCTCTCTTAGGGCAGAACATAGTGAATAAGCAGATTTACCTGCTACCTTCCTGAAAGTAGGATCAGATTATAAGTATCTGTAGAGAGCACAAAGTTTGTTATTCCAAAGCTTTCAATGGGTAAATTTCATAGTATTTTTGCTTTCTCTTTGTCACTGTAGAGAATGGCTCCTTTTCTCCCTCCCAGGAGGGATTTTTCTCTCCTTTTCTATTAAAACAACTAAAACTTGAATCAGTGAAACTGTGAAAGAGGAAAAAGAAATAGAAGCTAAGAAAAGTAAAAAGTTTGAAGGCAACTGGAAATTGACAAATAAGTGTCAGAGCAGAAAACGATGGCAGTTTGCCAACCAGCTGCGAAAACTAATTCAGCTTTAGATAAAGAGATTTTAAAGGGGAAAAGGACAAGCAAACTTCAGAAAAAGGAAGAATAAAGGAGCAAAGAATAAATCCTTAGAGCTGTGTTAAAGAAGAAACATAGGCAGTGCTTTGTTGTTTTAACTGCAGAACTGCAAGAGGGGCTTTTCATTGAGACTTTGAATAGCACCAAAGAAACAGCCAGAATAAAGTGGAAGCACTAAAGGTTTCCTTAATGCAGTAGCTTATAGACCAGCCCTCAAAAAGGGATTTAAAGATTAGCTTTTCTAGACAAATAGAAATTATTAATGGCAGTAAGTGTTTTCTTCACCACTCTACATATGGACATAAAAATAAGTGTTACGCACAGTTCTGTGTACAAATTCATGGCAAAAAGTGGCTGAGATCGTTAGACAAAGAAACAACTGACAAAGAAAATGAAATAATTGAAAATTTCAGTGGAAGACACCGTTCCCTAGGAAAGTGTTTTAGTGAGCCAGTATGTAATCTTCAAGAACAGAATCTTTTTTTTTTTCCAGGTACATCATGTTTGTTATTTCATGGTCAGAGAGCATGTAAAAGAATGAAGTGATGAGTGCCGTCTGGTCACAACAGCAGACCAAAATAGCAAGCTGATATATAAAATAACATGAAGGAAGGTGGTCACAGGCTTGTCCTCTCATCTGTCACTAGGCCTTTTAATCAGGCTGTGAATAGCAAGTCAGCATGACGTAATGCTGCTGGTTATTATGCAGAGATCTAATGACTGCCTCTGCTCTGCCCAATTACAGCATTCTCAGAAGTTCCCTTAGGACAACATCTCCTGATCATTCAGACTGTACAGAGCTTAGTGGTCCCCTCTGGGTGCCCTCGAAACACCACCTCTGAGCTCACAAGAGGATTCCCCGAGAGTGCCAGGCTCTGAGAGTGACCTCACGTGTGCCCTCTGTATGAACCGCATCCTTTCATCTCCATTATGCACGGTTTCACTCTGCTGCATGAAATTCCCGGAGCAGCATGGCATGACTGTCCAGCTTCCATCCCGCACGGGCAGGATGCACATGCTCTCTCACATTACAGCATGCACCTTAGGTACGTGAAAGGTCTTGCATTAAGAAGCCAAACAGGTTTGGCTTGCATCAAACAAAAAGCCTTGACGTGTATAACTGCCATCAAACTCAGGGAGAGTTCACCTAGTATGTTTAGAACATTTCTTAATTATCCTTTCATAAAAGGAATTATGAATGGGAAATATCACCCCAAAATGTTGTGGAGAAAAATAGGAATAATATTGTATTTTACTGTGAAGTTTGAACTCAGAATTTCAATGGATCATTCAAACAGAAAAAAAATACTTCTGCAAATAAATTACGTTTTCATTGTGAGCTGTAGTATTGTTATCAGCACAGATTAGTAAACTATGAAATAAGAAAACAACATGGAGACCCTCTGTTTGCAGTTAGTCACAAACAGACTCTAGAAATGTCATCATTAGTTGACATTTCAATTGTGAAACTTTCTCATTTCCTGCAAGCTTAGGCAAATGAGGGATTTAAGCTATATTTTATTTTTTATGGCTACATTTTCCAGCAGTCAGCTGTTTCAGATTGACAATAAAATTCCTAATGGTAGTTGTTTGTTCTTCTTTCAGGAAGTTTCTTTGGCAGTTTTTATCAGCTTAATAGTTGTTCTCCTGCTACTCAACAGTGCTGAAGGCTATACTTTCAGAGAGATATAACAAACGAGGATGTTGCCTATGCATCTTCCATGGCCTGTAAGACCCTAAACTTTGTCACCATCCTTATTTTTTATTGTCTTTCCCTGTTCCTAATTTTTCACCGTGTATTTGTGCTAATGTTTAATAATAGGTATTTTAATATGGATTTTTTTGAATTGGAGGTGCTTTAATTCATTGTCTGCTTTTTTATAACTATTTCTCCCATTGGATGTGCATATCTTCTGGTATGTATGTTCTTTGAATATGTCCCAGTTGTGTGAGTGAGCCATACCCAATGACAAACTGCAAGAGAAGGAAAATTATTCAAAACATATATCACTTTTAATTCACATCCTCCCTACAATATAGAATTTTCCTGCAAAGTCTTTTTAATAATTTATGAAAGCAAAAAAAAAAAAAAAGAAAAAGAGAAAACAAACTACTTGAGACAACATCTGGTCTGGAAAACTTATCTCACAGGTTTCAAATGACATTCTCCCCATCTGTATCAATGGGTCCATTAGAATGTTTTCCAAACTATTATCTGTGATGGGGTGTGCAAACTCCTTGGGGTAAAGACAATGTATATATAGTATTGAGAGCATTGATAGCGCTTGATAACAATAAGGGGTTTTATGATCATATACTCTAGTTTTTTAATGCTGTTATTTGAAATTTGTGTGGTAAAGATGTTGCTAGCAACTAAGTGAGAATTTGTGAGTCATGAAAAAATAACTGGAAGGCATGTGTTATGGCTTTCCATCCTGTTCTTCTAGACAATTAATAATAATTGCCAAAAGGGACCAAGGAAGCCTGTCATTCCGATTGCTTAATCAGCCAAATACCTTCACTGACATTAAGGAAGTTACTGATGTGAACAAGAGTTTGTGGACTCAAGACCTTAATTTGGCAATGACTGAACTAACAGTTCTTGAACCACAGGAAGAGAAACTGCTGGAGATGGGGCTGCCCTTGTGTGTGTCGAGTTCAAATCATGTTACATGGGTTCCAGGATAGCAGGGGTGTTACCTGCAAGCCTGTTGTCTCCCAAATGCGTAAAAACACATTTATGACATATACATCAAGGGTTCTAAATTCCTTTTTAATATGGATGTTCGTGCATGATTCACTACTGTACTGCTTCTGGACTGTTGATTGAAAAATAGCATGTAATATTGCTCTACTACTGCATTCTTACTGCCGATAAAATCAGGCTAACAGCTAAGAGAGCTGGTTTTTTGGTTTTTATTTGTCAGACCATAAAACTGAAATGTTAATTTCGCCTTCAACAATATCTAATTAGTAACAGTTCCTATTCAAAAACTTACTTTGTTTTTATTGGCTTGAGTTACACTGCAGTTTTTACAAAGTGTTCTATGAAATGACTTTTTTATAATTTCTTTTAAACTTCATTATCTTTTTGATGACACAGTAATTTTCATTTCTATTTTTTAATCTCCTTTTAGCCAACTTTTTCACTTTGATTTTTCTCTACAACAGTGCATGATTTTACCCATTTATTTTGATAATTTTTAATGGAAATTTACTTTTTGACAAGGACACACTAGTACTTTTAGGTGAGTTGTGTTTACCTTCTTAAAAGACTTTTTCAAAGCTGGCCCTCTCCAGCACCCATTAAAAATAATAAAACTGTCCCTCTGGGATATAGCTAAGATCCTAAGAGGTGAACAGATTAGCAAGAAACTGAAACACAAATAGTTTTCAGCCATGTCATATAGCTTTGATGGTCTTTGCAATCTATACCAGAGAGTGGTCCTCTCCGCAACTCAAAGAGAGAGCTCAGGTACTGTAAAAATTGGCTTACTCTTGGAAGTACATTTTACCTCTAGCTGAAAAATACAGATGGGGGCTAAAGTAGTGTGTAAGATGAGCATCTTGATGAAACTATTTTATAAATTTTTTGTTGCCCTGTGAAACAGTTTGATAAGCTTTTACAATATTTTGCAAAACTTTTTGCTGAGTTTATATTCAGGCCTGATGTCTCTCAAAATTGGAGGAAGACATTATTGTATCCTTTTTTGGATACTTGATGTCTAGTATTAGGACTTAAAGTTTCTGTATCATGGAGAACCTTTCAAATAATCTCCTCTCAGAATATTTTTCTTCTAGCATATTTAAGCTTTGAAAGCTTTGAAAAGGAGTGAGTGGCAAGGGTCTTAGAGCTATCTGCTTATAAAACAAATAAAAGGCAGCAGAGGCACATGAATTATGCAAAATCATGGGAAGTGCAGAACTGGAAAACTCTTATGGAAAAGTTATTAAAAAATTACTTACTGTGAGCATAATAAGATTACATTTACTGGCTTTCCTTAATGATATTACAGTTGAACAACAAGACCGTTACATTTTTTGAACAAATAATATTCATCTTTCTTTTTTACATGACAGCTTTGCAAATAATGGAAAACCGGATTCCTTTTCAGTTACTTTAAGGAACTAAATCAAGTGTAAATCTCACCAATAAAATCACTACTTGCATTTAAGACTGAATCCATGCCAGTGTAGCACTGCAGCACTTAAACTTTTTTTTTCCCAGTCTGCATCATTATTTGCAAATCACTAAGTGTGGAGAGCTGCAGACAAAGCGGCTGTAGGAACAAAGAATCTATTTTTGATTGTAGTTGTTTTTTGGTAACATAGCTTACCTGCATCAGAGGCTTCAGCTAATAAACATTCATTTCATTTTCCTACCCAGTCTTGCTGTTTTTTTCCCTTTTTTATATTTCATGGAAGGTAGAGTCCTGCTAGTGTTCTGCCATTCCAGCAATGTGTGCAATATCCTAGCATAAAAATACATAATAGAAATACTGCTTGTCCAAGCTAAAGTTATTGATTTGTTTCTTTCACACACTTAATACAGTTTAGTACCTTTTTGTCTCCCAAGATTTTTCTTTACCACCTAAGCCATTGAAGTTATCTGGCTCCTTAATGATTTTCAAATTTCTTTGGCCATCGATAGGATAAAGTATTAGTTTTGTAAAACTATCTGAAGGTCAGTTTTGTCAACTAAGTGAAAAAATTTTGACAAAATCAGCTCTTTCAGAAAATTATAATAGGTTTGTAACTGCATTAGTTTAGAGTTGAACATGCTGAAAATGTTCATAAAATCCACATTGCTATTGGGAAGTGCTAGAAGAAGCATCTGCTCTTCTTTTTTAGTGTGCTTTTATTCAGCGGTACCCACAAATTTTCCAATGTGCCCGTTACTCTGGTATTGGATGTAGGAGCCTAAAGCCGGCCTACATTATGCTTTAAAATCTTGCAGTGCTTTATGAGCTCTGCTTTTTACCCTTGTTGCTCAGTAAGTATCTTCTGTGAATAGATATAGATGCAAAATAATAGCAAACTCACATCCAGAGTATAATTATTGTACTACCAATTAATACATATTCTTTCCCAACATTTAAATAAATTAACAATTCTGACAATTCCATTTTTTTTCTCTTAAAGATGTGTTTTAATTGGTAGCAATAAATTAGTAAAGAGATTTTTGTGTAGGTGTCAAGGTGCTGTGCAGGCTGGTGGCTCCCTGGGTGCTGGTAGCATTGGGAGCTCTCCATGGCGGTCTGTTGGGCAGGGCCTGGCAGCCAGTGCCCGTCCCACGCCCAGGCAGAAGCAGGGTGGCTGGGGGGCACCAGGGCAGCCCCAGCCCTGGGCATCGGGCACCTCCCTGGCAATGGGGACTGGCTGAGGACGGCCTGGGTTACAGGCCCGCGAGTGGGCCCGGCCCAGCAGGGCCTGTGGGCAGGCAGGGCAGGGCCGTGGGGAGCTGGAGACTGGCCCTGCTTTGGCATTGCTGGGGCAGGGGCTGACGGCCCCACGCAGCTGCCATGGGGTCCTGGGCCGTGGGCAGGGTGGGGGAGCCCTGAGGGGGCTGACGTGGGGTCCTGGGCCGTGGGCAGGGTGGGGGAGCCCTGAGGGGGCTGACGTGGGGTCCTGGGCCGTGGGCAGGGTGGGGGAGCCCTGAGGGGGCTGACGTGGGGTCCTGGGCCGTGGGCAGGGTGGGGGAGCCCTGAGGGGGCTGACGTGGGGTCCTGGGCCGTGGGCAGGGTGGGGGAGCCCTGGGGGAGCTGACGTGGGGTCCTGGGCTGTGGGCAGGGTGGGGGGAGCCCCGGGTGGCTGACATGGGGTCCTGGACTGTGGGCAGGTTGGGAGGAGTCCCACCCTGGGTCCCCCCATGGGTCCTGGGGAGTAGTGAGGGACAAGCAGGGCTGTGAGTGCCCTCAGGGCCATGACAGTAGGAGCGCTATCCTCCTTATCCTGTTTTTGTTCCTTTGAGTAAAACTGCATCTATAGTAATTGCATAAATGCTCTTAATTGAAAACCTCATCTGAACCTGTCCGTGATACTTCAGATGAATAAGTGAATTTATCTACAATATATGAATTAGTACACATATTCATTGCTGCTATTGTGGACTCGTATTTAAAAGTAAGACATTACCTCCACAAATTTTTTAGGACAATTTAAAATAAATGCTACATATTGTTTGATATTTTGTGTGTGTGTGTGTGTGCTCATGATTAACTTTGAATTAATGAGTATACAAATTTTGCGTTACAGATAACAAGACAAAATCCTGTTCCCTTTTTTGACCTGTAGATGCATTGCAAATCTTATGTAGTCCTTATGTAGATAGATCTCTTCACATGATTTTGCTCCCTTCAGATGATTTATTAGTCAAGAACTAATTTGTTACGTAGGTGTTGTTTTATCCTTAGTTATTTACTAAAGGAATCCCTTGCAATATATACTCTTTAGGCCTGATCACTAAAAAATCAAAATCTAACCTATATTTCAAGTACCAGACACAAAAAGAAGTATCTTTGGGCAATAAGATTTGTCTGTGCAGAGTAAACAAATTATTTTTAATAGGTACATACAGTTCTTCAATTTGATAGCCGCTTTTGCCCATGTTGCCTGTGCCTTGTGATTCATTGAGGTCTAAGAAATTGCTCCCAGAACATCTGATATAGTGTTTTTATCCAATTAAGTCAATAATCACAAGGATTTGGAGTTCTCCACTAATACAGTATGGCTCAAAATTGGTTGATACTAACCTGTCAGCTCAAGTGGATTAATAGCTGGACGTCATTAGCAGATTGTGTGAACACTCCTAATCCATTTTAGGATGAAGCCAGGCAGGTTAGTTTAAATCATCTTAGTGGGGTTTCAATTAACCTAAACTCGGACTATGTACCAGGATGAGGATATACACTTATGTCTTTTTCATCTATATTTGCTTCAGCAGTTTCTCCCTCACATGCATTAGTCAGCATCTGGCTTCTGAGAATAACTGCTCTCTCGGGTCTGCCAGCTGAGCTGTTCATGTGGTCACTCCTGCGCCCGCTGCAGTTAAAGTGAGCCGAGTTATCAAAGCTCCATTATTAGTTTAAACTATTCCTAAAAATACCTTATAGGGAAGGTATAATAAAAAGTTTATATGAGAATTTATATTTCAGAATATTAATTCATTATTTGACCTATGTTCTGTTTCTTCCTGGCATCTAAGCAATTATATTTGAGAGAATGGACCTGCATTTAAGTGTTGCAAACTATAGGAAAAGCTCTTTACCTGGAATACTTCTGTGTGCCTCCTTAAACTTCAATGGACCTACACTGATACATGGCAACTGAAAATGGAGCCAGAATGCCGTAACAGTGGACAAAGCATCAAATGCATGTTTCATGTTCTGAATATTTACTGGATAATACGAATTCTTCTGACCCCTAATTATAACTACCCTAAAGTAATCAAGGAAAATAATTTATTTACTACTCAAGCAATTTACTGTTATCAATGTGGGTAATATTCTAAGTTATTCTCCTCTTATTTACCAAGGAAAAATGTATTGGATGCATTCTGATCTCCCCCAAGTCCATATGGCCCCCCTATATTGTAGTCATGTTGTCACGTGCCCACACAGTTAACACCCTTATAGTCAGAAGGCCACACAGTTAATACCCTTATACTCAGAAGGCAGCACTTTAGACCACTGAGCCCTTTTGTTTGATGATGCATCTCCCTTTTAGGCTAGTCTCCTTTTCTGCCCACCACCACTCTCACTCTGCTTTTTCTCTCTTCCTGTGCAATGGTTCACTCATTCATCGTCCCTGTCACAATTCCCTGCTGCAGCTGGGCCTTGGATATAGCTGTTCTGCAACTTCTTACCCCCCATTCACCTGGAGATCCAGAAACCAAGATGGTCACTGAGGAGAGATCTCAAGAAATAGCAGTCTGAGGCTGAAGCCCAGCTATCTTCTACAACGTCACTCATAAGCCAGGCATGAGAGATTACTTTTCACAAACCTTTCATCATTGTAGACCCAGCATTAAAAGACACTTGCCTTTTAGTCCTTGACAGAGTTCAGCATAAGAGAGCGAGGTCACTAGAAACCCATAATCATTAATATAGCACTTAGATTTCATAATAGTTGATTGTTTTAAAGCAGCAGGCATATGTATGTATTGAATTGGTTGAGGAGAGGGGTGGAGGGAGAGGAAGAATGATGCAGGAATGTCAGTCTATTTCATGGATTGATATGAACAGCCCTCCTTCGATTACAGCTTGCTGTTGCTAAGTGCAATTGTTGCCCTGCTGTGTTAGTGGAAGGTGATTCCTGGGCAGTGAACTCTTTTGGATTATATGTACATATGCTGAAGCTTGGGACTATATCTGCCTTTAAGAAGCGGGAGAGTTTTTCTTACTGATCATGGTTCTGGAGGCCAGCCTAACACTGGTGGATGTCTGAAAGTGGACAAGGTGAGGCTTCCTCCATCTACCAGCTCATGTGGAAATACATTTCCTCAGAATCCACTGCAACCATCACCAGGAGATCCAAAAGATGATGGAAGACTGGTTCCTCAGAAGGAATTCTGCATGTGTCAGCCCTGCAAACATCACTCATCCCGTTTGGTCCTTTAGTGAGGAGAGGAAATTTGTACACCCTTAGTAGCCCAACTTGGTTCCACCAAGGGAGAATTCAAATCTCTTGCCCTCTAGTAAAATATTTATGCAATTGTATCAAGGGCTTTTCTGCTCCAACTCTTCAATTCCACTGTATCTTCCCCTCCTTTATTGTAACTGGAAATAAAGAATCAGGGCAAGAATCTTAATGATTTATTTGATCTTGCATTATTTAAAATTTAGAATATAATTTTAATAATTTTTAAGCTCGCTTTCATGTACAGAAAGATTTGATTTTTTTTTTAAAAAAAAAAAAAGACAAAAGCCTCCATATCAATGGCTCAATCTTACAGAATCACAGAATCACAGAATGGATGAGGTTGGAAGGGACCTCTAGAGATCATCTAGTCCAATGCCTCTGCTCAAGCAGTGTTACCTAGAGCATGTTGCATAGGATCTTATCCAGGTGAGTTTTGAATATCTCCAGAGGAGACTCCACAATCTCTCTGGGCAGCCTGTTCCAGAGCCTGTTCCAGCTCTGTCACCCTCACAGTAAAGAAGTTTTTCCTCATATTTAGATGGAACTTCCTGTGTTCCAGTTTGTGCCCGTTGCCCCTTGTCCTGTCACTGGACTCCACTGAAAAGAGTCTGGCCCCATCCTCTTGACACCCGCCCTTGAGATATTTATAAACATTGATAAGATCCCCTCTCAGTCTTCTCTTCCTCAGGCTAAATAGGCCCAGCTCTCTCAGCCTTTCCCCATAGGAGAGATGCTCCAGTCCCCTAATCATCTTCGTAGCCCTATGCTGAACTCTCTCCAGTAACTCCATGTCTCTCTTGTACTGAGGAGCCCAGAATTGGACACAGTATTCCAGGTGTGGCCTCACTAGGGCTGAGTGAGGGGAAGGATAACCTCCCTTGACCTGCTAGCAACACTCTTCCTAATGCACCCCAGGATACCATTGGCCTTCTTAGCCACAAGGGTACATTGCTGGCTCATGGTTAACTTGTTGTCCACCAGGACTCCCAGGTCCTTCTCCACAGAGCTGCTTTCCAGCAGGTCAACCCCTAACCTGTACTGGTGCATGGGGTTATTCCTCCCCAGGTGCAGGACCCTGCACTTGCCTTTGTTGAACTTCTTGAGGTTCCTCTCCATCCAGCTCTCGAGCCTGTCTAGGTGCCTCTGAGTGGCAGCATAGCCTTCTGGTGTATCAGCCAGTCCTCCCAGTTTTGTATCGTCAGCAAACTTGCTGAGGGTGGACTCTGTCCCTTCATCCAGGTCATCAATGAATGAGTTGAACAAGACTGGGCCCAGTACTGACCCCTGGGGAATACCACTAGCTACAGGCCTCCAACTAGGCTGTGCTGCTGATCACCACCCTCTGAGCTCTGCCATTCAGCCAGTTCTCAATCCACCTCACTGTCCACTCATCTAACCCACACTTCATGAGCTTACCTATGAGGATGTTACGGGAGACAGTGTCAAAGGCCTCGCTGAAGTCAAGGTAGACAACATCCACCACTCTCCCCTCATCCACCCAGCCAGTCATGCCATCATAGAAGGCTATCATGTTGGTTAAGCATGATTTTCCCTTGATGAATCCATGCTGACTACTCCTGATCACCTTCTTTTCCTCCACATGCTTAGAAATGACATCCAGGATGAGCTGTTCCATCACTTTTCCAGGGATGAAGGTGAGGCTGACTGGCCTGTAGTTTCCTGGGACCTCCTTCTTGCTCTTTTTGAAGACTGGAGTGGCACTGGCTTTCCTCCAGTCCTCAGGCACCTTTCCTGTTCTCCATGACCTTTCAAAGATGATGGAGAGTGGCCTAGCAATAACATCCACGAGCTCCCTCAGCATTCATGGGTGTATCCCATTGGGGCCCACGGATTTGTGGGTGTCTAGTTTGCCTAACTGATCTCTAACCTGATCTTCCTTGACAAAGGGAAAGTCTTAGTTTCTCCGGACTTCCTCTCTTGCCTCCAGGGTCTGGGATTCCTGAGGACTGGCCCTAGCAGTAAAGACTGAAGCAAAGAAGACATTCAGTAACTCTGCCTTCTCTTATCCTTCATCACCAGGGCACCCACCCCATTCAGACGCAGGCCCACATTTTCTCTAGTCTTCCTTTTGCTACTGATGTATTTGAAGAAGCCTTTCTTGTTGTCCTTGACATCCCTAGCCAGATTTAATTCCAAATGGGCCTTAGCCTTCCTCGACACATCCCTGCATACTCTGACAACTTACTGCGTAGTTCTACAGTACCTTCTTTGAACGAGCAGATAGGATGAGTTACATAGTTGTCGCGAATCCTGATTTAGGATTCTGCTGACTACACCAATTTGTCACAAAAGGGTGATTTAGATTGCTTAAAGAACCACTGTCAAAGGTATTAGAAAAAATTGGTTTTAATATGACGTTGTAAAAGTGCAACTTAACAAAGTTTGATGGCAAGTTTCACTCTATTAATTACTGCATGGAAGACACATACAAAGGAAAATTGAGTTAGAATGGAGTTCACATAGAGATTGGAGATGCAAAAGGATAAGAAAGACCCTCTCGTTCAGTCACAAGGTTCAGAATGGACCCCCTTGCTTTCTAAACTCCTCCTCAGAGAGGAGTCTAGGTGCAGCTGGATCCAGACTTAGTCCCAGACTTGGTCAACAGTTTATGTCTGAAGGATTATATATGCAAAGTTTATAATAGCTGCACGGATTAGTAATGTTTCATTAGTATCAATTCAGCACGCAATCAAAGTTACCAAGGCAAAATCAAAGTTACCATACTACAAGGTTATGCATGATATCAGTCGCTTACCAAAGATCTGCTGTTGGTAAAAGGTCTCTCTGCCTTGAGGAGGAACCTCAAGGGGCATCCCAGCTCAAGGGGGGATCACCGCCATGCAGCCAGCTGCCTAGCAGGGAGAGCTCAAAGAAGGCTCACTTAGGCTGTCATATTTATGGGATAAAGTGGTTGGCTTATAGTCAAATTACACATGATGGGAAAGGTATACATGAGACTCCTTGTACCCACAACTAACTTTGTTTCTTGATAAATGAGTCTTGGAAAAGCTATCCACTATTCATGTGTTAATCGCATGATCAGTGTTCCAAGCTCATATGCATCGATGGTCACTGTACCACTCTGCTCCTTTGTTGGTTTTCAGAGAGCAAAGGAGTTCTTGGCCCGGCTACGGCTCAGGCCTTGGCCTCCTTTGGAGCCTGTACCAAACTACCGCTAGTTTAGTTAAGGGGTCGAGTGCACCCGTCACAATAGGAGTCACTGTTACAATACAAAATTTCAGAGTGCAAGGGCTTGGCACAATACACATTGTTTGAGATGCTGTTCATGTTTTATATTCTATATCTTTTAGAGTGTTCCCCCTTGAAGCACTGGGACAGTGCTTGGAGGATTTATGAAAGAAGTTCTTGGAAGTGAAGGAAAGCAGTACATATAGTATTTTTAGGGTAAGGGTTGCTTTTTAGTTACTTCTGAGGAATATAACAAAGACTAAGCAAAAAATAATGCTTCATGCTTACTGAGGCAGAAGCAAATTCAAAGTTAAGAGGTCAGATGCTTTTATTACAATAGCAGTACATCTGGATCTGTTAAATAATCCACTGCACTGCACTGAACATCACATTTACATTCTTTAAACTTGTTCTATTCTTCAAGTTTTTCAGTACATAAGAATACTAAGGAAATGATGAAAAAGCTTGATGCTAAAATGAATGTACAGTTTATTTATTTAAATGTTTTATATTTAACATAAAAAGTAAGATGCTTGCAACATCTTGGTATATAGTTAAAATTTATGGTAACATTACTGTGGCTGAGTTATTCAAGAATACAAGAAAAGAAAAGGTTTGTTTTTTTACTGCATCTTTTTAAGCAGTCCTCAAACAATCTGTGTCAGTACTGAAGTATAATTATGTTCCAGACAAGACACAGCATGGTTTGGAGCCCAGGTAGTAATCTCTGCTCGATCGTTCCTGGCTCTGCGATAGGCCGTCTTGACTCACTCTGGACTATGTTTATAGGGAACCATGAGCCATAAGGAGCATGGTGCTGAGACATCCCTATAGCTTTAGACTAAGACAGCAGAGTACAACTTAGATTATCGGTTTGGGCATTTGGCCAACATTGCTGGAGCTGCTGGCAACAGCGTGAGGCAAAGAAATAAAGGGAGAAAGTAAGGAGGTAGTAATGAACCCTGGGGCTGGAGCAGAAGCTAGTGACAGCAAGATGTGATTGAAAAAGGTGGAGAAACACTGCTATGCTACACATTTTATAAGTGTTTTAAAAATTCTACATTTCAGACAGCAAAAATACATACGTATTTGCAGGCGTGTACATTTTTAGGGATGCACACACACACAGAAACACACACATACAAAAAAGATGTGTTGCTGTATAAACATTAGGTTTGCATTTTTTGAGTGTCTAGAATATTAGGTGAAATTCCAGCAAGGTTTTTATACTTAATTCCCTGAAAAGTGTGTTGGTAGATACTTTTGAGAGGAAAACAAAGTAAAATAGATATTCTAAGCTACTCCAGTTTGCCAAGCTCTTCAATTTTATTCAGGGCATCTTAGGAACATATAAATAAAGACAAAGTGGCAAAATATCCAAGTGCTTGTCAGATTTAAGGAAACAACACAAATTTTCCCCCATGGAAAGCCATTATTTAATTTAAGAATGCTTACTGGCATCAGTGTTGATTTTGTCGGTAGACAGTGAGTAAACAAGCTATAATGCCGCCTACAATATAAAGTTATAAACTTAACGTCTTAGCTTGCCTCTGTCAAACTCAAGGGCAAAGTTCCAATTGACTTCACTGGAGCAGGAGTGAAGTATGGGACTAAATAAAGTTCGAGCTAGCTTGAAATCTATTGCACACAGACTCATTTTTATTGTTGTAAATGTGTCCTATATACCACTTTTCTCTATAAAAAGAGAAAAATTTCTGAGCATCTGTTATTTTACATTTGTACTTTACTGAGTACAGGAGATTTTATTTCTACCACAAGCTTAATTATTCAGAATTTGTTTCAGTAACTTTATTCTATTTGGCTTCGCATTGTATTTTGGACTTTTAACTCAAAATTGCAGATGTTTGCAATAGGTTATGCTTAAGAAAAAAGACTAACAGTTTCCCTTATAATGCCTACTAATCTACTTAACTGAATCCTTCTTTTTCTTATAATTTGCCTTATCTCTTCTTTTAGTTTTTCCAAACTAACTTTTGTTGTGGGGCTTACGAAATTTATTTAGTACCTTACACATTGTACTATGTTGAACTAATGGTTTCTTTGAATTTCTTATATATGTTAATTCCTGAATTGCTGTATATCCAGGACTAGATTGTTTTTGCAGTTGTAGCTTTGTCTGTATTAAAACACTTCTGAGTCTATTATCACCTCTCCCAATTCTATTCCTTTTCTTTAGCTGTACCTAAAAAAAAAGTTATCTTTATAGCTTTACATCAAAACTAGAAATAAGAAAGTCCACGTATAGCAAAATCACAAGTCCATGTCCTTAGGTGCTTATTCAGTTCCTATTTCTTTTTCTCTGTTTTTCAGCTAATAACTGATTTTTTTCTTCTCTTAAACCCTCCCTTAGGAATTGTCTATTAAATTAAGAACCAAGTTAAGAATAACATTAAGTCCAATCACAGTGGTTTAAAAAAATAGTAATTTAAAAAAGCCCTTACTTTCTATTTTGAAAACTGCAGATTATCAGTCATCTGTTTTGCCTCAATGGAAACCTGAAATGGGAGTGTTCCTATAACCTTGAAAGCCTCATGAAATAGCAGAAAAAGTGGTGCTTATTCCATTTACCTGAGAAACTAAATCCTTCACTTCTCACACATCCAAAATGTGCATTAATATGCATGGAAATTTTTGATCTGTGAAAATTGTAAGACAAGGCCTGTTGTGCACCATTATTTATACTACAGAATATGAGGGTTAACTGTGTGCCTTAGAAAGTGGCTGACCCAGTATTTGTCACTCAAAATGGAAGTAAACCAGCTGTGTACCATAAGTTATAACACAGAAGAAATTGTTATGGGCATTGCTGTAAGTTCCTTGAAGAGACCTAGAGTAAGTTAAACTAAAAGACCCATGGGTTTTTGTAGAATTGCTTTTTAAGAAAGTACTGAAAAGGAAAGAAATCAAGTTTGGAAGCCCCACCTTCCCTTCTTTTTTCTCCTGTAAGACAAAATGGGGTGCACTGGCAAACTAATATAACTGACTGGTAGAGGATCTAGGGAGCAAAACGTTAACTAGAAATGAGACAGCTAAGAGATGTAGGAGACGGGAGACAGAATAAGCAAGTATGCAGAACATGGAAGGACAAGAACAGGCCACTGGATCAGCCAGTTGATGAGGCCTTGAAATAAGACTTCACTCACACTTTCTTAACTTAAGCAATATGACATATGATACTTTTCTTGGGAAAAAAAGGACTGGAACAATATCTGGGGGTCCTCAGTTATGAGCACACAATCTAGTCTGGATGAAGATCAACTCCATATATTGTTGCTGGCAGGAAGATTGTTGCTCAGCAGGATGCTCACAGCATCTGGCTTAGTGAGATACTCCAGTTCTGACTTAGATGCTCTGAATAGCCCTCTGAAGGACCATATATTCCTCCATTGACTAAATAAGGAGACCAGGGAGACAAGCTTTAACTTGTAAGAAAAAATATGGAAAAGGGAAAAATAAGCTACAATTTTTTTGCAAACCCTGTACCTCACTTCCCCCTCAGAGGTTCAGTTCTTCTCTTTCTTCCTTCACTGCAGCAGGGAGGCAGTGTGATACACTCTTATTTTTCATGGCACAGCAAGTGTTTCTTGATGAGTCAGTAAGGTTATACAGACAAGCGCATTCAAAGGATGAGAGTCCAGTTATTGCCAGTCCGCTTCCTTAACCAAGTTTGCAGGGGAAATATAACAGCTCTGCAGGATCTACTTTTCCTTCTCATACTATAAGAACAGCTGCTGGAAGGGGATAGACATAATGCAGACTACATAATGGAAGCAGAAGTATTATAAAACTAATGCTTTTCAGTTTTATTTGCTTTAGAACTTTGCCAGCATTGTTGTTGACTGACATATTAAATAATTTTCTCTATGTTTGAATTTTCTTTTCCTTTAGAATGTGATTAAAAATGAAAGGAAAAAATGAGTACCCTTTTACATCGCTGGTACTTAGATTATTCAGTGTTTTATGTATCTATTGTATTAGACTAAGATATATTACAGCTTAACTCATTTTAGGAAATGCAAGGGTAGGCAGATTTTTATTTTTAATTTAATGAATAGCTCAATATTTGGTATTGTAAAATGCTCTTAAATAGTATGTATACTTAGAAAGAGCTTAGGGTGAAATGTCATTTAAATAAAGTCCAGCCATAAAAGTATTATGTTTTTTTTATAAGAAGTTTGCATCTTAAAAACAAATGAACAATGGTTAGAACACTTGGAAATGCCAAAAAATATTTTTCTGCTTTTATACAATCTTTTCTGGGCCTGTACAGCCCTGGACATTTGTATTAGCTCTTGCTTGAAATTTGTAGAAATCTGCATTATTTCATGGTTACAATAACCCTCGTCTTATAAGGGACAGAACACTTTGAAGGAGGATTTTACAATCTCCTAACAATTTCTAGATTTTAATTATGTCAGACATGTCAGTTTGTGATCTGAAATGTAGGCTTATAGGCTCATTTGGCTATTTATGTTTGCTATCAGAGAGACAAAAAAATGTATAAATATGCGTCTGAGGCCTAGCACATATTTGTTCTGGATCTGCCACCTTGATCAGTGCTACTTAAATTAACCAGTCCTGGCCTGGGTAGCAGTAATACAGACTGAATGAAGATAAGATCCCTCAGAGACTTTTAGTAGCTTAGGAGTATTGTAGGTGGACTTCCTTGTTGATGCTGAGCTCTTCTACAGTAGCATCCACAAGTCCATAATGCTTCATTCTGGAAGACAACAATTTGGCCTTGTTTTTCGTGTCTTCACCACCTCTTGACTGGTCTGGAGAGATACAGTGTATTCGGAAAATTTTGACTTCAGTGAGTGCCCCAAGTGATATAATTCTCCATACCCTCAATTTTATTTCCTGCTTTATTTCAGGGCCTGACCACCCTGAATTTCCACACTGTACATATGGTAGTTTGCTCCTGGGTCTCCATCCTTCTTCACACAAAAATATTTAGATCGCAGGGCAATGCATGAGGTTCAGAGGAGACCAAAGCCAACTGCCAGGTAGCGTGGCTACAATGATGAAATCAGGGTGAACACAAACAATCCTTACACCATGGTAGAAGGGCCACAGGTTTTTTCCTGGAGGTGATCCACAAAGACGATTAAAAGCCTACCTTCTTTCCCAGTACTGACTTTACATAGATTTCAAAATCAAGGGCCAATATACTAAAAAGAGCGCTTGGAGTTTTCAACATCTACATTACCCTGTGACATACTTACTCTGTGGTAAGGATAAAGCATATCTTTGTGGGACAGGCCTGGATTAAGGTATTATTTCCTTAGAGAGTTAAGGTCTATCAACATAGTCCAGCTCAACTGCAAGGTGCACTGCAGTCAGTATTTTCCAACTAAGTTAAAGTAATGTATATAAAGAAAATAAAAAAAGAAACAAGGCACTCTTCCCATAGGCAAGAGAATCAGAAAACAAACAGGAAAAGTGTCTAGTCCTGTTTCTTACTGCCCTACCGGAAGAAGCTCAGAGTGATTACTTTGATATGCAAATACCTGTGTAAAATAGAATAGTCCTATCCTACTGTGCTCTTTGATAAATAACAAGCTCATAGAAAACCACACAGCTTAAATAATACTTTGGATTTTTTTCTAAAAATCAGTTTGCTTGTAAGAAACAATATATCAATGGCAAATATTCCTGAAGTCAGTGGGAGATTCCAAAATAGCTTTCACATGGCCCAAGATCAGATCTGAAGTTTGGATATGTCCTAAGGCATTACAATTCTCCAAAACTGTAAACCTCAGTTTATTCCTCACAAATGTTAAAAAAAAGAGAGAGAGTGAGAGAGAGCAAGGGTGAGATTAAGAAGAGAGTCGTAGGCAATTATACAGGAAACATCTTCTTCTTCTCTTCAAACTACATAAATTACTTGTCGTTTGGCAAACACTTTTTCAAGTGTTATTTAATTAAAATAAATGAGAAGCATTCAAGTTAAATTTAGCATAACAAATTATATTAGCTTCATGATATGATAAGAACATATATTACTATTTCCAACACTTTTTCCGGTGGATTTATTCTATTTTGTGAACATTATTCTTGTTCTTCATATTAGGAAAGGAACGTATCTTACTGCTATTTAAATCCTTTACAGATAAAAGAGAACATTTGGATAAACGTATTATGTTATGCTGTCTCTATAACCGTATTTTGCTATGCTGTGCTTTGTGAAGTGCTTACATGCAAGGCATCGTAAGATTTATAACTTTGAAGAGGTTTTGCATATTTTGACTGGTCACAATTAAAATACTTGTATATCTTCTGATTCTGGGAAAGTGTGATCTATATTCATCATAAGAATAAAGGAAGAAAAACATCCACTGGTTATTAAAGGAGTAATTTATCTAGATTACAAATCAGATTTTTATTCATAAATGTAGGACATGCTTTTGCAAAATAATTATAAACTATTCTCATAACTGCACGGGTTTTTTTCTTAGACTTTTTTCGGTCCCAGTAGATGAATATCAAAATTTCTTAGTAAACTTATGAAAGTAAAATGCACCTGCTTAATCAAATAAAAACTCATCAGATACAGAATTTAAGGTAACCTCAATAGAGATTACTTGTTTTTCAACTCTGACATCCCAAATCAGTATTTCCTATTTATTTTTTAAAAAATGATATTCTTAGCTATAGTAATAAAGAGAGATTATTTCACTTTTTAAGGCATTTTGTTGAAATTTGCTTTCTGAAAAATGAATACACTAGCTTAGGAGGAAAAAAGAAGCAATAGAATGATGTATTTTAACTTACCTATCTGAGAAAAGTCAGCTGGATAGAGGAAAAATGTTGCTGAAAATTCATCAGAGTTTCTAAAAGAGAAAAGAGTGATTACTTGATAATGAGTATGACAGAAAAATATTTGGTTTGGATTTAAATTTGACTTTTTAGGACAATGTGAATTATGTGGTATGCAAAACCATGCCTAAACCCAATAAATGTATTGCATAATATTATATTATATGTTGTACAAGTTGATTGGCATTCACTAGTTATAATATATGTCTTAATGTCTTCAAATGGCTTAAGATTTCTAGATGGCACACCAAGAGGTGGGTGCTTTCACTGGCTAGGATGTTAAGTTAGGAGGACTCTTTACAGAGGCTTTGAAGATACATTTCTTTTCCCACTGGCTATGTAGACAAGTTAGATGTTTAGTCCAGAAGAGCTAATTCAGCTACTGCCTAAAATTTAGGCAAATGTTAGGAGCCTGAGTACGACAGAATGATCCCTAATAAGTAAAAGAGGGCACTTAGCAGTCCAATTCTTAAAAAGAAAAAAAAAGTCTTTGACACTGTAGAACAGTCAGGTGAGGGTTGCCTGTACTGTGCCAGATGAGAAGGTGAATTAGGCAAAAATGTTTTGGCCCAGAGCAACTGCTTTCCTTGAATCCTGAAAACATCCATGAAAGTTGCATGTCCTTAGTAAAAAAGTTGCTGGGAAGCAGCCTATTGCAGGAAACCTGTGCACGCCTGCCATTCCTGTTGCGTGTGACAACGTGGGAAAACCAGGTATCTTCAAGCATAATATGCAAAACTATGCCTAATGGAAAACCAGAGAGAAACATAATACCAAAGTGAATTAATAAATAAAAAGATTAGCTATATCCTCTAGACCTACCAAAACTGCTATTACAGTTATTGAACTGTAATTAGAAGGGAAAAAGTGGGTGTCAACAAACAGCAGGGGCCTAGTTGGGATAAAAAGGAGAAAATTGAGCTATTTTTTTTTTCTGGGTATTTAGAAAGGTAATGGGATGATTTCAAACACAAGTAATATAAGACAAGGTGAATTCGTTTATCTCAAAAATACAATGCTTTTAAACATCTAAATATCTGCTGAATAACATATCTAAAATGGTAATTTGTTTGCTAATAAATATCTGAGTTCAGAAATCAATGTTTCAACCATTTCCTTTGTTTTTAAGAATGATTCTAAATATTGTTGCTATACCCCTGTGGATCTCTTGTAAAATAATTCAGTTATTTGAACAGTTTCTTGTCTGGGGAATCCACATATTTGTGGAAATGCTTTATGAAAGTTTTCTGAGTATTTTTTTCATTTCATTTCCAAGTTGCCAAAGTCTAAATTTATAGCAAAGATGGTCAATTAAGAAGATAATCACTGCTGCTCTGGCTGACAGAAGACTTATGATCGTCCTTCTCAAAGATTCGATTTCTCACAGTTATGTAAAGAACAGACAAAACAGGAAAACAAAGATTTGAAGTTGGAATTGTCCAAGTTCACACAGTAAGTGAAGCGAGAGATAAGGAGGAGTCCATAGGACTCCATAGGATTTGCAAACAAGCTGCATATTCATTAGGACATGCTATTTTTGATATTGGATAAGTCACAGGAATTTCCAAACAACAGTGTTGACCTTTTCTCTTTTTTTTGGAAGAAATAAATTAGGGAACAAAATCTCCCCAGTGCAGCTGGTCCTTTAGTGATCAGGAGAGTGATCAAACTGTGCACAGCAAGAAAATACAGTATCTTAAAGTTCTGCCATTAAAATTTCAGGATAAATGCTGAATATACAGAGATCATGGGCTTTTCTTTTGGCAATACTGATTTTCTAAAGAAATTAGCTCAATAACTTTCAATATCTTCTGGATATTTTAATGGAACATTTGTGAAATTTGGGGCCATTTTGGAAACTATTCTCTTTCTGTGGCATTACATTTACCTCTGAGATAAAGCACAGCTGCACAAATCTTTACAGCCAGAAAAAGGATAGGTACAGAAAACTAATGTGATGTTTGCTCAGAAAATGTTCAATAAACACAAAAAAACTTTCTGCAGAAATCTCCAAATATACCAATTTATTTTCAACAAAGATAGAACATATGGCAGTGGTATTTTCAGTTGTAGACTGTTGTACCTAACATATAATATTACTTACCTGAATTAATCAAAAGAATATAAAAGAGAATAAATATAAACATTAAAATAAACTACAGTCAATACTGTTCCTTAAAATTGTGATGTGGTATCTTTCAAGCCTGAAAATATTAACAAAGCCTACATTACCACATTCAATCTCATGCCTAATAAAATTATCAGAAATAAGCCCACGCTGCCCAGTCCTTTTCTTGGTTACAAGACAGGACTCCTAATCAGGAAACCATTTTGTGCAATAAAATTTTGCTCACAGTCACTATCCGTGTCACCATAAGTAGGCAGTCCATTTGCATCAGCACAAAAGACAACTTACATTGTCTTTTGAAGGCTGTCCTGAAGATGCTCTGAAGACCAAATTTGCTCTCTGAACAAGGCAGTAAACCTCGGTGAGACCCAAACATTCCTGGAGGATGTTCCTCACTGTGTGAAACCCATGTGCTTAAGTGTGCCTGTTGGCTCTGAATACCCTGCTCAAGAGAGAGCTTTTGGGGTTTGAAGTGAGCTTTTCAGAAGACACAGCAATACTGAAGATACACGGCTGCTCCCAAAACTTCTGAAAGAACAGAGCCGTTACAGCCCTTTCTTACCCAAACACAAGCCTCTGTCCTTATTATGATCTGACACTTTACCAGGGAAACTGATGGTATAAAAGCTCCTCTCCGCACCTAGGCAGCCATGGCCGTGTATAATTTTATCCTACCCTACGACTGTTATGGCTTAAATACTCGCTGTTCTAATCATAGTAGTTTAGATGGAAAACATGTTATGCTATGTGCAAGAATAGGGATAATTTTGTCAGAGAAAAATACTTGCTGAGATCAACACTCAGAAGAGGAACTTCTGCTCTGCACTTAACTTATTGTCTTTAGCCTAGAACATTTTGTTTTCAGTCGTTTTGCTGCTGCTGATATTTATAATGTGCCCAGCCTTTCATTTTTGTCTTTCCTGTCACAGCTACTGCTTACATTGTACCCTGTAGATTCACTGTCTTTCCCTGATGATGTATAATGCTATATGTAGTTGTGATTATCACCTACATATACAAGTAATATAAACCTTTTCTTTTTTTTCTTTTTTTTTCTTTTTTTCTTTTTTTAATGCAGTAGCATTTGCACCAGCTTCCAATCTTATGTACCACTTTCTCCTCCTTCAGAACCAAGCTGGCAATTCTCATCTTGAATAGCTTTAAAATTGCTCATAGCAATCAATGACAACTGAGGCATCGCTAAAGAATTTCTTTTATCTCCAAGCTCCAATTTAGATCAGTCATTAAGCTTGAGTAAGCTTGAGCTGTCAGAACATTGTCCCTCATCACATGCTCTAAGCACAAAAAGTCAACTTCAAAATCAAATTTGTTCTATCTCTTACTACATTTTGTAATGGTCTAGTATGAACAATAAACTTTACTGAAATAGTACTGTCAATCTTTAGAACTCAGATAACTATACAGGCTTTTTATCTAAGGAAGGCTGCTGTACCTCAAATATGATCCACACTAAATCATTTCCTTACATTTCTTCCTTTATGCTGTTTGATCTTGTTAGTGATGTATACTACATTGCTGTGTAGTGCCTTTTTTTTAAATAAGCATACATTTTAAAAATATGAAATGAAAGTATAAATTAAAATATGAGAAGGAAAACATCTAACTATCTAAATATCTGATATATCAAATATGAAAAGACCCATAGATATTCTTCTGCAATGTCTCCATATAAGCAGTCCTTGTTTCAGACAGGATTCAGTCTTAAAAGTGCCAATTTCAAACCTCTGCTTAGGCTATATTTCTGAATTTATACTGGAGTCCTTTTCAACTGTCTCTTGAAAGAAACTCTGGTAATTTTTTAATTCTTTATATTCACCTGAAATCTCCTTTCATGAGCAGATTGAAGCTGAAAACAAAAATCTGGCCTGAACAGGTGGCTTGACTTTCTGACAATGATCTGATTTTTTGGTTAAGGCCTAGTTTGAAAAAAAGTACTGTAAAACTCTGTGATTTACAGTATATAAATACTGAAATCTGCTTCAAATGAAATTATTTACATGCTTTAAGTTGTGTCAGCATTTTGAGGAGGACCTGAAAGGAGAATGAACAAGGCGATACTGTCAAATGATGTTTTTTAATTGTCAAGTGAATGATAATCTTTGGTGGGTTAACGTAGACATCTATCCAGCTGCTCACTTGCTACCCCTCCTCAACACACAAGGGGGAAAAATAAGATGAGAAAGCTTGATGATGAAATAAAGACAGGGAGATCAATTACCATTTGCTATCACAGGCAAAACAGACTTGATTTGGAGAATATTATTTGATTGCCCATTAATAGAGATTTGGATGGTGAGAAACAAAACCAGAAATTACAACAGAACCTTTCCCCTCACTCTCCTCTTTTTTCCAGGCTCCACTTCACTCCTTCATTCCCAATTCTTCTCCCCAGCACCTTCTGAGCAGTGCAGCAGGGATGGGGAGTGGGGGTTATGGTTAGTACGTATCGGTTCCACTCTGCTGCTCCTTCCTTCTCACACTTTTCCCCTGTTCCAGTATGGATCCTCTACATGGTCCTCCAGGAGAAAATCTGCTCTAGCGTGGGCTCTCCATGGGCTGAAGTTCCTTCAGGAAATATCCAGCTGCTCCAACAGGGGGGGTTCTCCATGGGCTGCACTGTGAATATCTGCTCCAATGTGGTCCTGTCCATGGGCTGTGGGGGAATCTCTGCTCCCAGTGCCTCGAGTGCCACCTCCCACCCATTCTTCTCTGACCTAGGTATTTGTACTGGTTTCTCACTTTTTTTTCCTCACTTCTCTGCATCTCCAGCATTTTTGCCCTTTCTTAAATACGTTTTAACAGAGGCACCACACACTCAGCTATGTCCTGTGTTGGGTCCATTGGAGCCAGGTGGAACTGACTGTGTCTGGCACCAGGCAGCCCCTGGCCTCTTCTCTCAGAGGCCGCCCTTGCAGCCCCCCTGCTACCAAAACCTCGTCACAGACACCCAGTACATAAGCCCAAATCCCAGGTTGGTGACTGAGGACTGTTCAGAGTCTCAGTTCTACAGGCTAGCTGGTAGCATGCATCGGGGCAGCTCCTACCAGGACTCCCCATCAGAGCATCCTACTCCTAAAATTACAATGATCATAAATAAGAGTGTCTGAGGTGCTCTTTTTGTACGTAACTTCTCATTGTAGTCCTAGGACTTTTTTTGCAGGGCAGAGTTGTTCAAGGAACACTTGAAAAAGTTGACTTGAGTTTCTAGCTTTGTTATTTCTCAAGCAATTTTTCCAGTTTTAAATGTTTACCAAATAACTGCAATATCTTGAAAGAGTAGGTATTTAGGACCAAATCCTATTTTAATTAAATGGACTTTTAACCTACAACATGTTCAGAACTACTGGTTTCAGGAATGCCTGTGGAATAAGGAACTTCTCAATGTGAGTAAGGGCAGAATATGACACAATAACATATATTTCTCACTGAAGAGAGAAAATGAAAAGACTATTATAGGATCTTCTCTAAGATAGTTTCCCATACTCTTCAGTCTCCCACTAAAGAATTTAGTTAATAAAATTGGCTGTTATTTATAAATCATCTCAGAATGCTCAATATTTGCCTGGAAAGAAAGATAGGAGCTTGCAGATATGGATGACAAAGGTTTCTAGATTTCATCTTTGAACATATAAACTTTAATTCATCCATTCATCATTCCTTAAATTTCTTGAATTCTATTTCATGTTAGGTCAGATGATGGAAGCTCTTCCCATAATTTTTTTCTTTTTTTTTTAAATGCAGCTATTGGTTGCAACAAGTTTCATCCTTTCTTAACAAGTGAAAAAGAACGTGGCATTAGATGTAAACATAACCAGATACAGATATTTCTGATTAGCTGCTATTCATCTGCAGTTATATAAAAATGCATAAATAAAAAGTGAGAGAACTGAAGAGCTTTCAGATGAATACATGTCGTTATATAAGCACATTGAATACAAAGTTGCAAAATAAGAGCTTGGTTCTTAACCATAACGTCTGTAACCTAGTCCCGCTGACTGAAGTGTTCATTCTTCAGCTCTCAGTCATCCAGTTGTCAATCATAAGGATATAGCTCCTTAGGAGATACCTGCAAATAAATACTTTTTGACTAAGGTGCAGTGGAAGGAACAAACTTTATGATCAAGGCAAAAAGGAGCTAGTAGAAAGAAATACAACCAGACTTTTTAAGAAAATGCACTAACAGTGGTTAGCCACTCTTTTATAATGAAGAACAAATTTTTAATTAGTCTTGATATGCACAGCATTCTTTAATTCCAGTATACAGACACGTCAAATATAAATCTATATGAGACTGCATGAACTTATAGGTACTCATCTCTTAGGTAGGCACCATTTTTAATGGCCGGAATCTAAGGCAAGATTTTAAAATGTAGCCAATGATTTTAGGAAAATTACTTCACAAAGAAGGAACAATACACAGTGAATGTTGCTGACGATTTTTGGTCTGTGACCCTCAAAATCATTAAATATTTTTTCAGATCATAGAGTTTTTCTGAGGTGTGACATTACACAAAATTTTGCTTTAAGTACTGAAATGTTATACTTGACAGGCGAGAAAAAGTGATTCTTTTCTTTTACTTAGAATAATATGTATTTGAAGAAAGATAAGGTGGAAAGTAGGGTGTTTAGTTTGGCCCAGAGAGCAGAGAAATCCACAGTCCAGACTTTGAAGTCTTTTTGGAAATAAGCAAGAGGAACTGATGGGTTATGAACTGGAGAATTTGAGCTGCTGAATGTGTTCTGCTGTGAAAAGGGAAAACTGGATCAGGACTGACCTGGGAAGCGTTAGGATTGATGTCTAGGAACCAACTTACTCAGACAGCCATGTAAATGACGGAACATAGGAAAGACAAGCTTAAGAAAGAGGAGTTGCTCATCGCTTACTGAAATAGTTTAATGGAATTTAATTAGATGAGAGATGTGGATTTAGTAATAACTGTAGGAATGCTTGGTACAGTTAAGTCATCCAAAATATTAAATCGATGCCTGTTACTGCTGTTACTGCTACCTCCTGCGCTTGGAACTCCTGCGTGAGTCCCCGTGGGTGGCCTGTGGGTGCCTCTTTGTTTCCCAGCCACCGATGCCACTGCCTTCTGATCCTTCTCCTTACTCTCCACATCAGTGAAGTCAAACCAATGGTGCTGCAAAAACATACATGGTGCAAATAAAAGGAAAATGACAAAACTATGCCTAAAATGGCTTTGCTGATTTACCACACTTTCTGTCATGAAAAGGTACTTGATTTTTTAAAAATCAGCTTTTTTTTTTTTTTTTAATGATCATGGTACATGACATGTAGTGGCTGATACTATATCACTGGTTATTAGTGGTGGAGATTGTGAACAGTATTTTAACTTTGCCTTTTATACAAATATTACAAACACTTTTTAAATGTCCACAAAGGCTCGGGGCACTCTTTTGTCAGGCAGGTTTATATTTGGATTAGGGCAGATCACCGGCATCTACTGTCTGGTTATTATCACAACTAATCAGAGAATGGCAATAAAATTTCTGTGTAAAACACCTTTAGAAAAGGCTAATTCTCATGCAGCAAGGCCTCAGTGTAATACAGAGGAGTGTAATATAGAAGACGAAACCTTAAATGTGGCATCTGTTAAAATCCCTCAGGGATAAAGGCATCAATGAATGTTCATTCCGGAATGACTCTTGCTATGTCCTTCTCCTAAGGAAACTTATATTATCACGGTCTTATTTATAAGGATTTGTTATATTACAGGAATTTTCAGGTTGGTAAGATTATACTGTACTATTAGACACTTAGCTGGGACCATACTCTGTCCGTAAAACAACATGCTCAAACTTACAAGTGACTGAGTAAGAGATGTGGGGCTGGGACTCCAGAGCTATCATTCCAAAGCTTCTGCCGCAACTCCTAATGGCCATACCCAGCTTTCTCTACATATCAGAATATCATCAATATTTACTGTTTCTAGAAGACACACTCAAGTCAGTAGTCCTGTTCTGGCACGTGGTAAACATACTGGTCTGAACTCGAAAGAAAAATGTCCCACCAAATCAACAAAATGCTTGAAGGTGGCTAGATCTTAAAATCATTTGCTTATTCAGAAATATAACTTGTTTTCTTGTCTATCTCTTCAAAAACTGGCAGTAGCAGAATAGAAATTACTAATATTAGATAAAAATGTTTGTTCCTATATACACAGTAGCTCAGGTACAAGGACCTGGCATTAACATCTAAGCATACAGTAATTGTAATTTAAACTAGTAACTGTAATTTAAACTGTTATTTCTGCATGATATTAGACGTATCAAAAATACCATGGGAACAACTGAATTTCTAAGGCAGGAAATTGAACTCTGTAATTTGAATCTGATTATTTTTCTGTTTTATTAACAAATGGTTCAATAGTTTAAAAAAATATATTAATCTTAGGATTTCCTTGACAAAAATATTCAGTTAATGTAATGTGACTTGAAAAAAAAAATAGATTTGGTTGAGTAATACGTTGGTTGTGTTAAATCTACTCACTACGTGGACATAAAATGACCACCTAGTGGATAAAAGTGAAATAGGTTTCTGTTAACAATATTCCTGCAAAAATAGTGCTACTAGCATTGCTAAACTACAAAAAGCTAATCTACTCAATATTTTAAAATATTCAAGTTTTTTTACTGAAGATAATTTTTAATGCTTGTGAACATCTCATCCATATAGATTATGTTTTCCTCTGATTAGTATCTTGATCTGGATTTCTATTAGTGCTTTCGAAATGGTTTCGTATACTGCACTGCACAAAGATGTGATATAAATCTACAAATGGATCCACAAGTGCTGTGAACAGTCATTCAGAAACAGAGAATTTGCTGCTTTTCTCCCACACTGCGGTTGTTTAAGTGTTTGATCACATCTATCATTGATACAAATCAGTATCTACAAACAGTACGCAGTCTCATTTTCATAGTTCAGATTTATATGATAGAGGGAATATTGAATTTTCAAAAGCATCCAATGGATTTGATTCTTCTGTGTAGCAGGGTTAGCTATTTTAGAATATGGAGCTGATGATAGAACGTTTTCCTTTCTTCATTTTGTGCCTAAAGGCTTAGGACTTCATCTCAATCAAGGGAAAAAAAAAAGGGAGTGGAGGAACCTTTTTTATTATTTGCTTACTAAATATATCATTATCTCAAAAAGTTAAATTCTAGATAAAAACATATTCCTACATATTTCCCAATCTATTCTAGCATAGCTACATAATTCAATTAACTAGAACACAGTGATTTCAAAGTATGTATGCACACAATCGAGCTTATACAGTATAAAACAACCTGCAAGTGATCCCTTTTTAAACCCTTACTTCTAATTAACTCATGTACAGATTCGGTCCAAGTGGTGAGCTGAATCTTGCCGAATCAATATGTCTCTGAGGAATTCCAAGGTTTGGCTTGACCCTTTGCTATAAAGTGAAGTAACAAACTGTGGACAGTAAAGCCTGAACAACAGACCTGCACGCACAGCTCGACTTCCATATCTCCGTACAATGTTTAAGCAAATGTTCTAGCTGGTCACTTAGCAACATTCCCTGTTGCCTGATATAGTAATTTTTACCTTGTGTACTTAGTTCACAGAAACCTCGGTGGAAAAATCCTGTTTGGTAGCAATCTGTATCCACTTTGCACAACAGTAAATGACTACACAAAGTGTAAGTCAGCAAAGATCACGCCTCAGACAGTCATGCTGCTCCGCTGTCTGGCATTCATTTCACAGGCTCAGATTCCCATACAGTATTACATGAGTTCTGAATCTGGTAAAAGGTGCTTAACTGATATCCTCGGGAAAATAAATTGAATGACGATGTCATTACAAATTCTTTCTGTAACAGAAGGAATCAAGATTTTGAATCTTGATTAGATGTAGGTCTCATTTAAATTTGAGAGCAAAGTAGGGATCATTAGCCTGGGTACTTAAAAAACTTTCAATTTATTCTGGAAAAATTCAGATCCCAAATAATGGAAACACTGAAAATGTGTTGGGTTTTGGCTTCCCTTGGGCCATAACCAAACACAGTGGACAAATAAATAGTTAATAGAACATTTTGGTGGTTTTTTTATGACTCCAGTATGTTTCAGATCCACAGGCTATCAGTAATCAATACAGTATGAACAGGTAATAAAGAGTTGTAGTGATGAGTCCAGATTATCAAAGTCCTAAAGAAGGAGTAGGCCAATTTAACTATAAACTATAACCTTTTATGCTCTTAATTACTTGTTTTGTTATGTATTGTTATTAATCATTAATCCTTAAACACTTTTAGTTTATTCTAGCTAGCAGAGAATGCAAAAATAATAATAATTATTGCTGATACCACTGAGGTAATTTAAAAAGTTGTCCTTTTCTATCACTGATATCAAAAATTTTGTCTATGGCTATTACTTAAGCTAAAAAAATAGGAAATAGCTTCCTTCCACATGCATATTTTACATATATATATACACGTATATAAATAAATAATACAAGCTTAAATGCATAGGGTCAGATATATTTTCTGACTACCTTAGTTTAGTTACTTCTGTGAACTATTATTGACTGTATTCCTTCAAGTGAAAATTTAAAATATGCATAAAAATAAGAAGGTTACATAATGATATTCATTTTCAATTAATTTTTATTTAAATAAATTCTCAAATATTCTCATTTTCATTCTAATGCTATTCTTCAGTTCCAAAAGTACATGTGAATTAGATCCATGACTAAATGAGGATTACTCACAGCTATTTGCAGATACTGAAAAAAGCCTACACATTACAGTTAATCTTACTGGCTAATACTTGCCAACAACATTTAGTAAGGGATTAAGAACAGATTCAGGAAGTTAAACTCAGAAAAAAAAACTTTAAAACAATTCCTCAGAGGTATGAAATATTTTTATTATTTATATTAGTAAAAGAAGAGCTAGAGCCTGCTAAATATAACAAGCGAGCTAGACTGAGACTGAAAAAAAAAGGTGCTTAGAAATCTTTTTGCAGAAGCCATTCCAGGGTAGTCCAAGTCCACAAGTGACTGACAAAGTTCAACGCAGTGATCAATGCCCACCAACACATTCAACACCGTGGCATAGATAAGCATGTCTGTTGTGTTTTAAATTGGTGGATTGGTCTTTCTAAGTGGTTGCATTGATAAAATGTAGGTGAGCAACAAAGAAAAAACGAGAAAGAGGGAGACTGTTTTTCCATTTTTCAATAAAAGGCAAAAAAGTCTTTTTATAGGCATGCTTATGACACTCCTACTCTTTCCTCTGGCAACTCTTGTTGCTTGTTCATCAAGGCAAAATTGATAAAGAAGAAAAGCGGGTTCCTTCTTTATCATCCTATTTGTTTTCATGTACTTTCCTTTGGCTTAAAACCTCCTAAATTAGTGACCGTTGTGTTTACACGGTGCCGACAGCTGCTGAAAACATTTCATCTCATATGGCACAAAGAAGAACACAAAAGGGAATAGTCATAAAGCATTGCTATTCTTTTTCAGGTTTTCCTGTACCTCTACTTTCTTGGTGCTACGTAACATTGCATTTTACATCACAGAACAAAGTAAAATGTACAGGAGATTGGCTTCAAAGACAAAGAAACATTTTTGATTGTTCTGCTTTCTCCCGGGTCTTTTACTGCCAAGATTAGTGGGCATTGTAATGAGTGGCAGCTAAAATTTAGGGACATTTTCAAATGACACTCTCTGCTTTTGACTAAGAGGTTCCCACATGGTCAGAATTTAGAAGTGAAAAGACATCCTGTCTTACTCAAAAAAACCTTGCTAACATCTTAATATAAACAACCGATGGATACTGATCTGTTCACTGTAGAACAAGCTTATGCAGTGTTTTGTGAAAGCAAGACCATATAAAATCCTAATCTTATTACAATAGAGATCAATAATGTAAAAAACTAATGTTTGACTGCATGAAGCTGTTGTACTACATAAGGAATATTATCCCCTTAATTTGGACTATTATATTTACTTATAATGAATTATTTTACTAAAGCAGTTTAAAATGGATTTCATTTTTATATGAGAACATTAAATTAGAAATCTTTTACACTCCTGTTACAAAATCTGATGCCCTGAAAACTGGCAACTTCTGGCTTTTGTTATGTAACCAAAGAAAAAAGCTTTCAGTTGTACAAAACTCATAAGCATACCCACCTGACCACCCAGCCACACATATACATATATTCATTCTCTTGCTTGGTGTTTGTGTATAAGGATATACAATTATTTTGCATGATATTATCTTTTTTTTACAAAATACTTTTATTTATTTTTTAATAAAGCTGAAAGTTTTTTTGCAAAAGATGACATTTTTCAAGCAAATGGATAAGACTTTAAACAGATCATTCTATACAACACATTTCTATTCTACCAAACTTTTCAATAATATCATATTGATAACCTTAGAACTTATTCCGGTTATGTTCATCTCAAGTTATATTACTTATCCAGCATTACTTAAGACGGAGGGAGCGGCCGTGACTTTAGAAACCCACTGTTAGCAACCCAGGTTGATTCTCCAGATGATCAACGTATATGGAAATTAAACTATGGTTTCTTATAGTGTAACAGACTTGATACAGCACCTCTGTTTCCTCTGTGGATCAAATCTTGTCCTATATTTTGCATAGCTGTTCAACTTCATCATTGCAAACTTTCACAACCCAGTTATGCATTCTGAGAGAGGGAAAGCTGAAAGTGTGGAAACTGTGCGTATGTATTAAATAACATATGGAATATTCTGGCCTTTTTTAGTATTTAAACAACAACCTTTTAATTTCTGATCTAGGGAAGCTGGACCATAGCACAGCAGAACGTGCAGATTCTGCTGAAGATGTCTTCATCCAGGCATTGTAATGTACACAGTATCTTATTTTACTTATCTTCTATTAAGTTATAATAACTGACACTCACCCTGATATACAATTGCCAGAGCTCCCATTGCAGGTTGTCGCTGTTTCATCAAGGAGAGCCTCCCCAAGACTTTTATCTGTCACTATTCACTAGTCCCAGATCCTCAAGCTCTCCTTACTCAGAACTCAGTTGCTGGATGAGAACTACCAGCTGAGAGTTTGCAATTCTCAGTATTTTGGGAGTTCCAGGTGGGCAAATGAGCACCTATTTCCCGGCAGCTGCAATATACCTCAGAGCTCACTGCTGTCTGAATTGAATAGTGTGAATGAGCTCTGAGATGACAGGAGTAGCAGGGACTGGAAATCAACCATGGTGTTATCCTTGACTGTATTGTAAAAAAAAAAAAAAAATTGTGCATGAACAACCCTCAGGATTAATAAAGACTGAAAAAGAGATTTAAAAAAGAAAGGAAGGAAGGGAAAGAAGACAATTTTATGTCACAGATAAATAAGCAGCAGTATGAAAAATATAAAATCATTATGTGCTTATTGTTACAGATTCAGTAGTGTAAGTAGTCTTTTAGCTTATTATGTTTTCTAAGCTAATGGTAAAGACTTGTAAAACCGGCAGCTGTGTTCACTTCACTCATGCGTGCGCACACACACGTAGGAACACACCACCCTGTTTGTAGTCAGTGTTTTCCGTCAGAAATCACACATCAGTAAGTTTCAGACCAGTGGTCAGGGAAATAAAAAATAGTTACATTGAAGAAGTATATTGCCTAGGAATGTGTTGTGCCTCGTATGGAGATAATACTGAACTTCATTGTGTAATTCAAATTATGTATCCGTCTAAGAAGCTACTGAATAAACAAAACCTGTCGTTATATTGGAATTAAAACAAATAAAATGGAAAATAAAATAAATAATTTATCTCTTTCAAGTTGCTTATCAAAGAAAATGTTGCTGAACAATTGAGCAGTTTCGTATAATATCTTCCTAAATCAAAGGCTGCAGAATTAGAGGAACAATAGCCATTCTTCCTGCATGAACATGCAGAAGTGATACTGATAGTAGGAGATTATATTCTTGTTTGTAGTCAGAACACTCCAAGACCTGTCTTCAAGGTCATCTCTTTTTACTCCGAGGATCCTGCTGTTGCACTGTGTATACTTATCTTTTGTGTGAGTTGTGTGAGAGAAGACCCACGCCTCCCTTGGGAAAGAACTAGAATATCAGCCTAACTTCTACGGACATTTCAGTGCTATTAACCCTAGCTGGAGGCCAGCCCCTTCCAGAAGCCAGACTGTGGCTCCATGGAAGAGTATTGCTTGAGGCACCTCTTATCCTGTGTACCTGCAGGCTAACTGAAGCAGGTTTTGCTCAGTGAGTTTCTGTCTGTGTAATTTTTGTGAGGGCCATTCATAGGTATATATGTCTCCCTCTGCCTTCATCCCCTATATTGTTTATTGAATTTTCATATCCAGTCGAGGTCTATGGACTTCACTGAACTACCTGCTGTTAAATAAATAGTCTGAGAGTCCTTAGGATATTTTTTGTGTTTAGACGTGGGGCCTCTGGCACAATATGGCCAGGATGTGCCCAATCATGGAACTGTCCCCTTTACCTTATTGAAGCCGTTTTCAATTAGCCATTTATATTTTTCTTTTACTTTTTTTGTTTTTACTTTTTAATTTTTTAACTTATTGGAAAGGATTAATAGCTCACTAGATGTTGCAAAAATTATCATGGCATATAAAAAGGTGGTAGAAGAAAATTCTGAAAATTCATCTGTTCACAGGTAGTACAATGAAGTATAAAATCTATCTGTCTGGGCCCTCAGCAGGCAGGTATGTAGTATTTCCATTTCTGCTATTCTATTGAGGTTTTACTTAGGTAGGGACAATTTTATATTTGCTCCATAAGATCTAGGGACTAGCCACATATCATTTCCGAGACATTGCCTCTGGTCAGTCAGCAAACAACTTGTAAATGTCCAGTCACCAAATAAAGGATCAAGACAAATATGTGGCCACTGGGGCTTTTTGGAAAGTAAAGAGGTGTTCAGAAGCAGGTACGGATTCGACACTAGGCTGTACCCAAATTCTCAAATATCTTTCAGTGTTCCCAAACTGATCACCTCAAAAGGAAGAAAAATATGTGAAAACTATTCTTTTCCTCCCCTGCCCAAAAGACCTTATTGGTACATAATTACCTTCCTTGGCTAGTCAGCTGGGATAACAATTTTTTCTCCACCTTCCTCTTTTCCAATGTAAGTTTAAAATATACTTTTTTTTTTCCTATTGTCCCTACTGCACTTCTAAGGCTTCCAGAGTAATAGAAGGTAAGAAATGCTAACAGAATAAGAAAAATCTTTGGGCAACTCATGCAGATCAAACAAACACTATCTGCAGGTAGCAGTAGGAGGGGAATGTGCTACACCTTTCCCCGTAATTAATATTATGTCTGACCGTTTACAACTTTGGAAAACTACTGTGTACTTTAGCTCTCCTTGTAGATGTGTGAGGATATCTATAATACTAATTATAAATATATGTAATTTCAAATTCTTAAACCTATGTGTGTTTTCCGTCATTGCAGTTTGTTAATAAGAAAGATTATACTCATCCGCCTACCCCAGTATCTGAGTCCTACTCATCAGTGGTGTTTAGCTGGGGAAGGTTGTATATGGCCAGCATATGATGATATTCTCTTAGTACTGCCTCTAAGCCTTCAACAGTCTGTGGCCTTGGGTCTTCCTGAGCTGGAAGTGGTATTTTTCTGTTTAAAAATAACATAAAATCTGTTCTTTTCATGGAACTTCCATAGCTTGATAGTGGAAACAAACCAGATATATTTACCTGAGGCCTAAAACCTTGCAAATGTAGTCATATTTGTATTTATCCCAAGCTTACAATCTGGCATTTGCTGAGTTTTCTGGGGAATCTCATTGCATAAGTTTGAGTCTACAATACGCACATTATTTGCTTAAGACCTGAAGGTTATAAAAGAGCTAATAGGATTGTAATAAAGACCAGAGTGGGAAAAGCGGGGAGGGGAGATGGAGTACAGTGCTGAGTGGCTGCAAATACATGAGAGACAGTGACTTCTGGTTTATAATTCCTGCTGAGTTCAAAGCTGAGGGGAGCTGAGAAACTTTCTTTTACCGATATCACCACTACAAGGGACAGCTGCTGCAGGAAGCAAGAAGACCCCAAGATAACATGTGACACACTGCAGTGTCTTTCTATGGCTTTGGGAGGTATATATACCTTTTATTCTCACAGAAAATACTGTTTATTTCCTGGTATTGTAAGCCTGCAGAGCTACATGGAGCAAACATTACTGCACAAACATAAAACTGGTAGAACTTGGTCCTTCAAGAAATTTCCTAGAAATACTAAATTCTGCCTGAAGATTTCATTCCTACCCCTTAAGCAAGAAAAAAGTTTTGAGCACTTTTCTTCCACTCACATGTGAATCTTCCATCTGTTTGAAAAGGTCATGAATATTTGAAAACTGACCCTTCTTTTTCTACATCCTCTTGACATCCTCAACGGCGGTAGAGACCACAAAGCAGTGGAAAGTAAGAGGATAACCAGAAGTAGCTAAACTAAATGAAATTCAGATTGCTGCCAGTTCTTCTGTCTCAAATTCAATACAATGTTTGACATGCAAAATGAGGGTCAGCTGGCAGGTATAGCAAATCTGCACCTGCTTGGAGCTAGATGAAATTGTCCAAACTGCTTTATTTCCCTTTCTATCTTTCTTGATGATATGAGAACTGAGAGGTTTAGATTACACACATCATTGAAGAAACTGAAGCTTTCTCATCTCTTCAGTGAAGTAGCATAAAGGAGGGTGCGGTACTTTTACTGCAATTTTACTGCAGTATTTTCCCACTGCAAGGAGCTGAATGGTATGCACTACTTGATATTTTTCTTCATCTTAAACAATGTAATTCTTTGGTACAGCAGCAATTTCTAACAGTTCTAAATGATCAGAGACAAAAAAAGTCTGTTCTTTCAGCCTGCACATTGATAGAAAAGCTTCTGAGCAGAGTACTGAGTTGCTGCAGCACAGCATAATCAAAATATTTTAACAGACGTTTTACTTGCTACTGCACATCATAGTATTTTAAGTAACATGGCTTCACGCACAAAATTTCTTAAGTAAATTCAAACATATAGCTGCAAAGACATTTTGTATGCAAGCTGAAGAATCTAATCTTGACTACTTTGTAATTTTAGCAGGTGTTTTATCAGTCATTCTGTAAATGCCCTGGAATTGTTTGCCACAAAACTGTCTTATCTCAATGAAAATTTGTATCCTGCCTTTATACGTGAGGTAGAATTTAAATTAACATGCAAACAAAACTCCAAATTTCATGGATACGTTAACATTTTAATGAAGAAATGTGTTGATTTTTAGTGATCTAACATAATTTATCTAGAAAACTGAGCCATAACCTTGATAGGAAACAGATTTTTTAATTGAAAAATTAAAGATGGAAGAAAAAATCTGTATGAAGAACTCTCACTGTCTATGTAAAAATTCTTTTACAGTTTCAAGACTTTTTTCAAAATGCAGAACAATCCACACTGCCATCAGAGTCAAAATACTCAAAAATAAGTGAGATTCAATGATATTGCTGCTGTCAGGCCAGGTGTTAAAATATTGCTCTGTATTAGTTTAATTCTTATCCTGCCACCCCTTGCCTGAACTATAACAGCTGCTAAACAGTGTTCCACAAGAACGAATGATCACTTCACGTAAAACAGATGCCTTCATCAATGGAATCAATAAATATCTGTGGAAAAGTAGAGAAAAGACTGCAGGTCAAATGGATCCCCGTGGGATATCTAAGGAAAGTGATGCTTTCATATCTCTGTACAATGCTGCAATGACTGAAGAATCAAAATAAATGGCATAAAAATCTGTTGCCTTCTTTATTTGGGTTTTCTGAGGTGGACTGTTGTCTAGTAGGCTGGGCACAAAACTCATTTCCTTGAGTTCCATCTCGGATTCAGTAGCAGCTTGACCTTCGCATCGCTTAATCTCTGTATGTGCCAGTTTTCCCTGTAGGCAAACATTTTCTCATTTTCTCACTAGGGTTCATGAGAATTGATATAAAATCATATAAAAATGACCATGAAATCACAGAAAAATAAGAGTCAAAGTGGAAGAAACCTTAACTGACCATCTAATCTTGAAGGGAGTCTCAGCTGCAGTTACGTGATGAGGAATACATGTTTGTCTAAGAGGCTCTTAAGCCTAATAATGTAGATATTGCAATCTCCCCGGGCAACCTACTCATCAAAACAATGTATGCAGAGCTCTGGTTAGGGAAAGCAATGAAAGCTGCTTCTAGAGGCAACAGAGCTTCTTCTAAGCAGGTATCATATGAAAAATTCTCACTCCGTTCCAAGCCTCTTTACTGAGTCTGGCAGATTGTATAGGATGATGACATGTTTCAGTTGGAAATCTCAGTTTCCCTACATACCAGCATGTGAAACTCAGGGCACCTATGGATCTGGGGTCAAAGTCAACTCTCTGCTCGTGCTCTCATGCTCTCGTGCTCTGATTTTCATGACAGCCCTCTGTCCTGTGTAACCACTTTCAGTAACAGGATAGCAACATTAAGAGCCATGAAGGATAACCCTTGCAATAGTATCTTTTAACAAATATTCAGTGTTTGAAGAATGTATGGGTGAACTTCAGTCTGCTTCTTTAGGCTTGTATTTTCTTTTTTCTTAAGTAGATACCCATCTGTCTATATGTATCTGTCTATGGATGAATATAAATTTGTACATAACGCCTTTTTTGCACTTTCCTTTTTTGAATTTTCCAATAATCAACTCACAAAAAAATGTCTTCTTCATTCAACATTCACTGTGGAGTTTATTCCCATAGACCTGTAAGTCTTTGATTTGAGAACCAATTGGATGTCTTGTGCAGTAAAAGAATCAGTAAAAGAGTTCAGCCCAGGTAGTATTGGACAAAAAGATATACTAGGCTGGTTTCATAACCAATGCAGATAAAATCTTGGATTTAAGAGGAAGATCAAATGGCATGATGAAGGCATAGAAAAAATATCATATAAGGTACATTGTCATTAAAAGAAAAAGAAAGTGTGAACAGCAAGTGAAAACAGCACTGATCTGAGAAACTAGTTGTGCTTTGTATATATGTGTGTGTGCAAAAAAGAGAGAAAGAGAAACAAGGAGAGAAGGAAAGAAAGAGAAAGAAAGGGAAAGAAATAGAAGTGACTCAGGGCTTTTAGAATCCTGCAAGAAAAAGTGGTCAAATTGCCTGTAAGTGACAAGCTAACTTTCCTAGTACAACTTGCAGTTATTACTTTTGGTCAGTGTTACTGAGCACCAAAAAATAAAGCATTTCAAGAAACTTAACACTTTCTTTGGGAAAGCTTAAAGTTTCAACTGTCATTAACAATCATTAATGATTGTGCCCAGGTGGCCAAGAAGGCCAACGGCATCCTGGCCTGTATCAGAAATAGTGTGGCCAGCAGGACTAGGGAGGTGATTGTCCCCCTGTACTCGGCCCTGGTGAGGCCGCACCTCGAGTACTGTGTTCAGTTTTGGGCCCCTCACTACAAGAAAGACATTGAGGTGCTGGAGCGTGTCCAGAGACGGGCAACGAGGCTGGTGAAGGGTCTGGAACACAAGTCCTATGAGGAGCGGCTGAGGGAACTGGGGATGTTTAGCCTGGAGAAAAGGAGGCTGAGGGGAGACCTTATTGCTCTCTACAACTACCTGAAAGGAGGTTGTAGAGAGATGGGGGTTGGTCTCTTCTCCCTAGTAACAGACAACAAAACAAGAGGAAATGGCCTCAAGTTGCGCCAGGGGAGGTTTAGATTGGACATTCGTAAAAACTTCTTTACTGAAAGGGTTGTCAGGCACTGGAACAGGCTACCCAGGGAGGTGGTGGAGTCCCCATCTCTGGGGGTATTCAAAAGGCGTTTAGATGAGGCCCTAAGGGATATGATTTAGTGGGGGGCTTGGTAGTGATAGGTTAATGGTTGGACCCGATGATCTTGGAGGTCTCTTCCAACCAGAACAATTCTATGATTCTATGATTCTATATAAGGTGTTTGTGAATGCAATTGATACTGCACAAATGAAATTTATATGGTGAAAATCTCCCACAGAGTTAAATTCAGCTTTGATTTAGAGTTTGGAAATTATCTAGTTGCTAGTAACTCTTCATATATATTAAGAAAATCATGTATTCAAGACTGGTTGCTAAATCCTCATTCCACTTTACCTAGCAGATAAATCTGTGATTTTGCTGTTCTCAACTCCTTATTTATTCTTCAATTCCAATATTTGTAAATGGGAAAAAACTCACCATGTTCCATGATATGTGATAAAAACTTAAGTTTTGTGAAGGCTGAGCAATTGATTCTTAACAACAAAAATACTGACTTGGATAATGATTAGGAAAAAACCCACCCAAACAACTCCCCTCTCCTCAAACCAAAAAACCCCAAACCGAAACTCAGAAAGCACCAGAACTAAGAGTTAAACCTGGGATGAACCGGGAAAGCATGTTCATTCACAGGAATTCTCATCCAGTTTTAAATCAAGAAGATTTCTGCTCAGGCTTGTGTTAGTTTTCAGTACAGTGTTAGGCTTTGCATGCAGTGACCTAGCTAAGCCTCTAGGATTTTGCGTTGTACTTTCATCCTTAGTTAGATATGAAAGACTAAGAAAACTCATCAAAACTACAAGTTCTCTTCCATTTTATATGGATTTGGGTTGACACAATATTTAAAGATGAAGTTTTACATAATTTTTAGTTCATACCATAAATTCCTTCCTGTCATAAATGTTCATCTGCTTTATTTTTTCCAGAATTTTCTATTAATACATGGCTTGATACTGACTTAAGGGAGGGTACCACACTCAAGATCAGAAACCGCTATTCAGGATCAGACCAAAGATTTATAACTTAATTATTTTCTCTTTCCTATTCTTTCTTACCACAGGCAAGTAGGCATTAGTTCTCATTTCATGGGATGTTCTAATACTTTCAATGGCCTTAAATGTGAGCATGGATGAGCTACTACAATTTGCATTTTTTTATAGCCTTCTATATTGTGTTATGTATAATGTCACTTTTTATTTACCTGCATTCCATTTTGATCACAGCTATAAAATGGGGTTCTTAAATGTCAGTAATAATTCTTACCACAAAGAATATGAAATGAAGGGCAAAGCTTACACAAAAGTAAATTAACTGAATTTAAATCCTATCAGGGATATGTAGAGGAAATGTTCTGCTGTGGGTATGATAGTGAGTTATCTCCCTTTTGCATTTAACCTTAAACTGCGGACTCAGATGGGACAAACTATGTTCCATAATATACTGGCACATAAAAAGAGACATTCTTCAATCGAGTTTGACTACATTTATAGGAAAGGCAAATGCTTCAGTATCATTGTCTACAATGTCAGAGAGATAGCCCGCTGCAGGTACACCAAGGCAGTCAACTCCATAGCATAATTAAAGTGCAGTAGGCTCTACACAAATTATTCTGGCATTCAGCAGTGCCTGCAGTTTATGAGGACCGGGAGTTGGTTCAATGGCCTACTTTGGAGGTCAGGCACAAAGTCATGTTGCTTCCCGCTGTGCCACTGTTTGCACCTACCAGTTTTGGGCACCTGTCCTGGTTTAGGGCAGGATGGAGCTAGTTTTGTCTCCAGCAGCTCCTGTGTTTTGGATTTAGTGTGAGAAGAACAGTGATAGCACACTGATGTTGCTGGTTGCTGCTAAACGATCAAGGACATTTTGCAGTTTCCCAGGTTTTGCTAATGTGCAGGTGCAAAAACTTGGGAGGGGTAGAGCCAGAATAGTTGATCCAAACTGGCCAAAGAGAGTATTCCATACCATAGGCGTCATGCCCGGCATAAGTGAGGGTCGGCTGGTGGGCCACTAGCTTTTTAGACCCTTAACTTGCCTTAATCCTTAAGCTTTCCTTCGGGTTGCTTTTTGTTTCCCTGTTTTTCCTTTTTTTTCGTTTGTTCGTTCATTTGTTCGGCTGTTGGTTCCCTCGCCTGCTCTCTCTGGAACTTGCTGTTCAGGGACAGCTCGGGGGGGATACCCCTGCTCCCTGCCTGCTGCTCGGGACGGGCTGTATCAGTTGTCAGGTGGTGAGAAATTGTGTATCGTTTGTTTTATATATTCTATTATCCTTGTATATGTTATCATTATTAATATATTTTTATATTTTTCCTTTGCTGTCCTGGTGAGCTGTTTTTATCTCAACCCGTGAGTTTTCCTTTCTCTCCAATTCTCCTCCCCACCCCACCAGGGAGGGAGAAGTGAGCGAGCGGCTGCGTGGTATTTCGGTTACCATCTGGGGTTAAACCATGACAGCATCACTGGCCAAAGTGCCTGGCCATCCCCAGGCATTTGTCTCTATGAATGTCCCTGGTGTCCAGGATTGTCCCCTACTTCCAGCATCTTTCCTCCAGGCAGGATCTTCATCTTTTTCTTCCCACTCCCCTTCTTTCTGAGACCACTTCTTCCTTTTGGGAACCTTTATTTTCCATCCCCTCTTCTTTCTGGGCCCTCAAATCCCCTGTTTTCCCAATCTAAACAGTCTATGTGCTGAAGCACAGCAATTGTTGGTACAGTCTCATGTTTCTTTATTAATTGGAGGATTCAAGGCATGCCACTTTGCTTAGGCTGAGCATTATAAAAATTTGCAACCCGCCTGTACCAGTTGCAGGTAGCAAGCAGTAGGCAGTTCAAAAGTTCAGTTTTGGACATTCCCACCCTCCCACAGCCCTCCCCCCCCACCCCTAGTTATGTGCCTCGTGCTAGTATTTCACAGTTTAAGCTATTGGTTTTGCCATTTGCAAAATGGTGTATAGATTTCTCCCATTTGCTTCTGCTGGCAACTGTGTTTCTGCAGCAAAGTTACTGTAGGGGCAGAGAATACAATGGAAAGGCTTCAACCTCCACGGGTAGGAGCAGTTAACCATATTCTTTTGTTTGGAACAACACCTTTCTGATGGACCAGTAGTGGTTTTGTCCCACTGGCTTCTTCTCAGAGGTGCCCAATCTGGGCCAGTGTTTTTGTGTTGTAAATGTGTTTCTCTTCAGAATCTGTTTGGATATATAAAGCAGTTCGATTGTAATCACAAAAACTTTGACTAAACCTCACTCCAGTGATACCATAATACTCCATATTTCATACACAAACCCAACCATCTCAGTTTATTTTTCAGCTAAGATTCCATAAAAGGACATTATAGCGAGATCTCATACAACTAAGATTTCACTGTTGATGCATTACACTCAGTATTGTAAAAAAATTTGCTTGTTCTCTCTCAGGTATGGTGATAATTAATGTTTCATCACATCTGAAAAATAACAAAAGAACATTTTATAATGCCAAAGACTGAACCGTTTGTGTTTTAAGTTATTTTCTGTTTATTGGCTTACTTTCTACTGGAGTGAGTCTCCAAGCCAGAGATCTCCTTAAAACATGTAATCACTCAATATAAAACATGCAGTTTTTTAAAATTACAAAATAAACCAGATCATCCGCTTAGAAAGGAAAAAACACATGTGAAAGAATACCCTTTTGCTTTTTTCAGCTTGTCTTATGTACCACTGTATAATATCTTAGCTCTGACAGACAAAGACTCTGCAGAAGCCCATATCCACAAGCCACATATCCATAAGCCATGTATCCATAGCATATCCCATACCACAACAGTACAAAGTAACAGTAATTGTTAGCTTTCTTGTACAATTTTGTATTACAGTACTGTTAAGCACTGAGATCTTACAAGTATCTCAATATTTGTAATCCATCAGCAAAAGAGGAAAAAAAATCAATGATACAACTTTTATCAACTCTGTACACCCAATTCTAAATAGGTGTGCAAGAATATAGAGAATATTCTCTTGTTTGTGTGTTTAGACTTTAGTCAAAAACATGAAAAAAACAGTTACCAGTAAAAGTGTAGTTTTAATACCTCTAATTTTATGGCAGACTGATTTCCTAAGTATTCATGCTTTTTCCCAGGTCTATTTTATAGCTCATGCTGAGCTTCAGCCTCTTGCATGTTTACTGTTATTAACTTCATTCAGCTAGTTTAAAGCTAGCTCAGGCATTTCTACACAGGTTTCAGGCATCTTTTTGGCTTCAGTAGGCATATTTTAGAGGTCTGACATAAAACTGCAACCTTAGGCACTGTGGTTTTATTCTGCCAGTGTATCTTTCCACAATTCATTAAAAATATACCTCTAAATTGAAAAGCAAAGCAGAGTCAAACATTTGATCATAGGATTAATATAGTATCATGTGGTTCCCTTCCAGGCTCAAAGCACTGTGTTGGCCTTATTGTGGAACATAAATAGACCTATTATCAGTCGCTGATAATTTCCTTTTATAATTTTGACTAGTGAGGAATTAGGATTTCCTTTAAATATTGTTTTTCACAGCTGAGCTAGGAGGCTTCCAATGTGCTACCTTATTGATTATTTGAGAAGAAACAAGTCACCATATTACAGATAACATTAATGCCCAATATTAGTTGAACAGAAAATCCCAGGCCTCTGCATGTAAACTCACAATGGACAGCTAAGTATTTATAATGAATACTTACACGGATCGTGCCTACTTTAATGTAATCTGAAACTGATCTGCACTCAGAAGTTATCTGATCTACTTTATGATGATTGATTTTCTAAAGTTAGCCAGCTCCAGGTCATCTACTAAAAGATGACACCTATGCAGTTGGCACACACTGTCTATTTTGTTTCTTTTATCCTTTTCTTCAACCAAGAATTTCACAGTACAATCAATAAGCTGCATTTCAAACACTGTTCAGAAACATATTGCTTTAAGAAACCAGGGACAGCTTCAACAAACTATTTTTAGATTTCTCTCTAAAAATGTTATCATGCTGAAGTAATGAATTACTTGCGATATTTTTCTCCAAATGCAAGTGCTCGTTTTGCTATCATGTCATTCTATTATCATGGATCAAAATCTACAGAGGAATGTTATTGCATGTGATCCATTTTTGATACAAAGAAAATTGTAAATAGATTGCTCATATTTCTATGCTATGAAATCATAGTCTTCAAACTGACTTTTTTTCGTTTCTTTCAGGTTCTTCAGTGAGCAGTGGAAGAAGTAGTAGTTACAACACTTGCACAGTTGACCCCACCACAATGAATAGATCAAGTCATCAGTATGACTTTGTATCTTGGCCCTAAGTGTGTAAATACACAAATCTCTAATGCTAAATTGTAGGTTTATGGTACCTCTGTAAATTTATGGTAGAAAAAGTTTTGCATTTATGTACAATATGTTTTTCTAAAGCAAATTCATTTTCTCTAGTTTTTCTGACTAAATCCCCAAACATGTAACTAGTCTATTTGATTAAAACTTCCAAAGCTAACCTCTGCACTACTTGAACTAATACGTTAATACAGAAACTTGGAAAGTCTCATCAGCTTTTACTACATCATTTCATTGTTTCACAATTCGTTGTTCATCTTTAAGTGAAGAAGTATTTCTGACAGTCTATGGCTCTTTAGCTGAACAGCTAGTTATAGGGATCAGCTGCTTAGTAACCCTGTGAAAGAAACAAAACAAATCATATTTACTTAAATCAGAAATATTCAGTGAGAAAAAGGAGAATTTAAGTACAATAATGAGTAATTTTTCCCCCAGTATTATCAAAATTAATGACATAATCCTTCCAATCAATTTATTTTATGCTGCTTTTTTCAAAGGTATTGTGTCTTATAGACGAAAACTTGTCTTTCATACAGAAGCAATCAAGCTAGAATTACAGTGATCATTGGAAACACAGCCCAGGTTGGGAAATTAGTCCTTAGAAGACAATGTGTATCTGAATCATTTGAACTATAGCTCCCATGAGGTACAACTATTTGGACACAGATGAATATGGACTCAAAATTTGAAATAACTTGACTTTCATTTGAAATAATGCTTGCATGAATTACTGATGGAAAAAAGATTTTTCTATGTAGTTTTCCTCTATCAATGATTATAGAACGGTTGCCTCTAGCTGCAAGCTAAACATTTAATGAAATACATCTAAAACAAATTTATGCAATTTTGAAATCAATATGCCAGCTGTTTTATGCATGCGTAATATCTCCTAGTGAGTGTAAAAAAGGCAAATATTTTGCACTCTCTATGTCCTTTTCCCCACTAATAAATTAATATTAAATAGGGCAGACTAAGCTTAGAGCTGGATTAGCATTTCTTAATTTTCATTTCAACAGCTTCAACAGCTTGTAACTCAGCTGCAATTTTTTTCATACAGTAAAACTTGACATATAAAATCTTAGTCTAGCCATCTTTTTTTTTTTTTAAGAGAATAAGAGATTGCTCAATTTTAGAGTGATATACATACAATTTTGAGAGAATATACCTAAAAGAATGAAGGGTGAAATGGAGAATTATTTTGTGAGCTACCATAAGTAAAATCCAAGACTTTAATTTATCCTGCTGTAGTTAAAGCAATGATCCATCCTGATATGGACTACATGCGGTCTGGGAGGTGGAGAGGTCCAGTCTATGTAGAGAGTTAACTCATATTTCCTGACTGATTCAGACCTCAATTATATCAGCAACACTTATTTCTTTGTTAACTAATACACTGCTCAGAAGCATTGGATCAATTTCTAATAGCCTCCTCCACCAACAGCTCACTCATAACTCCTCTTCTTTCCTGGGACATGGATGAGAACTTTTGGACCTCTTTCACACCTTGTCTTAGCTGTCTTCTACACACTTCTATCAGCAGATTTCTCCTACATGAGTTTTTTATAGTCACCTTTCACACCTTCAATTTCTATTCTAAACCAGTTAAAATGGGATCAATATCCAGAGAAGGTCATGAAAGTACTTCCCTCTCTTTTTTCTATATTTTAAACCTCCCATACATCTCAAAATAGATGCTGACCACTATGAGTGGTATTTATTCATATGAGGATACCATCCTAAATGTGAAATAACCATATTTTTTTTAGATTTAAAAAGTACTTACTTTATTGTGTTATATACATTTCAGAACAGATGCTAAAGCAACATTGTTAACCCCACGTATTAAAGTAACAATAATCCAGCCCCACAGAATACATTCTATTTTATTAAAATGCTTGAGATTATGATAAATATTCCTGGGTCTTTGACTTCTGGAATTCTTATTACTTTGTGGATCATATTCTTGACTTTAATCTATAAGCATATCTTAGAAATTTACATGTTACCATGATGGATAGTATCATTTACATGATATTATGTTGCAAAGCAAAAAAGAAAAAGAAGAAAGATTCCTGCCTAATTGCATGGTTATAGAGGCAGGGGCTTGAAGACAAAGGACATGAAATTCAGTACAATTCATAAAAATAGAGGGATAAAATGAAAAGGCGTAGAACTGAAGATATAAAATGAAGCAAAGAATTTATGAATGAGCTGGATAAAATTCCATGTGTGCAACACACAAATGTTCTTTATTAGTCATGTAATTTAAATATTTTTTCTTTTTTAAGTTAAAAAAAAAAAAAAAGTCAGGTCCAAAATATGTATTAGCCAGGTTAGTGAACACTATGAACGAAAACCTAGGCCCCAAGTCTGCTACTACTGTTAAAAGTAAAATCTCTGTATTAGATTAAAAGTGAATGAAGATGAAAATCAGATTTCTTTTGTTACTGGACAACCAACTAGTTGCATGTATGAGAAGTTAAAGTTTTATCTGGTGTGTGTGAAATCTTCTGGACTAAGATTCTGAAGATGACTTCCAGGAACATGACTACCTGAGTGGCAGACCCTAAAGTTTGCTTTTTGTCAACTTTAGCAGGACTAAACCTGGAATATTTTAATACCTGTGGAAAAAGAAACAGATAACACAAACAGATATAGAAATATATATATATATAAAAACATGTATGTATAACATATTTAAAAAGCAATCCTCAGAGAAAAGGGATTCTCAGGTGCTGTAAAGTCAGCGGCAGGGGCAATTGTGTTTAAGACAAAATTTGAAGAACTTCTTTGACTAGCAATACTAAATGAAAAAAATAGAATACATTTAATGTTGGCAAGACAAAATATCTCAGTAATTTTGTTTTTATGTGACAATTATTTCCCTGCTGTTTTGCATACTTATAGATAAAGAAAATGTTCCTCTGATTTAATGTAAGCAACTGTTGGATGGCAACCTAAATTGAATGAATAAACAGTATAAACAGTGTTTCTTCCCTACGCTCTTTATATGTGCATTGGTTGCCGTAGGTGAGGGGTTTTTTTTAATAGGTTTATCAATAATGGTACTAAAGAAACTCTTATTCTCTTTTAGTTTGCTTAAGATGTTTATGGGATTTCATTTAATATGTCTATAGAGCAGAGTTTATTTAACTTAGAAATATGGAAGAGCTTCAATCTTTTTCATAACCTCTCTTTTTAAATGCATGTCTTTTTTCTTTTTGTTTCTATGACAGTTACTCAGCCAGCTGTGTCAGGATCAACTCTATTCTTACCATAAGATTCTTAATATAATGTGTAGGAAAAATGAGCATTAAGTATTGCTACAAGCAATGTGTCAAAAGCTTTTGTCAGCTTATTTGTAAGCCATTGCTTTACCTTTTTCTTTTCTGGGCTTCTGATAAATGTAGTATTGTGGTACTCATGCAAATTAACACTGGAGAAGGCAACAAGCGTGAATTCGTAAGGTAAGATCAGTTGATGGACTTGCAAAATGCGTGAGTGGAGAAATTATGGCCAAATATTTCTTCAGAGACTGTTCATTTACTCTCCATTCGTGTTTCTTTGGTGCCTGAGGATGAGCTTAATTGTGGACTTGTAGCATATGGCTATGAACTGGGGAGATAAGCTTTCACAGAAATATACTGTGCATATAAGGACAGTACATTAAAAAAAAAGTGTGACAAAATGATTGTTGAAAAAGTAGTAGCTTGTATGTTGAAATTATAGCTCCTGCTGTGCTGTGCTGTAGAAAAATGAAGTGTGAGTCCACTGTGCATAAAAAAGAACTTTAAAAGGAAATAGCTGGATTACCCATGTGAGGTAGGTGAGCAGAATTTAGTTCACGCTGGGAAGGGACTTTCTGAAGTTTACAGAGCTATGCCTCCGTGAAGACTGTGAGATTTGTTGATATTGCCTAAGGTCTGAAGATCAAACATTTGCTGGATTTATATAAGCACTTTTTATCATTTTCAAACAATTGCTTCTGTCCTGAGCTCAATGTCTTATGTTTAACTAAGACATATACACTAGAAAAGTTCAAAGTTTGATTAGGAGGCGACAGCAAATGCAGGATCTGATAATACGTTATTTTAGCAGCATGTTTTATTTTCAATTTGAACTTGTTTGACTGCAAATTCTAGTCATTGGTCATCATTAGATAACCTTTGTAAGCAATCATCACGTGATTTTAGACCCAATTTGCACCGTGGAGGAGGTCTCAACAGACTGGAAACTCCATGCCAAGAACATTCGCAAGCATCAAATAGTAATGCCAAACCCAGGTTAACCACATTCACCTCAGTTTATGAATACTGAACATTATGATCAATGTTCAGCACAACATTAACCTAACATTGTTATGTCAGTAAAACTAATAATCATTGAGGAGATACGTGGCTGTATGTCCCCTTTCTTACACTGAGAGAATCTGTGAACATGGTGAAGGCTTTCGAAATATGGTCCCCTGGTAAATATTCAAGGTATACTAAGGTTTTTGGAACAGCTCATGTCCAAACTTCCCCAGCTGTAGAGAAGGATGGGAGGACAGATACAAGGCTTAGCAATAAAGAATGGATTATAAGAAGCAATTTTCTATGTTAAATTTAGGGATTTATTCCAGAAGCAGAAGAAGCTGAGTTTCGTTTGGAAAGAGATAGTAATTGACTGGTTAGACTGAAATCACACCATTCGAGCTCGGGTAGGAGTAGCAGTCATGTCCACTTAATAAGAGTTGAATACCGAAATGATAGATTTTTGTATTAATACATCTGTTGTCAGGCTTCATATTGTAGTCCATCATCATTTCCTTCAACTTAGGTATATTTTGTGTAGATCTTTTGCAGAGCTTTCATTGACAATGCTGTGATATTTAAAATTCATATTTCTTGAAAGAATTTGAAAGCTACTGATGCAAATGGTTACTGCTATGGGCTTTTGTCCATGGCTGCTTTTCTACAGTGGTACACAGGGAATGTATTTTTTGTTGTTGTTGTTGCCATGAAGATTAAAATCCTACCTTGTATTTAGTAAAAGCTAGGATCTTTTGTTCAATAAAAGCTAAGTATTGCAAGCTCACAATAAAACAACAGTTGGCAGAGATGTATTCTACATGCATTTTTACATACTTTGTAAAAAAAAGAACCTTATTGTTTCAGGCTTGGCAGTATTTTAGGTTTGGTTTTTATCTTAGTTATATTAATATAAGATTATTGTGGATGAGATCAAAGTTAATATACTACCTATTTCATACAGTACTCTGGTAGTCATTGACTTGTTTTATTCCCTACTTTCATACTGATTTACAGGAAAAAAAAAAGTCTTCCTGCAATAGTGAACTTGTTCAGCTTACATAAACAAATATGTTGTTTTACTGTGGTTGTCTTAAAGCTATTTGGAACAGTGCTAGTTAGCGGTCAGCTGTATTCAGTATAGATTGATATGATAATGTTATTTATCTAAATTAGTGCTCTTTGTACACTTCTGCCAGAAGTTTTAGACAGTTGAAAAAGAAGAAGAAAAATATGTCAGGAGAGAGCAGTGTAAGAGGATCAGAAGAGCAGGGGACTGTGACAACCTGCTGGAGATGATACAGTAGGAAAGTTTAAGTATATATGAGAGGTTATAGGAAGACAACTAGAGAGTTCTGAGAAGAACAGGAAAATGATAGGAAATAGACATTGTCACACATCTAATGTTAAATTTTCAACATATTGTGAAACTTAGGTGATCTGTAAGAGCTGCTAAAAACTCCTCAGGACTTTTAGGCCAATATTATAAATGGTTTTTGATCTATTTGTGTCAACAAGACTACAGAAGTCTCCTTTCACATGTTGGCTGGCCCAAGACGGTGTTTAGGAGACAAATTTGTGAATAGATCATTATTTTTGTTTGGTTTCAGCAACTAGTGGGAGAAGGGAACATTAAATATAATTATTATACAAATAAAAAAATATACAATGTCCAAGAGCACACTGCAGTATCTTCTGCAGTGCAGGGAAGCTGAATTATATCAGAGTGGAGAAAAGAGCCGAGAGGAGTTAGAGTTTAAAAATGAGAATGCTCCCTTCTAATGTTGTTTATTGTGTTTCCACCAAAGTTATAACTTGAACTGCTGCTGTGAGTCTTCCTCTGAAAGCACTTACAGTACCCCTAATATACTCCTAATTTTAGTGTTGATAAGTACACCTGAGTTAGATGGCTAGCATAGTCCAAAGCAAATGGTGTGAGGAGTTGCTATAAGTCGTCCTTGTGGCCTAAGACTCCCATGGCCTAGGTCAGGACTCAGAAGTTCGTGTGAAAGGCTAGAAGGAAAGAGTCTCATCTTACAGTTTTGAAATCACTCTCGTGAATGAAATTTCTTTCGATGAAAAGAAGTTATGTGCTTGTATGAGACACTAATGGCAACACACATTTTAAAGCTTCTCTCGTTTCTTCTTCTTCCAACGTTCCTTGAAATAAATTCTGAAAAAAACCCCCATGTACAGCGTTGTAAGCTGAATCATTTTCACAGACCTGCTATCCCGTGACTCTTGAAAGATTCACATACTGCTAGAGAAGACGCTCTGAATCTATTGACATTTAATCAGTCACTCTCTGGAGGGGAAAAAAATAACCCAATTGCAGTTACAAATGGGCCAATAACACAGTCAGGCTTCAGGTAATATGTGATTAAGACTACTTCTGAGATACGTTGAAACATGTTAATATATGAAAGAGCCCTGTATCAGTAGCCTGAGAGATCAAAAGGCATTAGTTTTTGGAAGATAGATTTGATAGATTTCTAAATCAATTTGTGCCACCTTTGCACAGCAGGAGACAGCAACGTACTACTGTCCACTCTATCTATGTTCCCAGAAGGTTGAAACTTGTGCTGTACGTGTCATCTTTCTATTCTCAATGACAGCCATTCTCCATTGGTAAAGAATACAGTCTATCCTTTTACCAGCCATATTCCATATTTAAAGATTATAAAACTTTTCAAGAAAAAAAAGGTTTTTTTTTTTTTCCTGTTTTCTATATAATGGATAAAAGCACAGAAATACCAATAACAACCTAAATAGGAGGAAGTCCAGTGTAATAGGAAGGGAATGCTCAGAAATATTAAAATGTAACTAGAACTCATAAAATCCTATACAATACTACTAGATGATTCGTACATAGACCAGTACAAATCAATCTAAAAATTGTAGATTAAAGAACAATTTAAGAAAAAATGTTTGCAACATAGATATAGTAGGTCAAATGAATTTTATATTTTCTGTTAATTTTCTGCTTAACAGAACACAGGCCTCTGAAATAAGAAAATATCCTTAATCTAAATAGCTTTTAATGAAGGTGCTAGAGCCCAGCTAATGAGTTTCTGGCCTGAAAGTCCTGGCTCTGTTACCATTCTGCCAGTCAGTTTGCACTCTGTGGCTGAGGTGCCTCAGCCATAAAACGGGAATGAGATACTTCTTCGAAATCAAGATCAGAGGACAAGCCAGATTTAACAGCTATGCATCCCATTAATTTGTAAGGAATCCATGACTATATTAACTAACATATTTGCTGTATTTTAGCAGAGATCTCTGGGCCTCTGTAAATCCTACACATGGAAAAAAACATACAAGCGCTGAGTCCCTGTACAGAAATAAATAACTGATGTTGACAGTCGAAGAAAACAACAAGGTGTAAAGTAACAGATATTGTAGGAATGCCTAGCAACCGTAGATGGTGGAAGAAGCAATAGCACACCCATATGATATGGTCGTTCTGAAGCTGTAGATGTTGAAAGTCAGCCACAGAACTTTCAGCTCCTAAATTCCAAATCTGTTTCAGGACTACTAGAGCAATGGGAATATCAGTTAAAACTTGCAGCTCTAGGAGTCAAATCCTAAATGCAGGTCTGAAGTACAAAGGGAAATAGACAAGAAACACTTCCTAAACTATGCAAAAGTTTAAATACTTGGAGCATTAATTAAATAAAACACTGAATAATTTTCAAAGTAATTAGGTCATACTAAAATATTGACCTTTTCGATTATTTCTGTTGTACTAGCCATATTTCTGATGATAAATGGTAAAAAACATAATTAGCAAATCATCTTATGAACAGCTACGCCATTACATCTGAAATGGAAAGTATTTGTGTCTTTTCAGAATCATATAATTAGGACATAAAACTCTGGAAATATCTAGAAACACAACAGTCTTTTTAGTATACATTCATTCTTGACCTAATTCTGGTTAATAGCAAACATTGCTTTCAGTACAAGAGAATAGGCTTGCATCAGGCATTATTTATAAATTAGTACTTATGCATTTTCTATAAGCACATATGATTAGAGCACAGGAAAACACCGAAAGAACAGCACAGTCCTCTCAATTAAACGCTGATTGATTTACACCAAGAATTGGGACAGTTTCAGTACTTCAAGCTGATCATTATGGCTTAATTGCTGAAGTGGAAAAGAAAAGGTTAGCCCACTACACTTACCGATATTTTCATGGTACTGAATCCAGAACTCAGAATGGAAAATCTTTTCAAATGGCTTTGCATCAGGCCAGTTGGAGAAAAGTTCATTTTTATAATTGTGTAGGGGGATCTTACAATTAATCTGTCTACATTACTTCAAAACACTGTTGATTAACCTTTTATTAAACACTTTTCTAAAAATCAAAACCTTCAATGACTCATGCAATCATTGCCACTAAAATCTGACAATTTTGAGGCTAATATGTGAGACAATGGAATCTGGCTGGCGTTCCCTTAGTTTTTACTGCTAACAGTAAAAACATGTTTTGACAGTGAAGCAAATATGACACACAGGGAGAAATGCTGGGAGCACATATAGCAAATAAGAGCGGCATTTTGCCCTTTTTACATAGTAGCTTCATTGACCATAGTGGTGAGACAAAAGACAAGAATTATGAGGGGCCAGCTCATCTGGTGTAAGACGACATCACAAATCAAAGCTCATATGAGGATGTTGCAAGTTTGTTTTGAAGAGCGCTGATACATATCTAGTGAGTTTGGTTATTCCGGAATGCAATGGGAAGAAAAAGGAAAACAGGGACATCAGGCTGGAACCACTCTAAATGACTGGAAATATTTCAGTTTCCTATTTATACAGTAGAGCCAGCTGAATTCTATTGTGCTTCAGATACCAGCAAATGACCAAAAATATTTTCTTTATTTCCTGAGATACGGTTAAAGCAATTTGACTTTTACAGAGTGAGTGGAGTTTGCAGGAGCAGGTGCTAGAAAATCCTTAAGTAAATAAAATCCTAAATCCTTTTTTACCCAGTCCTATATTCTTGAGGCATGTGTAAGCCCTGAGTGGATGTGTGCCCTGATGACAAAACGAGTAAAATCTGAAGAAATGCTGTAACTGTATAAGTAAACACAGAGGAAAACATCTAATATCTTAGTTAAAAAGCATAGTCTAATAGACCGTGTTTTGCATACTTTTTATTTTAATAATTTTTATTTTCTTCCAAATTTTCCACTTCTGAAATCAAGTGTGAATAATAGTGAAGATGATTGGAAAAAACTGTCTACAACACTCAAATATTAAATTTAAGGAGATTAAAAAAACCAGTTTCTGTTAATCACTCTTAAAGTACTATATACATATATATGAGTAGACCTACTGACTTCAGAAAAAGTACCATTTTATAAAAGACTGTGGAGTAAATTGTGAAGGCTGGTGTAACAGATCCAGTTTATTTGATCTGAAAATGGAATTAATATAGCAATTTTTGATTTAGCTTTGGTGACTAATTATTTATACTGAAGAACTGATATATTCTTCATATTGAAGAATTATTTTAGTGAAAAAAAAAGAAAAACTAGATCAGAGACTTTAAAAATCTTCTTTGACAAAAGACAAATTGAAAAAGAGAGATTATTTTACTAATAAGGAGATCTTTTCAAGGACAGAAATAGTTGGAAATTAATAGAAATTAGCCATCCTTTTATCTGAGATTGAAAATATTCTGATAAATATTGATAAATTATTTTCTAGGGTCAATTTTTGGTACTGAGTTTTGTTTTGGGGGAAAAAAAAACCAAAAACAAAAACAACAAACCAATCAAAACCCAGCAGTAACCAAAATCCCACAACTATCTAATCTCTTGCTCTAACATTTTTGTACCAAATCCTTTTTGTGAGACTCTCTGGAAATCAATGCACTGACCTCATTGGACTTTTCCTCTACATATGGATTTATTAAGTCATAAAAAAATGACCCAATGCCATGTATTTTCACCTGCGTAATTATTGTTTTCTTTGTTAAAAGGTATAAGGTACGCTAAGTAAACTACCAAGAAGAAATATGAAAATGCCTTATGTTACCTGTCAAAGATAATTTTATTACAGTTAATAAGTTGCATAATATTGAAAATGTGAGAATATTTTTATTAATACATTACCTTTTTGGGGACTCACTTTCTCAATAAGCTCCTTTTTACAAATTTTCACCCCTTGAAATGACTTACTGAATTCCCTCAATTTCATTAAAAGGAAGTATAGCTCTCAGAAAGAAATGAGGAAATAACGGAGCGCAGCAGCAAGACACAAGCACTACAAATAACTACTGTAGGAATCGATGACACTATGTTTATGTCTTCACGGTGACTAGAAAGGTGAGGAATGAAAAATATTTGGTACTTATATTTCTCAGTAAAAGACAGAAGGCTATAATGATGTGTGAGGTATGCTATTTCAGGAAAGAATTAGTCATACAAACATTCCTTCTCTGCTTTCCTTTTTTTACATTTGTATTTAATTACTGTGGATGTTTATTCAGTGAAAAGCAGTCACAGTTTGCAATCTTCTTGATGACTCTTTGCTTCAAAGAAACAGAGGAAAGCAGTTTAATAGTATTTTTTTAAAATGAAGAAGTCAAAATGGAGACCAGTATAACAAAGTCTGATAAGTAATCATGAAAGCTGCTTCTGGTAATAATTAAGATAGTTCCTTAAAGGTTTGATCCAAGTTTTCTTGAAGTCTGTGGGAAAATCTCCGCTAACTCAGTGATGAGTTGCTGTGATGATCAATACTAATTTGATACCAGTGTTTCAAGGATTACAGTTTGGGCAAGGGGCATACTGAATAAACTGACTAACAGCAGAAAGAAATTCCTAATTCTGTTATAATAATTAAAAAAAGGTATTCTGGAGGAGAACATGCCCATCAGCCACCGGTAGAGACAATATGCTAGACTGGACTCACTACTAAAGATCAAGCATTAATAGAGACACAAACGCTGTATATCTTGTCTGAAATTCATTTCTGCAAAATAAAGTATCACTGTCTATGTATACTACTATACTACTATGTGTCCAGTCCTGAATTGTTTTATATAGACTTCAAGAACTGGAAAAATAATTGCAAGTAATATTTCCTTCAGAGTGTAACTCTGTATGTTCTGATTACTGCAGTCCCATGCTGGCTGTTGTAGTTGTGCAGAAAAGCATGGATGAGAACTCTGAAATACTCCAATTCTCTTTACTACTGGATTTTTACTGTTATTCAGCTTATCATCTCCACTGTGCCCTTAGTTATGCCAAAAATTCTGTGTATGCCACCATCTTTGAAATACTCTGACATTTCTTAGAACAATAAAAAACTTTGGGAAGGGAACAGGAAGAGTTTGTCATACATTTTGTAAATTAAAAAATTGACTTTATACAATAAAATAAGACAAAGAATGCAGCAATAAGAAAAGTATAAACACAATTAAGAAGGCTGCTACTGTTTGGCAGCTGGCATTCTATAAATTTGTAAAAAGAAATGGAAAACTGTGGGAACATAACAACATACAACATTGAAAGTTCCCATCTAGAAAGACTATTTTGGTATGTTCTGGTAAGGAAATATTCCTTTGTATTTGAGGACAATTGTGATTGATTAACCATGTAAATGGAAAAAAAAAATGTAGATATTATGTCTGTCAAATGGGTCTCAGTGTGGAATTACTGGAAGAGAAAACAATGAAATAAGGAATATTTTCTAATACAATAAAAACTGCCATATTAAAAGGGACAAAGAGAGTAGTTTAGAGAATTACTGTGTAAAAATCAATAAAGTTGTAGTTTGATAGGATTTATTATAGAAAGTAAGCAGAATTCAGGGGTTCCTAAAAGCCTACCAGTTTATAATAAAAATTCATATTTCTTCGACAATAACTCTCTCTCCCTCCCTTCCTCTTTCCTTTTCCTTTCTTCCTTTCTCTCCTTCCTTTCTCTTTTTCTCCTATTGTCCCTCTCTCTCCCTCTTACTGAAATAATATTTTTATTCATGAATGGTCACTATACACAGATTAGAATACTTAAAGAAGCACAAGTATACAGTGATTTCTATTAGGAAGTAACCCCATTTAGCAAGCTGTGTTGGAAGTTTCAGCTATTCTGAACGGAATTCACAGAAGGATCCAGGAAAATACAGATATCAAAAGGCAGGAAAATATGAACAGAATCTGAAAATTAAGAGTAATTTGAAGGAAGTTTATCAAAGTGACATGGACTAGAAATCTATGAAATCTTAATGTGCCAGCAAAAATGCATCAAGTAGACTTACTAAATTATACTCTAAGAAACTTCAGTAAAAGTGAAAATAGAATTAAGAGCATATTTTTTCTTTTTCCTGTACTATCTTTCTGGCTTCCAGTACTCTGGAACTTGTCTGTGATGGTGGCCTCTGTCAGCTGCTTCAGAAAATGTTTCAATAAAATCCATGCCAGAAAATAATGTCATAACGTGCATAATGAGGAGCCTTTCTAACCCTTTGGTTTAAGAGTAGAAAAATATCTCATGTTTTGGAAACTTCATCATAAAACCCCATTTCATTTTAGCAAAAATCTTGTGATTCTCTGAGAGCATATGAATAGAAGCATGGGTTTTCTGTGCCTTTGTCACACTACCTGCTACTCATCTTTTCAATGCACCTTCCATGGACTCTCTTTGTGCTTATCCTTTTCTCCGAACATTTCAGGTTTTATATAATTTATGGGCAGAGTGACCAGAAATCATCACCGTTCAAGGTGAAGCTGTACTGTTGGCTTACATAATATCACTACCATATCTCTAGTGCTATTTTCAACCATGGTTTTTATGTATAGGTAAACATTTTTTTTCTTAGTTGATCTCTCAAATCATGCAGTTTTCTCTTTCCATCTCCTCTTCCCTTGAGTTCTGCAGTTAAATTACAGTTGGTAGTTTAAAATACACTTTCTAAGGTATGCTACCTTGTACTCACGAACAGGGAAGTTTAGTTTTCATAAACTCTTCCTTTACTCTGCTAGATTTACTTGAAATCATCACAGTCATTAAGTACAGACTAACTTAAATCATTTTGAATTATCTGCAGATTTTTTTCCAGATCATTAGCAAATATTCCACAGCAGTCAGCAATTGTACAGTACTGGTACAGAATACTGGTAGTTGCCACGTTTAACTTGTGAACTGACCAAATTGTTCATTTAGTCATATGTTTGGTTTCTATCTTTTAGGCAATTTATTCTCAGGATTATTCTTTTTCTGTGCAAGATCTATGAAGTTCCCTAAAGTTTGTTAGCCTTGTCTGAAGCTCTTACTGAAAAAACCTGTTGTTTGCTCCTTCTTTTAAGGCTTTTCTCTCATAGATCTCTCATGAATCTCTGTGATGTATGTCTTCACTTCTAAAACCTCTTCTTCCCGAAGCCACTAATATCTACTCATACCCACTTCTTTTTCTAAGCTATTCCTTCCTTTTTCAGGCTTCTGAATGATGGGACAGAACTACTAAAAAATGGATTGTATCTATCTACTAGAAATTACTATGCCAAAGCAGAGGCCATGATACTGTTTTGTTTTATGCTGAAGACAGAGAGGTGGCAGAAGATCTCAGACCACAGGATGATATATACTGACTTCGATGGTTAATGTACCATATGTCTCCTCTTGTCTGGTGCATTCACCTCTGTTATTCTCCATAAGAGTTCCTTATCTAAATAATTTCACCCATTCTGACAACCAAATTCTCCAAAGCCAGTCCTGTGTCTTTACCACTCACCCTGTCCACTGATCTTTTGAAGGTTTTGGATATCGATGACTTATTCCTATGTCTCCTCAAATTAAACTTACCTAAAAGAAAACAAATAAAAAAAAAAACCCAAACAATGCAATATTTTCTCCATCTTTCATTTCAGTCTTTGACCGCTAATACTTCCATTTTCATTGAAGGCGGGCAGGCTTTCAACTTCACTTTTGTTTCAGCTCTCTCTTTCCAAGGCTATATTAATTCACTAGACCTACCCACCTCGTCCTTTATGACCTTCCAGGTATTCACTGCTTTCATTGAAAAAAATCCTACTGATAGAAGTCTATTCATATCTCAGTCATTGCAGAAGTCTATTCATTTCTGTCATTGCTGTTTGTTTTCTTCAATAGCCTCTTTAGCACTTGTATTGCACACAACAAATTCATCCACTATGTCTCTGCCAATATGACCTTTCTGACTGTTTCCCGTCCCTCTCGTTACATCCTTGTGTGATATTAAGCTATTTTCTCATTAATTTCAACTCTATTTTACTTTCAAAATTAGAGACCTATCTACATTCCAGTTACAGTTTTCCTGGTTGTGCTCCATCTTCTGTCAACATAGCATGAATCATTTCTATACTGTTAGTAACTTGCCTTCTTCCCTCATCCTGATCTCCTTTTTATGTCATGCAACTTGGCATCGGCCATGCTACTTGGGGGTTCTGGAGTGCAGAGATACAGACACTGAAGTGTCCTAAGGTGCAGTTTAAGGCAGCAGCTTTACGAGCTCTCTGCCTTTCTCCATGTTACAAGTGTGTGACAGGGAGAAGCAGCTTGTGTGCTATCTCAGGCAAAAAAGGCAGGTTGTTACTCTCTGTCTGTGACGGCAGAAAGGGCAGGAATCACCTATCCTGTAGAGCACAATGTGATATGGAGTAAACCACTAGCACAGGATCTCCATGCATTTCTTTCTAGAGCACTTAAAATACCCTGGACAACCTGCTCTAGCTTACCCTACTTGGACTAGATGGTCTCAAGAGGTCCCTTCTGACCTAAAGGATTCTATGATTCAGTTACTTGTTTTTTTAGAATCCTTTTTCAAAAGTCACTTCCAGTTAATTCCTATTTCTCCTCTCCACTGTACTTTTTCTAGTCTTTTACTTTATTAAGCAAATAATATAATACATTAATTTAAAACCGAATGGGAAAAAAAAAAACCCTCTACACTGCTGAGAATATGGTATTAATAGATTGTGATTGCACAATAGCTGATTTCCTGATTTCTCCTCCTTAAGTCTCCGTAATCATCTATTCATACTCTTTTCTTCTTATTTCTAATGTAGAATAGGCAGCTACTTTTCCTGTTTGTGAAAGTGCCATGAGTACCTGTAGCTCTGAAGAAATAATACATGCTGTCTGTGAAAATATCACTTCCTCACTGTGGAGTGCCAAAAACCTTTCTTTTTGACTTAACAAGGCTTTTGTATCAAATGAGCATTGCTGGCTGATGCCCAAATACTAATCAAATACTTCGACATCAATTGCAGGCTGAGGTCATGATTCAAAGTCTGATTCTGCACTGTGATTCCACAGGACACAGCCCAGAAAGTACAGCTTTGTGAAGTAAGTTTACTCCTGCAAAATCCTAGACTTCTTTGAAGGTCTAAATGATGCTTTATTAAAGCAGTTCCTGATGACTAAAATGCAGAAGATCCCATTTTCGGCTCTTTGTAGACTTCCAAAAGGAGTTACTGTAAAGCTGTGAATCATAGACAGTGATTCCAACCTTTTCATAGGAAAGTCTCACTAAGAAAACTGTCAATGCTGTGTCCGCAGTTGATCAGCTTTACCACTTGTTCTTAGGGATTGCTACTGCTGCCTGTTCACCACTACCTCCAGCACAAGTACCTGTTCAGAAGGTTTTATTATTCTTTGTCCTGTGATTTGCTTGTACTGCACTTATGAAACCCAACTCACAAGTCAAAAGCATTATAAATCAATCTCCACGATTCTCATTGGGTTCCTTAGATAAAGGACAAAGTGAGGGTACTCATTTTGCTTTTAGCAAGTGAATAAACATTTTATCAAATGTTTTGTAGTAGCGCATTGATGAGCAAAACAAGAGTTATGATTTTTCATTTGTTCTTAAATACAGCAAAGATCTTTCATATTTCATGTTAGATTTTTTTAATCAGATTGTGTGTCTTGTCTAGACTAAAACCGCTAAGCAGTTTGATAATGTAACCGGCACAGATTGCTGCCAAGTACCTCCCTAGCTGCAAAAGCAACTGTGAAAACACCAAAATCTGTTCATGAACATCAAGGAGAATTCAATTTCAAGGGGCACGAGACAAAGCTGACTCTTTTAAAGATGGTCTAGAGTTCTATGATGCTGATTCAGAAGGGTGAGGTTTGCTTGTTCTGACAATACAGTGTTTTTCTGGTTGGTCCAAGTTCTCACAGAACCTAAATTCTCACAGAAACTAATTCTCACATAGACTAAAACTCGTGACAAATTTACGTCATTTTCTGCTTCAAATGCCAGTGGCATTTCTCTGATTTTGTTCCCTGTAATGTAAACAATTTACAGCTTAAATTGAAAACAAACTACTTCCATGGAACACTAATACACATACAGTTCTTCTCCCCATTAGAGAAAAAAGAGAAAGAACAAACCATATGACTAAATTTGAGGCTATGATGAAAGCCCAGCTTAATCTCTTAAATGAGCTGCAAGCACTTCACTGAGACACCAAAATTAGGAATTTGAGTTGTCTTACAGTGCTGCCAATGATAAAAGAAAATATAATGTTTCATCCTCTCATGAGAAAATTGGCATGGGAAGTGACTTGCTTTTAGAGTAAGTCTCACAATGGACTAAACTCATGACTTCCATGAAACAATTAAATGTTTAAGCTGGGCTCCACTGAAGAGAATTCAGGTAACACAGTGGTGAAGGTCTTCTAAGAAACCACAGAGCAAATTAAAAAAGTTTGTGCCCCCAGATGATATGATTTTAAAAGAACTATTGTACTCCTGGGATATTCTGGAGTACAGAACAGATATTGATAATGCAGCATCCCAAGCTATTGTGTTTAAGGCAGCAGCTTTGCCAGTTCTCTTTGCCTTTGGTCCATGAGCAAGTGTATGTCATTAACCTTTCCTATCCTATAAGGCAACACTGTGATACAGAGAAAACCATTAGCATGGGGTCTGGTTGTGTTTCTTTCTAGAGTATTTAAAAATCAAGTTTTATTTCCTAACATCTTCATCTTTTGGGGCCATAGCGCACTTCTCTCTTCAAAGGGCTGTAATGATCTGACTTGTGTTTTATTTCAGCCACTCTTTTGGATGCAGTGTTCCACTTTCCTTTTCTCCTCAAGGCTCAAATATTCCTTTTTGTCCAGTCTCATGTTTAATAGCAAATATAGAGGGTGAATTCAGGTTTGCTGGACAAAAGAAGCCTATCGAGCAAGTGGCTGAAAACCTAAGGGGGATGTTTGCCTGAACTAGCTGGTGGAATGAACAGTGTTCCGTTTCTCATGCAAGCAAGCTAATTAAGGTTTAGTTACGTTAAAACCCAAAAATCTCTACTATAAAGTGCCTGCATGCATTTACTATATGCAAAATGAAATAGCAAGATATAGAGAAAGATTTGCTTCAGCTGTTGCAGCAGTGAAGTGTATATCAGTCATCTGAAACAGAAAAAGTGCCTGTGGCGTAAGAACAGTAGGGCTCTGTTCATATACGTTTTGCTTCGCAGCACGTCAAATTATTGTGATGACACAGACTAACGTTAACCAAGAATGCCTGTGTGCAGTACTATAGACTTCTGCTGTAGAGTTTTGAATCACCTGCCAATTGGTGTATCACTTCCATTTAAAGAAGTAACAGAAGACATACTCTGCAACCATGAACACACTCCAGAAGTGTTTTTAGAAGCACGCTAATACAATAAATACAATGTTAATGTCCTCCATGAAAAAAAAAAAGTGTTTGTTATGCACTATATTCCTAGATACACTGCAGAGGTGGTAAAAGTGCTTAAAAAGGAATTGGATGTGAATATGTATGTATGGCATTCATTATATGGACCAATCTTTACAATACATAATTGATTTGCCAGTGTAAAAAACATTATTTCTATAAAGATGCTACTGCAAGAAAATAACTACATATTTTGAAATCTTGGTAATGACTGTTCTAGCCTCTACAATGGATGAAAAAAATTGTAGCTTATGTGCAAACTACTTCCTATGTCCATGGTAGACTGATTTATCAGGCAGTTGTGACTTGTTTTTAAAAGGACTTGCTTATCTGTGTTCATAGAGATTATGACTGCATGAAAATCCTCTGTAACCAGTTAATCTATCATAAATGGGAGACTGAAACTATCTAGAGGTAGTGGAGGGTTTTGGTAAACATTCTGTAAGGGAATTAACTTTGTGGTGATCGGTTCTGGCCAGAACGTCCTGAAGGTTGAAGTCTTTTCATTTATCGACAGCATAGATTTAAAACAGGTAACAGGAGTCCAAACTTCTCTCCATGTGATTATTGGTATGCCTCAAACCCATCCTGAAAGTAGAATAGGATCTGCATACTTTTAATCTGGAGGCTCTTTTCTTAGTAGAGGGCACTGTTAGTGTCATTTGTGTCAGTGTGTTGTGTCAGTGGCCTGGAATAAGACCAGTTTCTTGTTTTCACATGGGCTATGAGACAGCATTGAAATAATAAAGGCTTTCACTCTGCATTGTCTTAGCATTTGAACATCTGCTTTAAAGAAGAGAGAATCTATCCTTTTCCCCATTTAGGCTATACAGATGCTCAGCCAATTTTTACATCACGTGCTTTGGATACACTGGAAGTGTAGAAGTTTAGCTATTCTGTTATTGTGATATGTGCTCGATACGCTGATAATTCTAACCATAACACAACTCAGATGACGGTGAACTGTGGTGAACTTTCATTTACTGGCAACATGAGCAGTATTTTATTTGATTATTTTGTTGTGAAAAGCCTTTACTCATTTCCATGAACTAAAATTGCCCCCAACTATAATTTTAAAAGAAAGGTTGTCGTAAGAGAGAATTTTTTAAACAAAAACCCAGAGCAACCCACCAGTGAAGAGTTTCTTGCTAATTTCTTTAACTCTATTAACTTATAAATTGACAAAGTTATTGAATCATAGAATGGTTTGGGTTGGAAGGGACCTTTAAAGGTCATATAGTGCAACCCCCCTGACACGGGCAGGGATATTTGTCAGTGTTTAACAGGCATTTGGACAATGTCCTTAATAATATAATTTAACTTTTGGTCAGCCCTGACGTGGTCAGGCAATTGGAGGAGTTGATCTTTGTAGGTCCCTTCCAACTCTTCTCTTCTCTTCTCTCTCTTCTCTTCTCTTCTCTTCTCTTCTCTTCTCTTCTCTTCTCTTCTCTTCTCTTCTCTTCTCTTTTCTCTTCTCTTCTCTTCCCTTCCCTTCGCTTCTCTTCCCTTCCCTTCCCTTCCCGCTCCGCTCCTTTCTCTTTCACTAGACCAGGTTGCTTAAAGACCCATCCAACCTAACCTTGAACACTTCCAGGGATAAGGCGCCCACATTGTCTCTGCCGCTCCTTCCTCTGCAGGGGGAGGACTCCTCACACTCTTCCCCACTCCAACGTGGGGTCCCTCCCATGGGAAACAGTCATCCATGGACTTCTCCAATATAAGTCCTTCCCACAGGCTACAGTTCTTCGCAAACTGCTCCAGCATGGGTCTTTTCCACAGGGTACAGTCCTTCAGGAACAGACTGCTCCAGCTTGGGTCCCCCATGGGGTCACAAGTCCTGCCAGCAAACCTGCTCCAGCGTGGGCTCCTCTCTCCATGGGTCCACAGGTCCTGCCAGGAGCCTGCTCTCCAGCGTGAGCTTCCCATAGGGTCATAGCCTCCTTTGGGCACATCCATCTGCTCTGGTGTGGGGTCCTCCACGGGCTGCCGGTGGATATCTGCTCCACTGTGGACCTCTATGGGCTGCAGGAGGACAGCCTGCCTCACCATGGTCTTCACCACAGGCTGCAGGGGAATCTCTGCTCTGGCACCTGGAGCACCTCCTCCCCCTCCTTCTTCACTCACCTTGGTGTCTGCAGAGTTGTTGCTCTCACATCTTCTCACTTCTCTCTCCACTGCTATATTCCCGCAGCAGGTTTTTTTTGTCCCCTTCTTAAATATGTTATCAGAGAGGTGCTACCACTGTTGCCAACAGGCTTGGCCTTGGCCAGCGGCAGGTCCATCTGGGAGCCAGCTGTCATTGGCTCTGTCGGATATGGGGGAAGCTTCTGGCGTCTTCTCACAGAAGCCACCTCTGCAGCCCCCCCCGCTACCAAAACCTTGCCATGCAAACCCAATACATCAGTGGTTCTCAGTGGTCTCCTTTTTACCTTTTTAAAAAATGGGTGTCATGTATCCTTTTTCCAGTCACTGGGGACTTCGCCTGACTGCCATGGCTTTTCACAGATGATGGAGAGTGGCTGCGCCACTACATCTGCCAGTTCCTTCAGGACCATGGGATGCATCTCATCAGGTCGCATGGATTTATGTATCTTCAGATTCCTCAGGTGATCTCAAATCCAATCTTCTCCTACGATGGGTTGGACTTCACTCCCCCAGTCCTTGCCTTGAGATTCAGGGACTAGAGAGATGTGTGAAGAAGAAGAATTACCAGTGAAAACTGAGGCAAAAATGTTGTTGAGTTCCTCAGCCTTCTCCATGTCAATTGTCACCAGATCCCCTGTCTCATTTATTGTTATTGCTTTAAAGCATGAGATTTGGAACAGATCTCTCTCACCTCCCATCCTAAAAGGACCATTTGCAGAAATAAAACCCCAGCTGTCTCTTTTCTTTTGTGTAAAAGCTTCTCTGTTTTGTAGTGGTAACACTGTATAGAGAATGTAATTAATTTTAACACAGATGAAAAAAGGAAAGCACAGCTAAGAAAAGGTGAGGCATCAGCTATTTCAGATCTAGTTCTCATCATAGACTATTTCCTTGTGGATGTTTTATCCCCTTTGCAAAACCACCATATAATTTGCTAAAATTGAAAGGCTTTGTCTGAGACAGGCACACATCTGAAGCAGCTGGGATATTGCAGGTCAGATGTATATTACACTGGCAGAACTTACATTGTATGCTTCTTACAAGGACCAAATACTGTTCTTGAATGTGCATGATAAAAAATCCTATTAAGTTCTGTGAGAGCTGGCAATTCAGCTTTAGGAGTACAATATTCCTCATGCTTGCCTGGACTTTGGAAAATCACTTGTTTTTATGACTACTACTAATTATTTAGAAAGGAAGAAAACTCTTCCTAAGGAAACTTTCCCCATCTGAGAAGGCTTAAATCAATGGAAATTAATCCTAAAGATACCATAGCATGGCGTTTGACTACAATTCTTTCTTTCACATATCTTTAATGCAATTTTTTGTATAGTATCTGGTATTAGAACTTATGAATGCAAAATAGTTTATAAAATCAAAGTGATGCAGCAGAAAGACATGGCGGTACATAAAAATATGAATTTCATTAATGAATCCCATTAAATGAAACTTTAGGGCAGGTATAAATATAGATATAATACATCTGTGTGCTTATGACTTTTGATTTGGTAATAATGAAGCTGATTTAAAATGTCTACTGGTTTCCAGAGTACAGTTTTATTATTCGTCAGAAAATAATGAAACATTAAAATTTGAAATAACAGTGAAGGAACTGGGTAATAAACTGATATTTATTTAATGGTAACATATATTAATGGCAAGGGCATTTATCAAGGCCTGAGAACTGTACAGACTGAATTTCATCCCAGATAGAGAATCAATACACCATTAAAATCTGTTCCAAGAACTTACATGGCATCTCAGAAGTACATTGATATTTTGTTGGTCCTCTGAATAAAATAAAATGCAGCTCATCAAAGTCTAGGTCTACACACATTTCAGTTTGGGCTTAAATGTATGCATGGGAGTTGTCTTGGTGGAATTCATGGCCATCATTACATCCTTTACCTGTAAGTGATTTATGCTCAGCACCTTTCAGGTGGCATTCCATGAGAATCATCCTACTACCATAAGTCACTGTAGGCCAATGTGGGCAACCTCAGAAAAATAAGAAGTACTGAATCTTCAGGTTAACCTGCTAGGCACCTGTCAGTTTTTAATGGTTCAATTCTTCCATGTGCAAATAAAGAAAGTGCTGTTCATGTCCTTTGAAATCTGTGGACAGAAAAGTGTGATAGAACAGCTAAATATGCTATTAATTTAATACTAATCCATTTATTCTATTTTTTTCAAGTCAAAACACTAGTTGTTAGGAATTATGCCTTTTTACACATTAATATGTAACACAGGTTTTCAGATATTTTAATTAATCTTATTTTGGAATTCATTTTATCTCTTTCTGACACAATAGAGCAGGGAGATTACATGTAACTGCAGAAGATTAACTAATTGGAAATAAAACATTGCAAATGTTATTAAAAGAGACTGATCAAGTAAAATACACATTCCCAGAAAGATTTTTTTTTTTTTTGCATGAGTACAATAAAAAACACAATTAGAAATACTTAAAAATATGCTTTGAATTGCAAAGAGAGCCTCAGGAGAGTATTCTGTGTAGTATTATAAGAACAAGAATGCATGATGGTTTAAATGTTTCTGAATGAGAAATACAGTAAGCTATACTGAAATAAAAAGTATAATGCTCAGTCAGGTGTTGATCTTCCATGAGTGACATTTTGTGCAAAAGTGGCATGGAAAATCAACTTTCAGGCCTGTTTACCCAGGTACTCAAGGATTCTGCAAGAGTAACAGGAAAGAAAAGGAATGAAAGTTCAGAGCACTGCTGACCTCCAGCTCTAAAATTAGAGCAGTAATGAGGATGCCATAAATTGAACCTTGGACTTAGCTACATGCCAGCAAACAGCAAAGAGTGCCAATGCAGTCTACAACTTTAACTTCTTGAGACTGTTAAATGTCAGTGTTTTAATGGCTGACCACTTTAATTGTGAAGAACTGATTTTTTGCCAGAGCAATGCATACAGGCTTCTTTTGAAAAGCTATGGATAAAGAATACTTTTAACGGATGTATCCCATCACAGTTTTAAATAGCTGGTCCATAAAGGCCTTCCTTACCACAGGAACCAAAATGGAGATTAAGAATATGATGTAAATTTCACATGCTCTTACTTTTATTTTCCCTTACTGAGTACTGACTAGTCTTTTGAAACGATGATCTATTATTTCTGTCAGAGATATTCTTCTACAGGTAGTTTAGATCTAGCCAAAAATATACAAATTACTCTGAAGCCTGAATTATCCTTTTGAAATAGTCATGTGGTCAGACAAGAAGACCCTGGAGCGTGTTTCTGCTGCACAAGCCATAGACACATGCAGAATTTCACTTACTATGATCTGGTAATTTTGCACGACTTAAAAATCAGGCTAGATATCCTCAACCTGCTTGCGAGCATTCTCTAAAATATCTCTTTCTGGAGAAATGCATTTCCATTAACTTGACTGCACAGAAAAAATAGCAGGAAAACATAAAATCTCACAAAAAAAAATTACCAGACTTAACCCTAGTGGACATGATTTTTTTTTCTTTGTGAGGTAAATTGGTGTATAGAGCCAAACTTGAATGCAAATAAACTAAGTTATTTAATTATATGTTAGTTGGTCTTGATCTTTGCAAATGTGCCTGTTATTTAGCAGTATCTATCAAAAGTTTAGGCATTTTTTAACCTAGGGATACTTACAAACTGTGCTTGTAACTAGTTGTGCTCAGCCTACGTGGTCCCTGCCCCGCTACAGAGCTAGTGTACCTCTCACAGGTTTCCTGCCCTGATGTCTCCCAGGTAAGCCCAGGTAAGCCCATTGCTACTCCCTGGGGAGGATGGCAGCTGAAAAGAAGCTGAATGACAGTGAACAACACACTGGGGAAGAGCTGTCTGGACTCCCTCTCCCTACCCCTTGTGCCCCAAAGGAGGCATTCAGGAGCAAACTGCAAGTCAGATGAACTGTTCTGTAGGTTCTGAGCGCTGGTTGAGTGTTCTGGATAGAGAAAAAACCTGTTACCGGTTGCCCAGGTTGCATACCCCATTTTATGTTCTGTGACTACTTTCTACATCAAGTAGCATTCTTTCCAAGGGGTCTTCTTTCCATAGCAATACCCTGCTATCGAAGAAAATAAGTGTCTTCATACAAAGAACTTCTATTTTTACACACCAGTGAAAATAGAATGTCTATGTGCAGACAAGTTTGCCTGTGAAAGGATCACAGGCAAGGCTGAGTCTCACAGCCAGTGGCAAGGATTACCTACCTTCTCCCAATTATTTCTGAAATCTTCACACTTCTCCTTTCGCGTCAAGTGTTTTTATGATCTCCCAAATAAAATCAATCAATCTGCTTTTTTTCTTACTCTCCTTTGCCAAGCGATAGGTTTCCTATCTCAGCCAGCTCGAGCACCCCTCTTGCTCTGCTCTATTTTGTCTTGCACTAGAGAAAATGAAAAGACAAGTGTCATAAGGGGTTAAAAATGCTTATCATTAAGAAAGCGAAACATCAGGCCAATCTCTATTCATAGCTCAAGGGTTATTTGTTTTACTGGGCTACAAGGTAATACACTTTCTTAACTTCCTTTGAAGTAGAAGGAGAGCCAAAGAAAGCAAGCGAAGAAGTTTGAGCAGTGGGGATCTTTTGTGGTTTTGGCTGTATTTGGCGTTATATGTGAAAACTTACCTCAAGACTGTGCACTTCAAGACTTTTATGATGTGTTTTGTGTATTGTCACAAAAAACCCTAAATGGTGAAAAATAAACCTGATTTACAGAATTCGCAGAGCTAATCTCTTAGCCTACTTACACAGTTTTGCTAAGGTTAGCAGATTACAGGATGTATCCTAATTTACTGGCAAGATACTTCTAGTACAGTTTTTCCTCAGTTGACTTCAGACGTGTTAATCTCTTCCAGTTATGATACAGGAGAGCAGCTGTTTAAGAAATGTTGGCATTTGAAGTAGCTCTTCTAAGCTTTGCCCTGAGTCAAATTTGCACTCGGTCACAGTTCTGGTGCTGATTTCACTGGCATCAAACACTATTGGACAAACACAATTTTTGCAGGTGGTAGAAGTGTAAGGCTGAAAAAGAATGACTCCTAAGGCATTTTAAACTTTTACTTCTCTGTTCCTCTGTTTCTTTATGAGCAAAGGAAGAGGGAGAATACACCCTTATCCTCTGAAGGCTTGCTTCCACTGCGCATTTTAATAGGATACAGAAATCCCTGGTTCCAACCACTACTGTATAGAGGAGCACACAAAGGAGCTCTAACGTGGTAATAAAAGCTCAGATCTGAAAGCAACAGCTCAGTGCTGGAGTGATGTTGCATTTGCAGAAATATGTCAGGCCAGTCATAAATGCTGAGTGCACATAATCATACCGATGCAACCAAACTACCTCTAATTTTGGAGCAGACTTGGTTAACACTTAATGCTAACACTTCTCTGCAGTGTTCCGTTGCACTGCATAGATGCATACCCTAGCACAGGCATCCCCAGGAATGTGAGAATTAAAGATTTAATGCTCGAAAATGTGATACGATTCCTGTATGGCACCAGAGTATTCCAGGAAACTGTGAGTCAAGAGTCTTCTTTGGCTGTTGTAGCCATAAAGAAATTATATCAAAAAAAATGTCATATACAAAAATAAAGTATGGTAATATGATTTTGAGTACAACACATGGTATAGTAAAGCAAATATGTTACAGATTCCCTCATGAATGTATTAAAAATTGTAAACGACCAGCATTAAAGTTCCAAAGCATTTAAAAATCCCCCCAAATTTAAGTACTTTAAATGTAATACTTCAAATATAAAAGTGGAGAGTCTCAGAACTGCTGAACTCCCAGACCAGCAGAAAGAGCCTTGGGAAAATAACTTCAGAGGAAAAGAAAAAAAAACATCTTATACTTATTGGAAGTGTGGAAAGGTCACAGAAGAAAGGATATTTTATGTTGTCAGTTATACATACTTGAAGTATGGGTGAGGTGGCCAACAGGGAACATGTACATTGTGGATTGGCAGCAAAGAGTGAAATAGTAATGCCTTACAGCAGTGATTCATTGCTGCTAGAGGTACTACTTTTCTGTCACTGAAATGTTTGATTTTTTTTACTGAACTCATTCAGAGCTAGCTTAAACATACATGCTGTGCAAGAATGCATCCCTTGTGATATAGACACAACCTAACGTTGTGGTACACATTAAATATTCACTATTGCTTACATTTATGACATGACAATTTTTCTCATGCTGAAAATTTGCGTGAAAGATTTTGAGGTTTGGGGGTTTTTTTTGGATTGATGTGATATTTTTCTAGTTTAAATTGCTTTAATTTTAATGAACAAATTACTGGCATTGTTTTTGCCCCGTTTGCAAGTTTTAAAGCAGAAAAATAATAACACATTTCTCCTGTGAGTTTTCAGATACTAATGTTTCATTTTCCTATCCTGAAATTTTAGAATTCAGAGAGGTTTTTATGAAACAGTCATTATCTTAATATTTTAAAATAACATGGTTATGGTTAATATAAAGCTCATTACATATATTTGTGAAATGCCATAAGCAAGCTTTATTTTCAAAGATCATTTTTGGTCTATTTCAGAGGCATATTTTCGATTCAAATTACAGAAAATTGGCTGGAATTTTAAAGACTTCAGATCCATTGGTCCTTCAAGCAGATGTCTTCTAGAGAAAAGTGAAAGAAAGGATTAGAACGGGTGTGAGGACCCTGGCAATGGTCTGAAGATGGCACAGGGTCATCTGCACATCATCAATTACAATATTCCTGGGTAATGACATTTTAGGCATACTTACTACTACTATCTTTACTACTTTACTTTTGGTCCACTATAGAAAAAAAATCTGAAATTCTCTAAGAGCTGGAGTTCCCAAATAAAATGCAAAATGAGCTGCTCAGTAGTGAGCAACAAAGAAGAAAATTGGTAGTACAGTAAATTTCATTTATTTAATAAGTTCTTGGAATTGTGACATGGCTCGTAATGTACTGATACGTGGATTTTAATATGTTTCCTTAAGGCTGCTAGGGTGGCTGCTTGCTGTCTGCAATAGGTCTTATTCCTGCAAAATGTCTTGAAATATCATGTGTAGGGTAAACCCAGCTGACCGTTTTATAGAACCTCCTGTTTCGTGCTAGTAAAGCCCTAAACCACACTCTTATTTTATTATACAAAGTAACAGACATACTGGAATTTAAAAATAACTGAAACAAAACATGACTTGAAAATCCAAAACAGATTTGTTTATTTTACTCTCACCTTTAATCAAAAACAGAGTTATTTACTCACAAATACATTAAAACTAAGCTTTTAGCTGAGCATTTAGTGGAACATCTACCCAGTAAGTTTTGCTTATGTTGCAGACAGCTACCCTGAGGAGTGATTTGAATTTAAATGTGATTCCCTTATTAGTTTCTGCTAACTGCAAATATCCCAGGCTCTTAATTAAGTGGCTGAGTAATGTATGAATGCTCACTTCTGCTTGTCATGCAGAACAAAGTGATGTATTTAGATTCCATGCACAATATGAAATTTAATGACACAGGCAACAGTAATTTAGAAAACCTTTTGCTTTTTATTATCCTTGTTTTTGCTTAGCCAGTCTCCTTTTTTTCGTAAGTGCTTGGCTGCTGCAATGTTATAAAAGTTTGCCCAAACACTGGCTGTTAGCTAATGAATTTTTAGATTAAAAGGTAATGTGTTACTAAATGCATGGTTACCAAATGCATAATACATTGTTTATATCTTTCCCCTCCCGTTTTTTAGAAATAATGTACAAAAAACAAAACAGACCTTGATGAAATGTTCTGACTTGGTTTGGCACGGTATCTAGCGTTAGATTCAGCGAGATTCTGAATGGACTAAATAGTGCACTGTAAGAGGTTTTACAAAGAGGAAGGAAAGAAGAAACAAATCAAGCTTTTCTTCTGGTGCTGATGGTTCCTGAAAGCTCCAGTGACTTTCTGTAGCCCTCCTGATCTCTTTATAGATTTTACAGCTTATATTCAGTCATCAAACCTCTCTGCTTCTGCTCTGGTATTCAGTAGTTTGCATGTAGATTTTTCCCCAGGGGTATGATGCTAATTTTTCCCTATCCTGAAATTTTTCTGTTTGCCCTCATATTTTCTCATGCTCACAGAATCCTCTGCAGACTCATAATCTGAATGTATGTGTGTGATTTTGTAAAACTCAGAGTAGCACATATGTACAGTAATTTGGACAGCTGTTTGAGTTGTCAGATTTTCATGTTATTGTCATGTATAACTAAATGAATTAATGTCCTACTACTTTTGCTGCTTCAGTTCAAGCTCTAGAACTTGGCTATCCCTTTAATTAGCGCTCTAACCATCTCTCATCTCTTGAAATTCTCATTTAAATTGCCTGAGTACTTTCCTCAACAAACCTTCAGCTTTATTGTTGGCAAATTGGTGTTTCTGAATGATGTCAGATTTTAAACGCCTGTATCCCCAATCAGTCTCTAGTATCTAAATGTTTGCCAAAGAAATCTCATCTAAATAGTGTCATTCCCCATTAACTGTAAAGATAGATTTAAATAGCTGTAATTTCTTTTCTTTTTAAGGAATAATAGTTGATACTATTATTTGTATTACAGTACTTTCTACCAGTTCTGAGTAGGGTCAGGACAGTATGTGTTAAATGTTATATTTAGATTTTTATCATCTGCTTTAGGTAGTAATACCTACTTGGACAGTAGTCTCCAAGCTCCTCTTCTTATAGCTCTAAAGCTCATATTCCTATTTTACAGAAGGGTCCTATATACAGAAAAATGGATCAAGAATATGATTTATCTCATTTGTCTTTAGCCAATTTACAAGTTAGACATGCACTCTAAGCTAGTCATACGAGCACTTCTTAAGCCAAAGGAAAAAAATAAGATGTTCCAAAGTATGATTCATGTCACCAAATTGGTCACATATTTTAGGATGGCAGGAATTGCCCTCTGGAAGTGCGTACCTCTCCACGGGCCACAGAGACAGCTTGATTAATGAATCGAGACTAAATACTTTTAATATGAAACTACTTTGGCATCACTTGTTTACCATTGTTGCTACCAAGTATTTGAAGACAGGAGAAAATAGATGAAATGCATCTTACCCTTCCTGATGAATTGAGGTCAAACAGGAGATATGTAACTAAGGTAGAAATTGTATGTGGAACACTGTCACTGGACCGCATCCTGTCAGTTAGAAAAAAATTGGCTGCCTCAGAGACTTTGTACTCTGACATAGCTGTCCTTAATTCTTATCCACATAAATAGCCTTTGGCCACAGACAAGCTCCTTAGAAGAACAGAGAACAACAACTTTCTTCCACCATATTTTCTAAAAATAGATTAAGAATGCCTAAATAGACCAGTCAAATGAATAGTGGAAGAACAGAGGTTTCATTTTGTATGATATACAAAAAGCTGTAAAAGATGATTGAAAACTGTTAACTAAATACTGTTAGTTACATTTTTAAAATAGGTTCACCAGAAGTGAAGTGTTGGAGGGTTTGGATTTTTTTATTTTGAGGGTTATATTTTTTCATATTATTCAGCCTGCTCTAAGCCTTGACATAATTTTGGACAGTGTTATAAATCATGATCTATTTCCTTCTTTCTAAAAAAGCAATGATTAAATATCCAACCCACATATTTTCTTTGCCTTGGTTTCCACCACAAATTGCTCATCATTATTAAAAAAAAAGAAAGATGTACAAATATGAAGACTACATTGCTGTAAAATTCCAGCTAGTGAGAATTTGTTACATAATTCATCCCAGATCTATTTACATAAAGAATCTTAGTTCTTGTGTATCTCATCTGTCATTATAAGCTACACCCATATTATGGAGCTTGTAGGATGATTTTCTGTACATACTTATTCCCACAGTCTACTGTTTAATAATAGAACCAAAGAAAAGTGTTCCAGCTCTCCTGTCCTTCCTCACTGCAAGGAATTAAGGCAAGCAACACAAATTACTTTTCAAGCTAAGACAAAATTAAATCTGCAAAATGTAAGGGCTTATTTGGATCAGAAAACATGAATCACTATTGGATTGCACAGTTCCTACAGAACTTGATTTCTTCAAACATTTATATTCTTTCTGGAGTCAGAAGTGCCCCACCACTGGTGGACTTCTGTAATTAACCATGAAATTCCTAACGCAGTCGACTCAGCAGAATTACAAAGAGCAGGGCCTCAGGGGCTGCCTGACAGCACTCCTTGTAGACTTGTAATATTTTTTTAAACTGGTCTTTCTTTTTGTTAGATTTGCTTGACTATGGCTAACTTGCATTGTGGCACCTTGAAGTGCTAGAGTCACAGCTAGGGTGGATCAAAAGTATTCAAAAGAATGTGGTTTCACCCAAAAGAAGCATACAGTTCTGGCAGAATTTCTGTAGATTTTTCCATCTACTTCCCACAATCTTAAATTCTGAAGTACTGTCCAGCTTAATCACAGCCTCGATATAGATAGAACATTTTGTTACTCTTATGTTTTCCTCTACAACGTCTAATCCTGGCAGTTTTTTCAGTTATTGCTCCTTTGGTCACAATATGTTCTGATGTGGTACAGTGAACAGTTGCATAGAGCTAACTGACCTGAAATGAGCTATTTCAGGTATTAAACCAGTAAAGGTATGTTTGCCATGTGCCCCAGAGGAATTAATTTGTTCTGTTGGGAAGCATTGGCATGAGATAAAGGAGTGTGCTGATAAGATTATCCTTTATGTGGTAGCTAATTTAGCATTGAATGCTAACTTGGATACCTCTGCATTGCACCTCACTGTGCCTCTAGGTAAATCTCTTTAGGCTGACTGCCTGGGAAGTGCTGATGGGAGAGAAAAACACTAAAGAGTATCCGTTCTTTATCTCTGCAGTCAACTGTTAAGTACTGCAGGTGCTTTGAAAGTTCATGTTTCTAAAATTACTTTGAGTTGTTACGTCTTTGAATTCAGGTAGTCCACTCAGAAAGTCCTCTGTATCACTGTCCATAAATTCATCTCTTTCTTCCATCCTGTGTACTATTGGTGATTTCAACTGCTTTCTTACGTTTCTCCTGCAAAGCTAAAGGTCTTCCTGGTTAACTAGAAGATGCAAATGCTGTGTCAATCCTTTTTCCATGATTCAATTATGTGAGATTTTGTTTTGTGTAAAGAATGCCATTACTAATGGTACAGGAATGGCATTAGGAATGACATAGCTGCAGATAGACAGAAAAAAGATGCCCCTTGCACCATTATGGCGTTTTTTACCAAATCTCTGCAATCTAAACCATGCCCAAATCAATTGCTATTATACTGGACTGTCACAGGTCAAGTTAGATACAATAAATACTACTTAAAAACATCAGTCCATGACTATCCTAAACATATTTCCTTATGTAGATGTATAGAAGCCTCAAAAAGTCTAGTGTGTTTAGAATATGCGCAAATAATGCTAAAAAGTCTTTTACTAGTGAAGAGAGCCAGCTCTAGTGTGATATAACTAGTGTGAGGGTGGCAATGTCTCTGTTCTATAACATGATAGATATTTACTTTGAGAGCATGTAGCTATTCTTTGAATTGTGCATAGTCTTGACACACAGAAACTTAATGGCAATTAATACATATTTTATACCAATATAATAAATATGGTTATATTTTGCTATATATTTTATAAATTAATGTATGCTTGATAGTTACATATCTATGTAATTTCTAAGAAAAACACACAGACATACACATATATCGCTTGATTAGCAGCTCTGTCTAGGCTGAAATAAGTAGATGTGACTCCAGGACATACGTTCTGCTTGTAAACAGGGTTTGAATATCCATCTAAGTAAATCTGCAGCTAGGGATATCATTATCTGAGCTAGGATTGTTAACTAAGTGTGTCAACATGTCCTACAGCCCCAACTGGAATTGCAATGAAAGCATAGCTTGTGTTGGTATAGGCAAATCTGTTTAATAAAATCTGTCAGAAAAAAAGGAATTTATTCTACAACTCACTTCTAGCTCAATTTTTATTTTTGAAACACTGAAATATTTCATTTCAAGTGTGTCCAATAGTTTTGTTTTAGTAGAGAATAACATTAAATGTACATGAAGATTTCTCAAGATCTCTTCCAGTCCCCTCTTTCTTGATTCTGTGAAATGTATCAAAAAGTTAGACTTGAATTTATGTGTTTGGATTTTTCCCCATGAAATGGAAAGCCCAGAGGGGTACATTTCAGTAAGACATCCTGAATCTGATGACTGCCACTCTTATGTCAGAATGAATATTTATTTCATAGTTCCTTACTGGGCCATAGTGCATACTCTTATCAACCCAACCACAGAATATATAGGCCAATATACATTCATAAATGTTTTAAGATAGCATATGACATGTCTGCTTATATGCTTCAAAACAGTCATTGAAAGTGTCGTCTGGATAATAGCTGTAGTTAAAAGAAAATAACATAAAAATAAAGGAGCAAAGTGCTGAGTTCTGCTTTTTAAAGCATGTGCTTTTCTTTAACTGCACTTTGCTGGGCAGAGAGTCCATGAACTGAAGCTTTCTTCCTTCAGGTAAAAAGCAAAACAAAACCCCAAGCACAACATTAATCCTTGGCTTGCAATTATCTTGTAGGAAAAGTGATCAGAGTCACAATACTATCTTGTATCCCTCTTTGAGTCTCGGGATTTCCTAATTGTGTGTCCTGGTTTAGGCCAGGATGGAGCTAGTTCTGTCTTCAGCAGCTCCTGTGTTTTGGATTTAGTGTGAGAAGAACAGTGATAGCACACTGATGTTGCTGGTTGCTGCTGAACGATCAAGGACATTTTGCAATTTCCCAGGTTTTGCTAATGTGCAGGTGCAAAAACTTGGGAGGAGTATAACCAGTATAGTTGATCCAAACTGGCCAAAGAGAGTATTCCATACCATAAACGTCATGCCCAGTATAAGTGAGGGTCGGCTGGTGGGCCACTAGCTTTTTAGACCCTTAGCTTGCCTTAATCCTTAAGCTTTCCTTCGGGTTGCTTTTTGTTTCCCTGGTTTTCTTTTTTGTTTTTTGTTCGTTCGTTTGGCTGTTGGTTCCCTCGCCTGCTTTCCCTGGAACTTGCTGTTCTGGGATAGCTGGGGGGGATACCCCTGCTCCCTGCCTGCTGCTTGGGACGGGCTGTATCGGTCGTCGGGTGGTGAGAAATTGTGCATCATTTGTTTTATATATTCTATTATCCTTTTATAGATTATTATTATTATTAATAATAATATATTTTTATATTTTTCCTTTGCTGTCCTGGTGAGCTGTTTTTATCTCAACCCGTGAGTTTTCCTTTCTCTCCGATTCTCCTCCCCACCCCAACAGGGAGAGGGGGAGTGAGCGAGCGGCTGTGTGGTATTGGGTTACAATTTGGGGTTAAACCACGATATTATGATATTAAAACAGAACAAGGAACTATTAATAAGAATGAAAAATATTGCTTTTTCTACTCTTCTGAGGAGTTCTTTCCTAGAGATCTGAGATATGTGCAAAGCATTTATATTGCATATTTTTGCATATTTTCTGTATGTTATGTGCGTATGTGGTAATGTGCTATAATCAACACATTAATCCAAAGCCAATCGAACACAAAAGCATAGGTTGTTATTTTCCAATATGTTAGACTTAGGGAACAAGCTTGTTTTGTGCCAGTAAGTTTGTTTCCTGCTGCTAAACTTAGCAGGGACAGAAAACATTGCAGAGATAAATGAGGGATGATCCTGAAAAACCATTCTAAAGGAAGAGCCTAAAAATACGTGTGTACATATTTACACATACAGTAAAACTAGTCTACTCCACCAACATGATTCAGGACAGGTGTAAAGTCATGTTTAAAATTCTGCAGTGTAGCATTACTTGCTGCAAGAACTGAAAAGATAAAATAAGTGTTTACTTCTTTTAATCTCTCCTGTCCTTCATTTCCTGCTGGTTCTTTGTGCTGAAAACGTATTGCCTTGATTTGTTTTACTTCGAAGTAAGAATTATTCACAATCAATAATGCCATTGCAAATGGAAATCCAGTGACATAGCAACAACACATATTCTGTTTTTATTATATTTTAGATGAATATGTAAGTATCGAATCCATTCTGCTAGTAAATAAAGTCAAATATGAAAGCCAAAGTCAGGTATGAAATTGGTTCAGCTTCTGCAGTTATGTGCATAAAACCATAGAAACACTTATGTAGATGTGTCACTTTATTCACATTAGGAAACCCATGTTACCTTGACTAAAGTGGCACATGGATGTTTGCAGGGTCAAAATAAGCATGTAGTGTTAGTATTAGTCTCCTGAAAATGTTGAGAATATTATACTTTGTGCTCTATTTACAGACTAGGAACACTCATTTTGTACTTCCATCATCAAAGGACTGGTGTATGTATAGACACCTACACACATCCACACACACACACGCTATTCTATGGAAAGGATTCTCACGGGGCTGTGATACAAATAAAACATATTTAATTTTGTGGATAGTTCATGAAACCTGCAAGCTTAATCCTGCTGAAAAGAATGTCCAGCACTCTTTTTAGTAAGATTGGTTACAATTTCTTTTAGCTTTTGTCTGGTAAATTAAAAATAAAAAAATATATTTCATTAACATTTTAAAATTATTATCTTAATATAACATATTAAAATATTAAGTGATATTAATCTATTAAATAATATTAATATATGAAAAAGTTACACTTTAGTAATTAGCTCATCGGCATGAAATTTCTCATAATACGTGAGGCTTTCCAATGGTCTCAGACCTTTCTTCCATTTGTAAATCACAAGCATATCTGTACTATGCTATTTTAAAGACTGTAGTGAAGAGGAGAAAAAAAAATGTATTGTGGAAGGATGCCTTTAGCTGTACTAAACACCATTTGAGTCATTCAATAAAGACCATGGTGAATATGGAAAAATCTGTGTCAAATATTTTTTCTAAAAAGGCACATGGATTTTGTGAACTCTATTAAATATTTTAATTGTAAATGAACTAGCTATTATGTTTAAAATTGGGTTTTATTTAATGTGTTAGTGCAACAAGAAGACACTTCAAATCCCTCCAGCTGACATTGGAGACGAATACATTTTTCACCTTCTTCGGGAGGTATAGTAATAAACCAGTATGTGGTTACTCACAGGAAATGACTCTCCTTTCTCAATTTTGTAGTGGATAAAACAATCTATTTCCAAATAATGCAGAGACTTTGACCTCAACTGAGATTAAGAATGTAGTTTAGTGAAGAGTTTTGTTCGTGTCTTAAATGGCTACATAGACTTAGGTCTCTCATCTGGACTTTGGTTCTCTACTACCTTTTGAGAACACATTTCCACTATGTATGTTGCTATCAAGAAGGACAGGAATTTCAGCTAATGTTGTGGTTACATGAATGCAGTCCAGGAACTATCTGATTAAGGAGATTATTAATCTGATTGCTAGAATATTTCATACATATATAAGAAAAACCTATGAGAAAATAGTAACACAGGCTTAAGAAATATCCACACGGATGCAGAGATATTCTTCATGTTGCATGACCACCTGCTCTAGGGTCTGTTCCACTAATTTATTCGGGTTACTTATGAACACCTACCATCAGTGAGGCTGAATCAGGAGAAGTAATGTCCAATTCTTTTTGGGTGCCTGGAATTATTATTATTAAACTCATTTCATGTGAAAGTCTTCAGGGTAGACTTGAAATGTGGTGCTGGAACTAAAGACGTAGTCCTGTTGTTAGAACTGGCACTAGTGTCAGAGTTAACTGTTGCCCCCCCAGCTCTAAGACATTATTACCTAGTCTTTAGCCCCATTGTGGCAAGCGGAATATCAGTTGAACTCCCAAATACTGTACTAGAACATATATAAAATAAGGGAGCTTAAATTTTATGTTAGTTAAGACGGATAAGGATACATTTAAAATCACTTTTAAAACAATTAGTTAGCGACTATTGTTCAGATAATGATGTTTTCTGTGGTCTCTTTAATCACACCAGCACAAGAAGAAATTTCACAGAACTGTCTTATTTTCATGTTTTCTTTTACATATATGGTAAAGTTTATTGGAGCAGAGCAAAAACAACAGGACCCCAACTCAGTTACAAGAGAGAGAAAAGGAGATGAGCAATAATATTAATGCTAAAGTGGTAGCTGTCCAGACTTTCTGAAGTAGCATCTGGTACAGCAGAGAATAAAAGTATCCTGGACTCATAAACAAAAGGTAAATTCAAGGTCTTTTTTACGGAGCAAGATGCATACATTTCAGAGTTCAGTAGGTCTTTCTGCAGAGTTGTTGCTACCAAATAAACATTGATATTATGTAAGTTAATATTTAGGTTTCACCACAGCAGCTGTTTTCAAAAAGTAGATAACACATGAATTAGCTTGTATTCTTCTGTACTGATAAATGATCCAGTGGCTGATCCGAGATGTTGATTACATTGGTCCCTTAGGTGACTCTAAATGTTGTAAATATTAATTTTCTTAATGATATATGCTTTAAAAAAGTTAATAATAAATGTTGTGTCTCAATTCTCATTTACTATCAAGTCAGCTATTGCCTTTTGCCTTATGTTGCATCATTTTTAAAATTTATGTCAGTCTGACACAAAGTCATATGTTGATGAGTTATGTCTGATATACTACATGGAACAGTGGTAAACTTCTTCTTTTAACTATGTGATTGTGCTGAGATATTACTCCCCACTAAAGTTAGCTGGTTAACTTGAAGCTGAGCTGTAGCTGGATTTTATCGTATTTAAGATAGAGAAACTACTTTCAGAACTATTTCTTCAATTTATACTACTAGAGTCATGACACTAATATACATGGAGCTTCCTTTTTATAGAGAATGATTAGAAAATATTAAATTTATGAGTGATCTGTGAATATCTATTAATACATACTTTTGAAAAAAGAAGTAATAAGAAACTTCAATGAAGAAAGCAATGCTAATAAGCCCTCCACAATGGAGATTAGTCTTGTTGTACACTACCCAAAAAATAATCATTATTATTGTAAGAATGTTAGTAACAAAATGTATTATTTTTGAATGCTATACACTGAAGTTGCTGGTCATGAGAATCATCCAGAAACAACTTGAAATAGAAGTGTGTACACGTAAAATTAAAATAACAGAATAGATTATCTCAGAGAGTCACCTCTCAAAGAGGTTGGTTATTGCACTTAATATGATAGCTTATCTAGTTATAGTTTATATACATGCATGTATATATGTTTATATGTATATGTGTCGGTATACATGTTTAAATATGTGTATCAGATCGAACATGATGGATATCAGGGAAGACAAGCTTCTCAGGAATCTTGTAGTTTCAGATTATAAGAAAAACTTATAAATTCAAAGCCTTTAGGAAGGTTTGCTTAGGGCTCTTCATTTCTTGCTATCTAAAGTTGTACCTTAGATTACTGACGCAAGAAAGTGACATTGTCTGGGGAGTCTATTTAAACTAGACACTAAAGTAAAGTTGACAAGAAAATATATTTTGAATTCAGACTTCTACTTAGGATGTCACTAAGACACATGTAACATTGTAGCTGTCAACGCAACCTGGGACAAAAATTATACATGAATTGGTAGCAGGTAGATTGATATCAAAGAGGTACAGCCTAGAAAAATACTGGAGTGTCGTGCAAAGGAATTAAGCAGCACGCAAACAATTCCTCCTCCCCCCCCCAAAAAAGTTGATGAAGTATACCAGATATGAGAAGCTTAAATAAAAAATAGGTGAAGCAGAACATCCAACTCATATCATAGATACATACAGACTGAATATTACTGGATGAAAATCACTCCCAAAGGTAACAATACAGCATCTCACTTTACAGAAGGAAGTATTTTTTCAACAAATGCTGGGTTGGGCAAGAAATGATTTCTTTGTTCTAGTCCTGACTCTAATTTACCACAGAGGCTGTTGGGGGAATAACAATTAATATCACCCTTTCCACAGCTATTTATTAGGTATCAAGAAGTAATGGAGTCAGAAGATCCACTGATAGAAAAAATGAAGAAATTAAGAAACAAAAAACTATCAGGGCATATGTGTATTTATAAGTTTAGAAGGAAGTTGCAAAGCACATGATTAAATGGTTTACAAAATATCTGAACTTTTCCATTAAAGTGACTGATAGCGAAACACTCGGGAAGTAGTTTCAGGAACTTTATGGCTAATACATAGCAGAAGGTACAGAGCTGGGTTTCATTCAAGAGTCTAAGTATTAGAGAAGTAATTATTCACCTTGATTACTGTGTCCGTCATATAAAATAACAATATTTCATGTAGTTGTGGTGAGAACTTGTTTATTTACACTTGAAAATTTCCTTTTATTAATGTTCTTACTGGGCCAAATTGCCCATATATAAGCGTGTTACTCTCTCAAGTTTCCAAAACAGTCTTTCCTGTTGAAGTTGCCCCACACATCATAACAGATTCCCACATATCTAAACCTAGCATGCTCACTGGAGAAGAATTTGGACTGGAGCTTCCCCTACCACAATACCCTCATGACTGAGCCTTAACGGCGGGCGCTCGCTCTGTCCTCCCCAGCCCAGCGTAGGCTCCTTCGCGAGCAGAGGGTGCGCGAGGCCAGTGTACCAGGCTGTCCTGTGGTCTGGGGATCAGCGTTCTTAGCTAAGAGGCAGGATGAAACACCACTGAATTCCTTCAAGTAAATGGTGAATCTCCCTCAGCTGTCATTCCTAAGAAAACGCCTAGTTCAATGCTGTCATTTCCACCGGTAGCAAGATGCCTCAAGCCAAGGACTGTAATGCAAAACATTGCAGCATAAAAGTACTTTTGTGAATTTGTTCCTGAGTGTGATCATTTGGAAAATGTTATTTGTTCCCACTGGTGGCAAAATTTAAAAAAAAAAAAAGTTTAATAGTTTTTATATTAACTTGTTTGTAAGATTTATTTTTTTAGGAAAATGTTCATAAAATATTAACTGCTAGTATGATTTTTTCCAGTAATGTATTAACTCATAAGCACATGGAGCTATCATTGAAAATGTTTTGGAGTATGTGCTACAGCACTTATTCTCAGGAGAGTTTCTGAAGCAGAGTGGGAAGCTATTTGCTTGTGAATTATGACAGAAACTACAGAAAAGAGTAAACAACAAAACCCCTACTGTTTACTATTAGATGCCTAAATAAATAAGATATTCAATATATAATATATGTTTTATAAACAAAATCATTATACAATAATAAAATAGTTATTAGCCAAGTATATTATCCTGGCTTTTCTGACTAATGAAGACTTTATTGAATAATATGACTAATCAGGGAATTACAATCTAATGTGAGAGGAAAGTTTCAATATAAGATTGAAATGAAACATTAACTATCTTTTTTTTTTTTTTTTTGCTATATAGAATCATTAGATCTAGCACTTGCTTTTCCTAAATAGCTAAACTTCTAAAATTAATGCACAGAAAATAGCACAAGGCATTGCTTACTCCTGGGTCCAATCACAAGGATTCTCTCTGATTGATACTGAAAGGGCAAAATATGTGGAAAGATGTGAAATCCCATGGATAGGTTAAGCTCTGTTATAATCAGTCAGATTGAATGTTCAAATTGAACATCCTTGTCTAGAATGTTTCTGGATCAAGTTAATAGGTTTTCTGCAGAAATGAAAAATACCAAATAAAAATGAGGTTAGCCAATGCTCTCCATCTTGAAAGCTGTAAAAAGAATAATGTTATTATTGCTATTTTTATTATTGTTATTATAATGGATATTTGCATTTGTTTCTGTTCATTCATTTCCCAGCAGGTGTCTCTATACTGCAGCTTTACTGAAAAAGAATGAGGAAGCAAGCTAATTGCATTAAAATGTTAAAAAAAAAAAAAAGTAAAGAAAAAATAGGCAGATTAAACCTTACTATGACATCACACAACACCAAAGGAAAAAAAAAAAAAAGACTGAAAAGACTGTAAAGAGAGTCATCTTATGAGCTTTTGGGTACAATTGTACATACATGTATACAGAACCAAAATGGGCTTATTAACTATTGATTCCAACAAAAAGAGATGTTAAAAATGGTGCACTGAAAAATCAATGGTAAAAAACCCTAAAGCCTGTGGTTTTTGTAAATTCTGGGAAGAACAGTAACCTATCCTATTTCCACATATACATATATATATATAACCCAACAACTGCTGGAATTTATCTTCATCAGCAGCTAGAGTGAAAATATTGAAGTCTCACAAAGAAAATGTTGCAACCTTTGCTGGGAACATAAATGGAGAGGTTAATGAAGACTACAGGGGTCTGGAAGAGTTGAGGGGAGAAAAGTACAAGTAGTAAAATAAAATTATGACTATGAATAAGAATTCCAGTTTGTCTTGGCTCGGGGAAGACCAAAGTAACTTCATTTCATTTGCAACCAGATGCAAAAAAATTAACATTTTATCACTTAATTGGCAACGTGTAATCTTTTTAGCCAAATAAAATTTATGTTTTGATGGATCCCAGTTGTATTTCTGCAATGATCTAAGTGGAATGAAAAATCCTGACTTACCATATAAAAGGACTAGAATTCTGTTTAGCATTTGATTTTAATTGCAGATTTCATGGACCATAGCACTCTGAGATGAATAACTGATGATGCTGAGAAACATCTGAAATTCCATGTATGATTCACAATCTAGAATTAGACCTCTGCAAAGTTGTATTTTAAAGTCTTACTGTTCACAGAAGCAGCGTTTCAAGGTGAGTAAAAGCTGATACTCCCCAGTTTGTCCATTAATCAATAGTTCACTGAGTATTTGATAAGAGCTCAATGAGCCATAAAAAGGAACAACATGACAAGTTTTATTGATTGTCTCATAGAAAGGGTAAAGAAGTGACAGATGACAGGCTCAGTTAGACCTTTACAGCAAGCAGTTACAGTATTCACGGTACATTAGTTACAACAATTTCTATTTTTGGCACAGGAACAGGAAGTGATATAATACCACACGTCATTCGCATCAAATTTATTTCTCACACAAGAAAATGGAAATTGATTGTAGTTTAAAAAAATTAATGGGCTTAAATAGGATTATATCATCACAGATGAAATCAGACTCTGATCTAGAATTCTGCTTAAAGAATATTGTTTCTTGTACAACCTCACGTATAAGGCATTGCATGGTATTTATGTTCTTGGCCTCTATGTTTTTTATTTATGGACTCTCACTGTTCTTCAATATTATTTATAAGGATTCTCTCAAATCCCAATGTGTACTCAAATGTGAAGTTATTCAGTAGTCTTTGGCCATAAATCATTGTGCTGTTATTAGGACTTTGCTGCTACATTAATTCTTAAACTTCAAACGTAAGAGCAGAGAGTGGAACATGGGAAGTTAATGAGTCGGAGAAGACCTTTACCTCATAGTGCTGTCAAAACCCAAAGTTTAAAAGTCAGATTGAGGAAACAACATTCTTCAATAAGAAGAAAGCTATCACTGAGAAGAATTTTGGGGGATTCAGCCTAAAGCAGTCGCACAGACTTTGGATACGTGTCTCTAAATTTTTTTGCAATATTTCCTTTATGAACATTTACTGTGCCTTCAAAATCTCTACTAAATTACACCTCTCCTTGCTACTTCATTCCTCTTTTGCATTTTTTTAGAAGGTCCTGCCCCACTAAGGAAAACTGCCTTGTTCACTGTTGCCTGTCCAAATTTACAGAACATGAAGAATGTACATGAAAAGTAGTCAGACCTGCAGAGAAGAGTTTACAGATGTTTAGTTTGTTGATTCTGCAGTAAGAAGTCCTTACTTCCCCCAAGATTCCTAAAGGCAAGCGAAGCAAGACTGAGCTTATTTTCCTTTCAATGAGGGAAAAGAACTCACTGACTCTTCCTCCTCCAAAACCAACTGGTTCTTTGGTGTAAGAAAAAATTACTTAATTCTTAAAGAAGAAATAAGAAGGAGGAGGGAAAAATCCTTGAACTTTCTCCGATTACTTCTCTGCACAGCACTTCTTGCAGGACTGAACACTGGCGGTGGGAAGAAGGAAAAGATAATCTGTTCTTTGAGATAACAACAGCCTAGAGTAGGTAATGATGAGGCTAGATATCTACGCCTTAAGATCAAAGATGGGAAATATTAAAAGGGTCCTGATTTGAGATGTTGCTGTAGGGATTTTTTTTTTCCTAAAAGTATTGATAGGTCTGCTGGACTTTAAATAAGTATTTATTTTCTAGTTACTTAGCTGGACAGAAGGTTTAAATGTTTTAGAGTTCATGTAGGATTAAAATTTCAATCTTTCACACAATTATCTATCCTGGCCATATTATATTGCTTTTGGTTAACTTCCTTCTAAAAAAATATTTTCAGTCTTGGGTAGGGGTTGTGGTTTAGGTTTGAATTGCTTATTTCATGAAATAAATGGATTTTTTTTTTTTTTTTCCTTCAGGGACACCTGTAATAGCTAGTGTTCTTTTGATAAAACTAGTTAGTACTCATCAATGCAACAGGGCTATTTCAAGATAAGTGAAAGAAAAGCTGGTGAAAATGGTGTTGTGAACTCAGCTGCACAGTAGATTTTATGATACTGAGCATATACTTGCCAAGAAGTGACTTATTTTGTTGAGTTATCATCTGAAAGTTTTACATTTGCTGTGTACTGAATAAAAGGTGCAAGGTTTCTATCTTCAGTTACAGTAATATCATCACAAGCCAGCACTCAGGAGTATTCATGCCAAGTTCATGCTTAAGTTAAATATGTGCTGAAGTGCTTTTCTGAATCAGAGCCATAATTGTAGCAATTTATTTAGATCATAATGTGGTTTCTTAAAGACAAGCAAATCCCAGAAGGAATGACATTTAAAAAGGCGACCTTTCTTTCTTAGAATCTTGTCTCTATGGTAGGGTTTACTTCTGCTCTTTTTTTGTATGAGTAAGTATATACAAGAGTACACAACATAAATAATACTAGGTTGTAAATTCTGTTAAAATGGCAGTGTTTTTTCTGTCATTGCTGCATATCCTTCTTTAAAAGTCCCATGCCACTACTAAGTCAAGATATCAGAGTCTTTGGAAGTGTGACCTGGAAGGTAGCCAGCGAGCAGTTGAAATTGACACTTTCCAGCACTACTATTCTGAGTCTAGCCAAGTTTTCAAATATATCATCTATAAGAGAACACAAAGCCAACCAGAGATACCGAGCATCATGACTCCATAGAAGGAGTAGAGAGGGGATGTGAGATGGAATGACTGGCTGTCAGTGCTGGCAGTCACAGGGGATCTTCCCTCTGGGATGCTTTCTCATGACTATTCATTCCCTTTCGCCTTCATTACCGCGTCAGTGATTGAGCTGCTGGACATCCGTTTGCCAGAACACATCATCTTGTTCTGTCCTGCCAGTGAATGAGCAGGTGGCAGTGATGACACGGTGCCAATTTCGAGTGCATGCTAAGAAGCAGGCTAGGGGCAACATGACCTATTTGTTTTGCATAACACCAAGTCATTACAGAAGCTAACACACCTAATCAGGCACTTTTCGGAGCAGCTTAACAGTCTCAATGATCTGCCCTGGCTGACACAAATCCTGCATCAAGTATTATCTAAGTGGCAATGCACTTGAATTGGTTAGAAAACCAAGAAGAAATGAAACAGGCCAAGGGTGAAGAACAATTTTTTGTCATTGCATCATTTGTTGGCCAGAATGCTTGGTAACCGTGTTTGTGAGAAAGGTTGTTTCTGTTGTTGGTGTTTGGTTTGGGTTTTTTTTAATAAAACAGACATGAACTCTGAAAATAGTGTTGAATGTAGAACTGTAAGGCACTTAACCTGAACTGGTGGAGTTGGCACTTGATATGAGACTTCCCATAATGTATATTATACTTTGATAGAGGTATACTACATGACTATTAGGGGACTATTTTTACACTACTTGTGTACTTTGTAGCTGGACCACCTCACATTTATCACAAAGAACCCTTTTAACCTAGGCAAAGGGCAGGACAATCTGTGTTGCACATGCATAGAATGGAAAATTACAGATCAGACAGATGACAAACAGGGATAGCTACAGAGATAAGTGATGTTTCCTAGAACCAGATATTTCTTGTTATTACTCTTCCTTTAGTTCCTTCTGAAACTCAGTTAGAATTGGACATTTAACTATTTTAAGTGTCTTTTGAAAAATTTTTCCTATTATTATTGTATGTATTAAGTACACTAGCAGTGCGCTTTTAATGTTGAATCCTCTTGTTCAATCTGTTTATTCTCAGGCAGGCTAGTAAAACTGAACTACTGGGAACCTGTTTAACGGAAGCTGTTAAATGAAAGATTATTGTATCTCTTTTTTCTTTCTTTTTTTTTTTTTTAAATATATTTTGACTGCATGTGGGACGTGAGTGCAAAGCTTGGCCACTGGACGTGATAGCAGCAAATTGAAGAGAAAGCTGAATGTGAATGTTCGTAAGATGGGAAATAAGAGGAGAGGGTCAGACTGAAGGGGAGTTTATCTTAAGTACCATATCTTTGAAAAACAACACTTTGAAGTGTTTTCTCTAAACCTTTCAAAGGGATAGAGACTGAAAAAAGAGCAAGAGCTAACTAGAGGATAAGTACTGGGAGGATAAGCCAGCTGGAACATAAAACTCTTTCTCTTTGTAACAACTGTGTGTGAGCCCTTTAAAATCTAGCCGATTAGACAGGAGGCACAACAATTGAAGTGTTAAACATACAGCATATACCACTGTCCAAGCGCCTCTCCTGTGTGCTGGTAATGTGAAATGATGGCTGCTCTGTGCTCTATACATGTGGAATTATTAACAAAACATTTGAGAATAGTTACTAATAAAATGCCGTCCGAGTGCTTTTTAAATCGTATGAACAGGGATCAATTTATCAGCTACTGAAATGCAGTCGTCATTACAGTGAAACCCAGTAACTCTTGCGTCATGCAGAGCTAGAGACAGAAATGGTATAGCCAGTTGGAACCGCAGGGGAATTTAGTCAAAGGGAATGCAGTTCCTTACGGGGCTGCGACAGAGTCATGAAAACCTAAGGGCCTGCTCAGCCGTAACTGAACTCAATAGCCATCATCAGGATCCTTTTTAAAGCAAAGTTGTTAGAACTAGAAATAAAGGATAATAGCATAAACCAAGAAACAACCGGAAAGTTTTGAAGTCTAAAGCTTAAGCATGCGTTAAGAGCTGAAGTATGAAACCTGATGTCCCGGACATAATTTATTTAGCTATCTTCCAAACTACCTATTTGCATTTTCTGTCAGGAACTGGAGAAAAAAAAAATAGACCTGAAGTCTAATCCCTTTTCACCCACCTCTGAGAAGTAATTGACACAATCTTGAAGGACATGCATTAAGAAAACATCAGTTGGACTGATATATGACAAAAATGTAGATTTTGCATGAATTTGTCTTACACTTCTCCTTTTAGCCCTCTAATTCCATCCATATTGACTTACTCTCCCATGCTGTCCTTCAGAATCTACCATCTCCTTTCCCCTTTTCAAATTTATTGAGATATTCTGTGCCACCTGTAACTGGAGTCAACATATTTAATGAATTTATCCTCATTTTTCTCTGAAAAAAAAAATATCTGATTTTTTGCAAAAACCTGAGTTAAATTTTCTGCCTGTGCTTTAACAAACATAAACTTCTTCAGCTGCTGCCAATGTTTCAACCCTGGCACATCTTCTGGGAAGTAGAGATTGCCTGGGCATTAAAGACTAATTTATTTGAAATTATCTTAAAGGTCTGATTTATAAGATGAGACTGATGTTTGTAAGAAGTGAAGTGTCAAGTCTATGTGTAAATGAAGAATGAAAACTTTCTGTCAAGATAGTATTTTTCTGCTTGTATACGTGTGTGTGTTTCAAATAGTGCTTTGACAGCTTTGTGGAGGTGGAAGAGCTTGAACAAACTGTGAAAGATAATCTGATGTATTTACTGTGAACAGGTTGCAACAATACCAACAATCAGGAAAGGATAAGAGGAAAGCTCAGCATGGGGTTTGGTGGGATAATAAGTTTTTTGATCTTTGAAAAAATAGAACAGATTATCAAAGAAAAAGGAGTTGAAGCTTATGGTATAGAAAAAAAAGTTTATAGTAAAATGTGTGCTCTTCAATTTTCTATGCTTAAAATGGAATAAACAGTTTTGTCAGAGTCATTTTATGCTTTTCTCACTTGTTCTATCTCTATTTTGCAAACAGCAGAGTGAACAGTTTGTCTCTGCAATCTGATAGACTATAACTTACAGTGTCTTGCTAGTTACCTAGACAAGTTTCTTGGACTACAATTATTGCAGAATGACATAAAAAAAGCACTGTAGTTTAATGTAGGTTCTCCAGAGTAAGAACTCAATTTGAAAAATATTCTTTATAGCATCCCTTGATGGACTCTGCATCTTTTTTTGGCTATATAGTCTGGGCAATACAAAGAAAGTAAAGTAGGGACATGTAGGTGACATCATCTGACTTGATTAGGAGTAATAGATATTTGCGATTTCAGTGCATCACAGTTCTTGGATTAGTACCACTATGATATTGTTAGTGATGGAAAGACAAGTCCCAGTAATAACCACAACGAAGGTATTGAGAACAGGCTGCCCAGGGAAGTGGTTGAGGCACCATCCCTGGAGGTATTTAAAAGACATGTAGATGCAGAGCTAAGGGACATGGTTTAGTGGTGGACTTGGCAGTGTTAGGTTAATGTTTGGACTCAATGATCTTAAAGGTCTCTTCAAACCTAAACAATTCTATGATTCATGTTCTCTGGGCATCCAGCCCCCTGAGCAGGAAGACAGGGATGGGGAGCAGAATGAAGCCCCCATAATCCAAGGGGAAATGGTCAGTGACCTGCTACAACACTTAGACACACACAAGTCTATGGGGCCAGATGGGATCCACTCAAGGGTACTGAGGGAGCTGGCGGAAGTGCTCACCAAGCCACTCTCCATCATTTATCAGCAGTCCTGGCTCACCAGGGAGGTCCCAGTTGACTGGAGGCTGGCAAATGTGATGCCCATTTACAAGAAGGGCCAGAAGGAGGGTTCAGGGAACTACAGGCCTGTCTGACCTCGGTGCCGGGGATGGTTATGGAACAGGTCATCTTGACTGCCAACACGTGGCACATACAGGACAACCAGGCAATCAGGTCCAATCAGCACGGGTTTATGAAAGGCAAGTCCTGCTTGGCCTACCTGATCTCCTTCTATGACAAGGTGACCCACTTAGTGGATGAGGGAAAGGCTGTGGATGTTGTCTACGTGGAATTTAGTAAAGCCTTTGACACTGTTTCCCACAGCATTCTGGAGAAACTGGCTGCTCAAGGCTTGAATGGGTGTACTCTTCGCTGGGTACAAAACTGTCTGGATGGCTGGGCCCAAAGAGTTGTGGTGAATGGAGTTAAATCCAGTTGGCGGCCGGTCACAAGTGGTGTTCCTCAGGGCTCAGGTTTGGGGTCAGTTCTGTTTAACATCTTTATCAATGATCTGGACGAGGGGATTGAGTGCATGCTCAGTAAGTCTGCAGATAACACCAAGTTGAGCGGGAGTGTTGATCTGCTTGAGGGTAGGAAGGCGCTACGGGGGGATCTGGACAGGCTGGATTGATGGGCCAAGGCCAATTATATGAGGTTCAACAAGGCCAAGTGCCGGGTCCTGCCCTTGGGTCACAACAACCCCAGGCAACACTACAGGCTTGGGGGGGAGTGGCTGGAAAGCTGCCCGGCGGAAAAGGACCTGGGGATGGTGGTCGACAGCCGGCTGAACATGAGCCAGCAGTGTGCCCAGGTGGCCAAGAAGGCCAACGGCATCCTGGATTGTATCAGAAATCATGTGGCCAGCAGGACCAGGGAAGTGATCGTCCTCCTGTACTCAGCACTGGTGAGGCTGCACCTCGAGTACTGTGTTCAGTTTTGGGCCCCTCACTACAGGAAAGACATTGAGATGCTGGAGCATGTCCAAAGAAGGGCAACGAAGCTGGTGAAGGGTCTAGAGCACAAGTCCTATGAGGAGCGGCTGAGGGAACTGGGGTTGTTTAGTCTGGAGAAAAGAAGGCTGAGGGGAAACCTTTTCGCTCTCTACAACTACCTGAAAGGAGGTTGTAGAGAGGTGGGTGTCAGTCTCTTCTCCCAAGGAACAGGCAATAGGACAAGAGGAAATGGCCTCAAATTGCGCCAGGGGAGGTTTAGATTGGGTATTAGGAAACATTTCTTCACTGAAAGGGTTGTCAGGCATTGGAACAGGCTGCCCAGGGAAGTGGTTGAGTCACCATCCCTGGAGGTATTTAAAAGACATTTAGATGTGGTGCTTAGGGACTAGTGGTGGACTTGGCAGTGCTAGGTTAACGGATGGACTCAATGACCTTGGAGGTCTCTTCCAACCTAAATGATTCTATGATTCCTTGATTCTAAACTCTCAGTCATGTATCAATATATTTGAGTTGAAATGTGTCAGTCTTGGCAAGAATCTTTGCTGTGAACCTTTGAGTCCATTCACTGTTAAGCTAAGTGAATACAGTCTGTACTTTTCTTCACCTCAATATTACTGCATTTATGAGGTTTCCATGCATCATTAAAGGTCTGTTGAAATTGGTGAGCTGTTCTACCATATTAAACATTTTTTTCTCTTTTAGTATTTCAGGGCTTTGTCATAATTTTGAGCCCTCAGTTTTGCAAATGAAATTATTTTTTCAGGTTTTTTTATGAATTGTGTCCATGGTATCAACAATATTTGGATTTCGATCTAGTTGTTTAGATGTTAGCAGTGATGAGAGAAAGAGAAAGTATATAATATTTGATGCTAGTCTTCATGTTCAGCTACGTTCTTGTCCTGAGAACATTAACAACTGTTGAGATTTCATATGATGGAAAGGTATTCCAAAATGTGAGTCTACTCTATCAAACACCTTGGTCTAACAAATCAAAGACCTACCAAATATCTGTGGTCTATCAATTGCCTTTGAAATTTAGTGCTGCTGTTGACTGAGAATTAATCTGAAGTACACTTCTACCAGGGTCTTCAGAATAAATGTTGTACATAGAATCTAATGGTCCTAAATCCAGCCTGTTCTTCTTCAAGATTTATATACATTGTTTATTAAAGTAGTATGATTTCTTCTGACCTTTTGAAATCAATGAGAAATTTCAGGATTATTCCACATTTCCAACTATCACCATATATCTCTTTTCACACTGTGCTTTCACACTAGAAGGCACACTTGCTTTTCAGTGGTTTATCTGCTTTCTTTTCTTTCTATTTTTCTTAGTCTTCTTCTCTAGTGCTCTTTGACTAGCTTCCTTGTCTTTGGCTTGAAGTACTGAAGCTTGAATTCAATTGTGCAGCTCATTTTTCTTCCATTCTAGTCTTTGCCTCTGTCTCTCATAGATACTCAGTTCATCTTGAAATTTCTTTCTTGGATTTGTTTTCAGTTTGGCAAGTTAAGATTGTGGCTGTTCTTGATATGACTGTTCAATGTGCTTTTACATTTGTTTGAACATAATCTATTTGATTTTCTGATTCACCATCTGGTGAATTTGTGTTTGTTAGGTAACATGAAGTTGGAAAGAACTAGGCTGTTCACAAAACACAAATCAACGAGTTTCTCATCATTTTGGTGACGATTTCCTTCTTCCAATGCTTTCCCACTGTTCTATCCACTTCTCCGTTGTAGCATCCTAAACTGACATTTACAGGAGGTAAATTGTGTTTTGGTATTCTTTCAAACAAGCAAAGGGGGAAAATGTGGAAGATACCTTTGTTCCTTCTGGTTATGTTTCTATGTAAGGGAAGAGCATGGCTCAATTGACATCCTTCACGACCTATTGCTGAGTTTGGAACATATATTGTATTGGTTGAACAAAACTGATGAGAGGCTAGCCAAATGGCACTATGAATGCAATTGTCTTGAAGATCCTTTTTTCATGGAAGCACATATAGACAAAATGGAGATACCTGAAATATATTCTGTCTACACCACCCATTCATTATCACTGATGGCCTGGATTCCTGTCTGTAATTGTTCAATGCACTTTCCTACTGATAACACCAATATTTTGAGGAATCTGCTTTTTAGAGGTTTGGTTGGTTGGTTGGTTTGGTTTTTGGGGGAATTGATTAGGTTCTTGTGAGTGGCCATATTACTAGGATGGTAATTTATTCCCTCATGTGTAACTAGCAAAATTTTTACAAGTGAAGCCTTCGCTTCACATTTACACGCATTTACATTTATCCAAGCTTAGGAAAGCAGCTATACAAAGTAATCCCATTAGCAGAGCAATTATTTTGTAATATTGTTGTACATTGTTGCAACAGTTACATATTTAAAATATTTTAAAGCAAGTTTCAACAACATTGCTCATGCGCTCATTCAAAAGAAAATAAAATTTTAAACTACTTGCACATATCTTATTTCGGTTTCAGAAAAAGGCACTTGAAAGTCCACTGACATTTCTTTCATAATATGGTAATAGTTTTCTCACAACTGTCATTGCTTTCAACTTAAGCTGAATGTCAGTGAGATTGTGGGCAAGAAATCTCCTGTTGAATTCTAATCGATATGGTTTGAGACTGCTGCGTACTTCCCCCAGGAGAGTGTACTTCATGCAGCGGCCTTGTCTTCCCTGGCCCTGCCTTCTTGTGGCGTAGTCTCTTCAGGTAAAGAGCGGTGCCCCCAGGAATGCCTGGCAAGCGCTGAAATAAAGCCTTGCAAATTTCTTGAAAGCAGTTTCTGAATCTGAGCAAAAGTGGAAGTCATTGTCCATTGTGTCCATGGAGACACAGAAAACCACTTCAAGCTGTGGTGGCCTCTAGTTCAAGTGAATTAAACGTGAGAGAGAGAAGTGGATTTTTGTACCCTTTGCCACAGGATGTTCATTTTGGGCTTCTTCAGTTTTAAGATGTGTTAAATTAGGGTGTAAAACATTCAGCACATAATATCACACCCTTTTCATTGAATTCATTAAGACAAGTTGCTAACGTACAGGAGCAAAGAACCAATTAAGAGGATGTTACAAAACAAAATAGAGGGAAGAGGTAAGCTGATCAGAAAATGAAAGTGCAACACCAGCAGCCACAAGAAATCAAAACTAAGGGGTGGAAGGATCACTGAACAAATATTTTTAATAAAGCTTTATTAGAAATTCTATCAGTTACACATTATTAGCTCTACTATGCTGCAGAAACACAGGAGAGGTAATATGAGCCGTCTTATTTATAATACAACAAACCACAAAACCTCCAGGGTGTATAGCATCCAAACAATTTTATTTTGCCACTCATTGCTACATTTTCTGAATGTCAGCACCTTGTTGCCTTACCAGCAGGATTGGTACAAAAGATCTTGCTATTAATATAAGTCAGTTATCCTCAGGGTTGTTGACCTGGCTCCATGAGATCCGCATTTCGGCTGAAGGAGGCCAATCCTGCACAAGCCAAAGCTAGTAACCTCAACAAGGATAGGATAGCACGTTTAAGAAAATAACCCTCTCCACAGGTCATTGACTCTTTTACAGTGCTAAGCATCACAAAATTGCCTTTAAGAGACATAATATCAAACAGTACATGCAATTAGTTGTTTAATAAATGCAAAGCATGCTTAAAGGCATGTGCCTTTTTTCACAAGTTACTTCCTTCTGAATTTGACTGTGCCAATTTTGTGTGAAAACTTCAGTTTCCTCAAAATACTGCTGAAATAAAATTCTAATTCCAACCTCTACAACAAATTCCACCTTGTATTTTATGACAGTTCCGGCCATTGCAGCCCTAAAGGGGACTTAATGAAATAATTACAGTCATAATAAAGAAAGAGTTATATTTCCTTCTGGGAACATTACTTGTCCCACAATCACTAAAAAGTGAGAATTTAAAGAATAGATATCAAGCATATTTTCAAGTTCTGTTTTTCAGGCTACTACTTAAATGATAAAAAATACAGAATACTGTCTATACATAGCAGAGCAAAACAATACTCCTGATGGGAACTCTGTGTTTAAATAATTTCTCTGTCCAGTTAGTATCCTTGCCAGACATCTTCTATTTCTTTAGGCTTTCATGGATGTTAGACATGTGCTGACATGTTCACACTTCTGTGCAGAGAAGCACCTTTTCCTTTTCTATTTACAGGGAAAATAAATCCTTCCTGAACTATAACAAATACAAAATGAAAAAAATTCAGCTAGGAAAATTTGTTTTAAAGAGCATAGTTCAGCTAGGTGACTAAGTAAAAAAGTGAGACAATGTTAAATATTTTGTGAAATGAACAAATTTGCCATACTTATTTTAAATATATATGCATCCTATTTCATCAGCTTTGTGAGCTGCATATATACTGAATGAACATTAAATTTTAAATATAAAACCGACCAAAGGAATTTCAGGTAGACTTAGTCTCTTAAATCACTTAATTCTAAAAATGTGTCTGAGGAAGAAAATAGGTATCTATTTCTGATATAACTCATATAACCTCAGCAGGCTGATCCTTTTTCTCTTATTTAGTTCACCCACAAAAGTTGCACACTCAAACAATCAATATCAACCGATCAATAACAATAGGGCTTGTTTTTAACATTTGTGCTTATTAGTTATTATTGTTTACACTAATCACATGGCTTTACCCTAGGACAGCTTGACAAAAGTAACTGCTACAGTTAGATGAAACTGGTGATCCTACTGACATCTAAATTTCTCAGGAAGTGAAAGTGACTTACGGCAAAGCATCAGGTAAACATGACATGAGAATTTTAGATCATTTTGAATCTTTTTCAGACTACAAGTCCTTGTACAGCAGACTGAAGAAAAAAAAATACGAGGCTTTTCTGGGATTTACTAACAAGGTGAAGACTTTTTAAGGTTTTTCCTTCGCTCACAGAAAAAAAGTGTGTATGCATGATTGAGCCAAGCTGTAAAGAGTACAGCCAGAGCCCTGTCTGACTCACTTAATTGCCTCTGTGCCAAAGTTCCAGTGAAGGACTTTGGGAATACTGTCTGTCTCCTGTCTTAATAATTAAGGTTCTATGCCACATATAGTATAAAGAACTTCCCCTGTGTGTATAAAATTTGCCATCTAAAGTATCTGAGTGTGCAATCCTAAAAAATTTTTCTATGAGCATTAGTACAAGTAAGACTTGACTTCTGGAATGATCTAAGATAGGTGACACAAGAAAAAAGGGATAAAGTTTTTTGAAGGAAATTCACTCTTAAACAAATTCCAATTATTTTGTATTTTAATTAAATTGTACTTGTACACCTCTGCTGTTGAGTAAACTTTGTTCAAAACCTGAAGTGTCCAAAGCTGTATATTATCATTGTTTAAATAATTAGCCATAAAACAAAGACCACAAATCTTACAGATGAAACAAATAATTATTTGTAATTCAGAGCTGAATGAGTGTGATATAGCTGCAGAAAGCAAGACACTATGTAAGAATATAAGAGGCCTTGGAGAATACAGATAAAAGATGACACCTGAACAATAAGGGCCTGATTCAATCCATTAAAGTCAAAGGAGGCTTCAGACCTCAGCCTAGGAGAATGAAAAACAGCACCTTATCAAAAATCCATGTTTTCTATTCCACAATATATTTTGCCATTATATATTTTGTATTTTAATGATAAGCTATTAATTCTAATCCTCAGATACTCTATTGGTAGTTGAAATAATTAATAATCTAAAATTGTGTCATAGTCAAGAAATTACTAAGGGAAAGAATGCAGTACTCTGCACTGAATCAAGTTGTAGCTGGAATTCAGATCTCTGTACTTATTCCATCAGATTGGGATTCTTATCTTTCCCACTGTTTTACCAGCTGAGCAGTTTGGACAACAGTAGGCAGATGATACTTACAGGTTATAGGTGATATTATTTGGATGTACAATTTATCTGGAAAAAAAAGACTATAATAAAAGACAGAAACATATAAATTTTTCATAGAATATACAGCTTTTTGAGTATATCAGTAAAGTAAGAGGAAGAATATTTCTTTCTCTTTTTCCCACAGTGGCAAATCTTTAATTCCTAAGTTTTTCAAACTAAAGGAATTGCTCTAATATTATCTGTTTGAGATAGGCTATGGAAAGGACACATCTCACAGAATAGATCTGTTTACTAAGTGAAACTAAGATAGGAGGGTTTTTTTCATTGCAGAAAAACTAGACTCTGCGCCACTGATCACCACCCTCTGAGCTCTGCCATTCAGCCAGTTCTCAATCCACCTCACTGTCCACTCATCTCACCCACACTTCCTGAGCTTACCTATGAGGATGTTATGGGAGACAGTGTCGAAAGCCTTGCTGAAGTCAAGGTAGACAACATCCACCGCTCTCCCCTCATCCACCCAGCCAGTCATGCCATCGTGGAAGGCTATCAGATTGGTCAAGCATGATTTCCCCTTGGTGAATCCATGCTGACTACTCCTGATCACCTTCTTTTCCTCCACATGCTTAGAGATGACATCCAGGATGAGCTGTTCCATCACTTTTCCAGGGATGGAGGTGAGGCTGACTGGTCTGTAGTTTCCTGGGTCCTCCTTCTTGCCCTTGAAGACTGGAGTGGCACTGGCTTTCCTCCAGTCCTCAGGCACTTCTCCCATTCTCCATGACTTTTCAAAGATGATGGAGAATGGCTTGGCAATGACATCTGCCAGCTCCCTTAACACTCGTGGGTGCATCCCATTGGGGCCCATGGATTTGTGGGTGTCCAGTTTGCCTTCCCTTGTAAAAGGGCTTTCTTTTTCCCCCTGAATTTATTTCCATTAGAAATAAACTTCCCTAGAAGTCAGTGAGACAGAACTTTCTCTTTATCACTCACACACTAAAAAAACACTTGATATAATAGTAAAGATAATGTTAACCTTGCTTTAAACTTTGGGAAACAACTTGTTTTGGGCTAGAAAAGAACTATAAAATTCTTTTATAGTTTTAACTAGTATATCTAGTTGGGTTTTCTTCAATATGCTAAACAGCTTGCAGTTCTGCAGCATCAGGTTTCACTAGTGCCCATATTAGACATGAAGTTTTACTACTGTTTGGAGTAGAAGTATAAACCAGATAATACATGATAAGCAAGCAAAACACTTACAAATCTCTTTCTCACAAAAGTGGCAATAATTTCAAGTTCATACTGAAGTACTTTCACAGTCAGCGTATTTTTCTTTGTAACGGTCAAGTGAGATGGACATTCTGTGTTTTAGGAGCACACCTACCTCCTTTCTCCCTCTTCCAACAACTGCAAAACAGATTCCAATGGATCACTTTGGTAACCATATAGAAGTTACCAAAGTTATTAATATTCTGAATTGACACAGTGTCATGGTTTGACCCTGGCTGGACGCCAGGTGCCCACCAGAGCTGCTCTGTCACTCCCCTCCTCAGCTGGATGGGGGAGAGAAAATATAATGAAAAGCTCATGGGTCGAGATAAGGACAGGGAGATCACTCACTAATTACCATCACGGGTAAAACAGACTTGATTTGGGGAAAAATTAATTTGTTGCCAATCAAATCAGAGTAGGACAATGAGAAATAAAACCAAATCTTATAAACACCTTCGCCCCCACCCCTCCCTTTTTCCCAGGCTCAACTTCACTCCCAATTCCTCTACCTCCTCCCCCTGAGCGGCGCGGGGGGATGTAATGGTGGTTGCGGTCAGTTCATCACATGTTGTTTCTGCCACTCCTTCCTCCACAGGGGGAGGACTCCTCAGACTCTTCCCCCACTCCGGCATGGGGTCCCTCCCACAGGAGACAGTCCTCCACGGACTTCTCCAACGTGAGTTCTTCCCACGGGCTACAGTTCTTCACAAACTGCTCCAGCGTGGGTCCCTTCCACGGGGTGCAGTCCTTCAGGAACAGACTGCTCCACCGTGGGTTCCCCTGTGGGGTCACAAGTCCTGCCAGCAAACCTGCTCCAGCCTGGACTCCTCTCTCTCCACAGATCCACAGGTCCTGCCAGGACCCTGCTCCAGCCTGGGCTTCCCACAGGCTCACAGCCTCCTTTGGGCATCCACCTGTTCCAGCGTGGGGTCCTCCACAGGCTGCAAGTGGATATCTGCTCCACCATGGACCTCCATGGGCTGCAGGGGCACAGCCTGCCTCACCGTTGTCTTCCCCACAGGCTGCAGGGGAATCTCTGCTCCGGCGCCTGAAGCACCTTCTCCCCCTCCTTCTTCACTGACCTTGGTGTCTGCAGAGTTGTTGCTCTCACATTTTCTCACTCCTTTCTCTGCTGCTATAATCCCACAGCAGGTTTTTTTCCCCCCTTCTTAACTATGTTATCCCAGAGGCGCTACCACCGTCACTGACGGGCTCAGCCTTGGCCAGCGGTGGGTCCGTCTTGGAGCCGGCTGGCATTGGCTCTGTCAGACATGGGGGAAGCTTCTAGCAGCTTCTCACAGAAGCCACCCCTGTAGCCCCCCCCACCAAAACCTTGCCACGCAAACCCAGTACATACAGAATCTCTCAATCACATACTGTAGTGATAGCATTTGACCCAAGAAGTGTTCTCCTTTTGAACTGCAACAGGTGTATTTTTAAGAATAATGAACAGTAAAGTAACAGATATATAAACCAAGCAGCTTGCATACTGAAGATAATAATCTGAATAAAAAACTAGAAGATAAAGATAAGAAATCTGAAGATTTCTTCCTACTCTTTCATTGCTTCATTGATTACTGAATGAGGAAACTGAAAGAATTTGAATGTGTACTTACTTTCTACCTATGTTATATAAAGTATATGCAACTCAGAGAGGTGACAACTAGGAAAGAAAGAGAAAAAAACACTTTATTTTATCAACTTGTTGTGTAGCAAATCATATGTAGTGTGCCATTTCAACCTGAGGAACACAGACTGCACGTTGTTACGCATATACTGCATGATGTCATGGAGAGTTTGCACTTCAGCATTAGTGTACAGCTCACACAGTACTAGGGTTGCGGTTTGTTTGCTACAGGCCAGTGATCTTAGATCTGAAACTGAAGTCTAATTGCCATTTATCCATATGCTCTGAACAAAACCAGAAATAGATATACAAGTTCCACAACACTTTGAAAATAAGCATATTAATCCCATTTTAGCAAAAAGTTCTTTGAAGTCATGTTTTCTAGTGCTTACTCCTTTGCATGTATTTGTGATAAAATGACACACACGTCTGTATGAATGAACACACTATAGTACAACAGATACAGTTATGATAATATAACCACAAAGCGCAAATTAAATGTATAAACCATCTCGTCGTGCTATTGGTGTTACGAAAGTGTTTTATAATGCTTCCTATATACATTCATGTCCACAAAGGAATCAGAGTACCTCTAAAAATAAAAAGACAGTGTAAATACTAATGAACATTATCTGGAATACTAAAAAGGCAAAAAAACCCATCATATTTTCTCACTGTCCTTAAAAAGTTTACTGATAAGAGTTTGATTCAGGTGATTTTAGAGCAGAGTGAGCCAATTATCTAATCTTATCTCATGTGTAATGTAGGTCATGGAACGTCACCCAGTGAAACTTGCATCAGCCTCACACTTTCTGTTTGAGCAACAGCACATGCATTAGAAAAAAATGTTTTTCTGATTTAAGGTTTTGAGTGCTATACCCTAGTTGTATATTTTCCTATAGTATATCACCCTAATTAAAATTTCTAGGATGGATTTGTGACCTCCACTTAAAACCATGTTTCTAACAGAAAACAATATAAAAAAATTTGGAGAACAATCTCTTCCCCAAAGAAAGTTCTTGTAGATCCTGACATTAACTCTTAGGCTTTAATCTGATTTGTCATAACTGGAAAGATTAACAAGCAGAATTTAACAGGTATGGATGCTGGTTAACAGCATGCTTTATAGGACAGGTGGGGATTCTTCAAAAAGGTTACCATTGTTTCATTGAAGTTGGTTTTCTTGGCTTCCTGCAACATCTGTGGAGGGATAGATTCCACCAGGAATCTGATGATTTTGGATTATCCTCACAGGCAGTATAAGAAAAAAAAATATCTCACTTTCCTCACTGGCCCAGGTCTGAAGCCTAAACCTCTTTCTCCTCCTGTTCTCACACTTCCTACTCTGGATCCTAAACCTGTCTCAATCTCACTGAGGTCCTCTGGCTACTCAGTTCACTCTACTGAGATTTTACAGGATTGTTCTCCACTGTCCCTACATACAAACCAGCTTTAACTGCTTTTTAGCTATTCATACTGTACACTCTCCAGGATACTTTCTGGGAAACGCACTGTGTGTGCCTTCATCACACTGAGGAAGAGGAAACTTGTGTGTGTCTGTGTGTGTATATATATATATTTGGCCTGATTATTTTTCATTATACAGATGAACCGGAAATTAATTATTGACTACAGGTAGTAACCTATAGCCATCTAGCAAGGAATCATACACTTTTCAAGACATAGAGTGCATCTTCTGTATGCTAAATTGTTAAACATAGGTTTTAATAATTCTACTTTCCATATGTTTTACAATGGATCTAGATGGGAGGTCTGGAATTAATTTCACCTAACTTTAGACTTCTAATAGTCATCTGCATGTAAATTAGTCTACAAAGTTCTCATTTATAGTCAACAGAGAGACATAACCACTTTTGGAAGTCCTTTAATTTTGTACCTTAGGGCAGGATGAACTATATCCCATAAATTCATATTCCTCTTGACAGATTTTAAAGGAAACCTATTTCCTGAGCTTAAATCCCACCCTAGGTCTTTTTCAGCTCGTATCTAGGTGCTATCTTAACATATAACCTTAGTAATAACAGAGCCATCCATTTTTTCCTATCTGCAGCCCTCAGCATTCTACTTTCTGAAAAGTTGACAATATCAGTGTGCTCTATTTTCTTTACCTTCTTGAGGAATGGTGAAACTGTAGCTCAGATATACAAATAAGGAATTATATATCATAAATAGCTTGCTAAGTCGTGAAAAGAAGTTTCTGTACAAGGGCAATATTGATTGAGAGTATTGTTTCAAAGGTCAATCAATGTCTTTATCCTTGCAATTGAAGCTACAGCTCTACAAAATCTGTTATGCAATAGACTGTTATTGCAACTTTAGAGTGAAAGATACAATTACAAAGATTTTTGGTACCCTTGATAGGGTTCTTATAACTTATGTATGTATACTTTATTGGACAGATAGGCTATTAATCACATCTTAAGCCCCCCTTCTAGGCAGGCAACTTATTTACAGTCTATGATACTTAACTTTTTGACATGTTTCTACCTGTGATGTGCAGTCCCAATAGTCTCCTGCAGTAGTTAGAAAGAAAATATCAGCTGAAAGAAAATATGTGTAAAAAACATACCCTTGTTTAAAACATCATATTCAAGAATTTAATCAAAGAAGAATTCCAACAATCTTTTAGTTACATTTTTAAGGTGGAGTAACATATGAGAAATATGCCCAAAAGATCTGTCTATTAGGATCTTGCCATAGAATTTGGCATATTTTCATATTGTGCCAGCTGAAAAGCTTTTGCTTTAGTCTGTAGCATTTTTTTTCCTAATTTCAAGCTTTCTACAGGAGATAGGGATGCCAAGTTAACGTTACACTTATGGTTTATTAATGAGATTTAACATACTGCAAATTAGGGGGAGGGATTACTGAATGGAAAAGATTGAAGAGAAACAGCTGCATGTGAAAAATACTTTCTTTTTAATATTTAATTTTTTATTATTGTGACCATATGTCTACAGTAAGGTCATATGGAGTTCACTCTTGTAAAGTTACATTGCTATTTTAAACTGCTCAATAATAATTGGCCTTTGGAAAAGCAAAATAACACTTTGATGCTGAGCTAGGTTAAACTGGCTATTTAATAGTAGGGTTAATTTGAACCATAATGTAAATACCAGGATAGCTCTAAATAATGAAATACAATATGGAGTTTCTGAGTATTAGGTCTGATAGGTCTGGAGCTGATTTCCGTTTATGACTAGGTATAGAGTTAGTCCCCAAAACCATCATTTTGTATTAGTTCTGTTATTACATATGGCACATAAAATCATGAATTGTATATCATAAGCAGGTTGAACTAAACATAGGGATGCTGCTGTTATTATTTTCTAAAGTACTGTTAATTTAGTTTTCATAAAACAGAGTCTGACCCCTAAAGTCAGTTTCAGTCAAACTCATCCAACATTTTTGTGACTGACATCTGAGTAACACAAAAAATAGAATAATCTTTTATCTATATCAGTTGAGTTTCCAACATGGGTATGAAGCAAGGATGCATAACTTAAGAGAGCATGGAAAACCTCTGTTCTTTCTGTGCTGCGAGTAATTAAACTACAGAAATTAACCTGATTCTTGCCTTGAAAGTCAGAAAACCGTAATTTCTAATATACAGAATTTCACAGTGTATATTGATGGACATTGGTTTAGGGTAAATGTTAGGGTTTTGGTGTACTGTTTTCCTAAAGTATGTGGAATACCAAGCTGAGTAAAAATGTAGATCTAATAAAAAGACCAAAAATTGGTTTGATGAGAAAGAATTTGAGTGTGTCTAACTGCAGCCGATGAGGGCACAGCTGTAGAAGCTGAAACTGAAGCAACCATGAAAGTGAATGTTCTTTCAAAGTAGTCTGGACTGAATCACTCAGAAACATACCAGGTGCCAGACGCTAGAGCACTTGCCGTGTTTACCAGGGCAATGAGAACTGCAAGGCACTGAGTCCCAAGTAGCTTTTTCAGGGGGAATCATAGTTAGAATAAAAGACTATAAAACCAAGATGAAGGAGAATTGCATAGATTTGAGAAAATTGATGTAAAATGTGAAGAAAAGGGAATATATTAGAAAATAGTTTAAAAGCACTTCCCCTGACTTAGGAACCCAAACACTATTTTTAAAACAATGATATAATCTTTGATTATGCACCAAAATTATGCCAGCATAAGAACACTACTTCAGTTATTTTTCTCCATCCTGGCTATAGTGTTAAAAATGTTCTTACATTAGGATAGAATATATCAATATGGAAGTCACCACGGTAAGAGAAACTCATACATTAATTGGTTCCGACAATGTAACTCATTGTGCTTGAAAGAATATCATAGTTCTGAATCAAAATATTCAAAGCTCTACAAAATTAGTGTATTTGCCATGCTTCAGAATGGAGGGTTTGGCAGGTGCAGAGATACACAAGCTGATTCTTCACAGACTCTCTTAGGAACAGAAACTCTGCTGAATGCGGTAGAGGGGTACGCACTGCAAGTTTGCCTGCAGTCTCTGCTAAACAGATTAATTTTCCTTGGAGAAATAAGTACAATGCTTTTCCCACTACCTTCATTTCTAGGCTCAGAGAGCTATGAATCTTGACTTCCTGAACCATAGAAGGTATTGCATATAGGAAAAAAGCATATAGAAATATTCCTTACTAAGATATGGAAGCCTTGGGAAGGGAAATGTGCCATTTCTTACTAGACAAATCCAGCTAGCAGATTTTTAAAACCATTTAGTTTAAGGTTATTCTGACGTACATACCACTTCTCAAACATTATGTTGAGATCTTCTAATCTTATGTGAAGACTGTGGATTCCACCATAGGAATCTACTTTTAGAGACTGTCAATCTGTATTTTTTCCATCAAGCCCTTAATTGAAAAAAGGACATAAATACCTAAATGTATTCATGCTTGATTGCTCAGTCTATAAATGTGGTGACCAGTCTCCTAAGGCTACAAAATGCCTTTGGTAAAGAAGGGTGAACTAAATGCCTTAGCTCTCAAGATCTCTAGATCTCCATAATTCTTGACAGCAAGATCTCAAGATCTCCATAATTCTTGACAGAGGAAGCATATTCTGTAGATACTCCTGTTTGCTTTACATTATGCCTTATTAGCAAGGCACAAAACAAATACATTTTTCTGGTTTTTATAACTTAGTACTGTGCTTTGCAACAGTTTGAGACTTCCCAGTCAGCAAGCTGAGAAATGGCTTCATCTACCTGATAAACCTTCTGTTCTTGTAGAGTGTCTTGTGACAATCTTGAACTAACAAGACTTCATGGGGAGTGTGGCTGCAGGTCTGGTTCCTATGCCTTTCTGGTCCTCTATGAAGGCTATTTAGGACAGGATCAGAATTGTCAGAATCCCATATCTACAGTTTCAAGGTTTCTGGGGATTCCAATGACTAAAGGAAACCTCAAAGCTTTCTTTGAAATTTCTTGTCTTTTGTTTTTACTAACCAACAGAACAGAGATGCTTCACCTCTGTTCAGGTGAACAAGCAAGAACTGCTACTTCAGTTATTTCACTGGCTGATGCTTAACTATAATACTTAGTTACATCTTAGAAATTCCATGTCTCAGAAATTGTGGTTGCAGAAATTATTCAGTAACATCACCAAACTTTCTTTGTTAAGCTATTGCCTCTAACTTTTAAAGGTAGGTTACCTTTGCAGTTCCTGTGCCAAGAGTGTGAAAGATCGTGAAGTACTGTGAAAGACTCAGTCTTTTAAGTGGACCGGTTAACTTTCACACCTGCACTTTAAGGAGGTAAATCTGTTGGGCATTAAGTGTCCTGTACTTGAATATTCTCTGTTGTACTAGCAAATAAACTTTATTAAGGATGCTAGCTAGTAGAACTTGTAACTTTTGAAGAACTACTAAAATGCTGAGTACTGTATTGGAAATCATGTTAGCTATTGCAGTCAAAAATAGTTTCTTAGTGGCTGTGAAATGCATTTCACTTAACTATCTTTATTTGGGTAGGTTGTATAACATTCGATATTTCTTTTGCAACTGTCAATTTGAGACATTAAATGTGAGTACTAAAGTACTACATGAAGGAAGTCAGGAGCTAACTCCAAGGCTATGCAAATTTATTGTACATAAATTTTGTTACAAAGCTTTACTTTATTGTCACTTTACTATATTCATAAATCTAAACATAAAAAAAAGTAGGGTTCTTTAATGTTGAATCTGTGCTCTTCATTAACATCAACATTTGCATTTATATGTCATGTCCTAATACATACATATTTGACTTCAGCAATTACAGACTCGCTTATCCATCTGTGTGAAACATATTTAGTAGGCATCACTGTCAGGATCCATAAAAACATCACCAGTTTGTGATGACAACAGATGGCACAGAACTGACCACCAAAGTTTGCATATCTAGAAATATCTGCTCCCTGCTAATGACTAGATTCAGAAGATGATGTCTCATTGATGACTGAGATATGGCAATAATACTGTTTTATTCACTATCACTTGTAGGACTAATAATGTGTCTTATGATTTGCTCCAGTGTGACTGAAAAATAAACCCCTAAAATGGAAGAAAGCTCAGAGGAGATGGGCAAGGATGATGTGCCTGTGAAGCTTAGGGAATAATGCAGGGTATGACTGACCACAGCTGCAGGAAAGAGCTGACTTTATCTCACCACAAAGGGGACCAGAGGGTGGTCTACTTTTTAAACACTTACCAACAGCTGAGTGGATCAACTGGTGGTGTAAATGTTTCTCCCTGAGTCCATTCCAAGAGCATGAATGTCTCCCTGAGGTAGTCAGACCAGCATGCGGGGAGTGAATTAACGGTTCAATCACAAATTCTAAAGTGTCACAATTAGGCAATGGTATCAATTTAAAAATTGCAGTTGCTTCTATATTCTTAAACACTGCCAAGTCCCGTTTGGGCTTCTAGTCTAAGGAAAACAACTAAGTTTGGGAGTTCAACAATGTTGTCGGTACCTTCTGGACACATTGGGAGGCAGACCTATTATTTTCTACAGCAAGGATTTCATTTAATGCTGCTTACACTACTGGCCAATCTAAGAAAGTCATAGATGTCCTCACAATAGCCTGATAAGAGACGTGTCTTCCTGGGTTCCACTGGTCAAGGTTCTGAAGGACTGTGACACAGTCTTGAGTGGATCTCAGCCTGGATCAGCCACCACTGTAACTCCTTCATCATTTTTTCTGATTGTTCTGTTTACATTGAGGGCCGTCAGAGCTGATGTGTCCTGCTGGCCTGTGCTAGCTCTTCTCTAAAGGGAGCATACAGGGAAGAGGTAAGAGTACAGGTGGCACTAGATGTAGACTGCTGAGCAGACCAGGTATCTATCCCAATCCCAAGGTCAATACCTCTTGCTAACAGCTGAAAAGGATCTCACTAAGTGCTCTTGTTTTTCCTGAAATGCTTTCCTCTGAAGACAATATTTTAGACAAATCAAATGATCTTACTCAAGAGGTTGTATTTGTGTGGTGGGTTTTTTTTTCCCTGTTATCAACCTTACCTGAGCTGCCTTTCACTGCCCTTCTAACCCTCCTGCTCAAATCCTATTGCGCTTGCTTTTATACATCGATTAGTACTTCCTGCCTGGATTTGTTGCACCACAGGCGCTGAATGCAGAGTATCTGCGAGGGCACACTGCTGAGCCTTGTACTGCTAGTTCTGCTCCTTCATCTTTTTCTCAAATTTCAAATATTCAATTTCCTTGTGATGAGCTGTAAATTTCTTCCAAATTTTTCTTGACTGTCCTTAACAGACTACTCAGATTATTTGCAACTTTACACAAAGCTGTACGTCAGCTGCCTTAAGCATCTTCTGTAGACTTAGTGTTATCCTGGGGGATATCCTGCTTTTCACCCATAAAGGCTTACAGCTTCCTTTCTAGATGAGCTGTTCCCCTAAACTATCTTCTAGGCAGGAGAAAGTCTCTCTCTCTCTCTCTCTGTTATCCTCAGCATCCTAATAAAAACACATCCTTAAATTTCTAATTTTCCTGCTTCCACATGTGGCCAGACATTTAAATCCGTGTTTTAAGTCCAAACCAACAAACTGTATGATACAGTATTAACTGGAATTTTGATATCTCACAGTATTCCTCCTTTCCAAAAGTTTACACAAAACACACACAAAATACATTTTTAAGAAAGCTGAACTGCAGAGTACAAGGAACAAACTTTAGATATATTGCATTACATGCAAGTTCTATGTTTATAAGTAGTTTTCTAATATATTAGAAGCAATAAATGTAAAAAATTGTTGTTGCTGCACACAAAACTTGAAAAATAAGGGTTTACTGCCGTAAGTTGTAGCTACTGGCAGCAAGACAGTTGACTAGGGTCCTGAGGATGGGCTGCATTTGATTTTTATTACTCTAAAGATGGATATTCACTGTCGACCTAGTATGAAATAATGCTAAAGCTAAGTATTTAAGTTTTAAGGAAAGATTTTACCCAGTGGAGCTATATACAGAAATTTCTACATTGCTATTCTACACATTTCAGTTTACATTCTATCAGACATAGAAGTGTTGATGGTACAAATTAGTGTGAGTAAGCTGCTCTTTTCTTTTTTTCCTTTTAAAAAATCTATATTATGCTAGTTCCATTTCAAAAACCTTTGATGTTCAGTTTTATCAAGTAGATAATTCCTTCACCCTAGTGTAGCATGAAGACCTTTTTCTTAAAGAAGTGTTCTGTCACAATTCTGATGATTTTCTTGCAAGGAACAGCTTGAAATATCCTATATAATGTTAAACTATATTAATAAAAATTCTTGGGAGATTATAACTTTTCCTTCTGGCAGCAGAAAGCAATATTTCAGCTAGACTGGCAGATCTTTATAACATGAAAACTTTTTATTGCATAGTCATGATGATACAAAGTTCACTTATTCAGATTCCTCTGTTTCCCCAAACAGGGTCATATTGCCTGAGGCGAGGGGTTACAGTTAAATGAATTGTGCATAACTCCGGGTTTGCACTGTTCCTCTTCACTCCTTATCCATCCCAACAGTCTGGCTGTAGTTTTTCCCTGTTATGCCCCCATCAGAGGAACCGTCAGGTTCTCCGAAGCCTGTTGGCTCGGCAGTGCCTGTCTCCCTACGGCACGAACTACAGTGAGATGTCACTGCCCACGGAGCTGCTGAAGCAGGTGGCACTGGGGATCTTGGATGGCTCTCTATAGACCAAGAAATCATCCAGAAGGTGCAGGGTCTTTAAAGAGTGTGTTGATTATTTAACTACTGACTTATCTGCTTGTACTCCAAAAGCATCCAAAAGATACTCCAAAGTCTTTTTTACAATTTATAACTTGAACTAAAAGAAGTGCATCAGAAATCAGCATTTTGTTATTACTGAGCTCAATCTTTTTTTTTTTTTTTTGCATGATTACAGTATCCAAAACACATTCAATGTTATGTGTTTTTTAAATTTTATTTAAGTTTTATGGAACAACACTCAACTAATTTACTCTCATATTCCTTGTTGGGTTTTTATTCCCATATAAACTTTAGAAAATTGAAGGTTACAGTTTATTTAAGAGTGGCACTATACACAGGTTACTTTGGAAAGAACTGAAGAGTGTTTGACATTAAGTAATGTGCACTCTACCTTATAAATCAAAATAAATAGGAATCTTTTGCACTCTCTCTTGTCTGAGAATGGTCATATGAAACAAATAAGCTACAAGTTTATTAAAATAGGCATTTAATCATATTTTTAAGCAACCTTCACCTAAAAAATAAATTAAGAACTGAATTTAAAAAATAATTGTAAGCTGTAATTAATCTGACTACATGCATTATGAAATAGTAAATTAAAGGCGGTGAACAATAGACAGCTACGAAAACCTTTGTTAATTTTCTCCAGTACAAAGTAAAAGAACAAATTTGGTTATATAATTCTAAACTTAGACTCTTCTGATTTTAATTCTTCACAGTTTCTAGAACACTAAAAGAGATATCTATCTTGTTTAAATTCTTTAATTAATTTTGGATTTAAATATGTTTTCATCCATATTTTTCCAGTGGGATAAAAATATATCTACAGCTGAATCTATAAAAACCATTAAATTCTAATCCTTTGGCAAAGTGCTCTGTCCTTATGGTTCTATGCTGAATTCTATAAATATATCAAATAACTCCCTTCCATATATTCCAACTGTGACACTGTATGACTTTGTGTGGTCCAGCTGTCTTCCCCCTGTTGTCTGTTAATACCTCAGTCATAAATAAAAAAAAGATAAGAATTGGCTGATAGACCTTTTATACCAATTCATTTGTACTGACAGTATTCAGCTCAAAGCTACTGGATGTTGCTGATGCACAGTAGTAGTAGTTCATTACCTCCACTTGGGCTCCAGCTCTTTCAAGAGGAGGAAATAAACTGCATTAATGAAAGGCTGATCATCTTTGGGTTTACTTCGAGACCTGATTCTTTGAAAAGTCTTTGATTCTTTGAATGGGGTCAGAGTGACATTTCGGTAATGGGTTTCCTTTCTTCCACTTGGCAGAACAGCTAGACTATCTTGTAATCAGGCTACGAAAAAGACAGGAAGAATCAAAGCAGCTGCTGACTTTTCGATGGCAAAATGGTTTACCTGAAAGCTGCTTAGGTATTTTATGAATGCCTTCCGTAAATATCCATAAAAGAGGTGGTAACTATGGGCTTCAATTCAGAATCTGTTTCGTAGGTTCGGGACTCAAGAATAATTCTGTAGATAACCTTTGGAAATAACCTTGCAGTGTCCAACTTTTAGATATGTTTTTGTTTGTGTAATCTTCATCCCCAAATTTGCTGCACTGCCCTCTTACACATTGTGCAAGGAGACTTATATGCGTAAAACTGCAATTATAGAAGAACTGACTTGCACCTTTACTAAGCAAAGTAGCTTTAAATCAGATAGACAGATTTCTGAACATGTCAACTAATTAAAATGGCATTTCTGCAATTATTATTATTATTATTATTACTATTACATTATTATTATTACTGTTGTTATTATTATTACTTTACTTTGCCATTCCAAGAAGGCTATTGACTGTGTGGTAGAGTTTTTCTTCTTTTAAGAGCCATGGAATTCCACCAGAAAAGAATCAGCCCTGCATGAACTGATATATTTTACCTCATATATTACTCAACACATAAGACTGGGAGCTTTTAGCCTAAAGTGAGGACTTCGACTTACAGTTCTTATCTAATACCCATAATTAAATCAAGCCAATGAGTTACAGGTTACACAAGCAGGGCATTTTGCTGTGTCTGGAAGAACTTCACCTATCTGCAGTCCTAATATTATATACTCATTGATTTAAAAGGCTAGTTATTTATTGAGAATTCTAGCTTAAAGTGACCTGCAATAAAGAAAGAAGTGTGCTTTTAAGGTCTTACTAATTTACTCGACTCAAGAACAAATATTACTTTACATTAATTTCATGTTTGATCATATATCGAACATTTACTAAGCCCTTAAAAGAAAACTGTTAGGGTTTTTTGTGGTTGTTAACTAAAACACTTGGAACTCTGTAATAGACTTAGGAGTCTTATATCTTTTTGCCAGGTCTAGCAGTTTTAAGTATGTTATTCTGCTGTCCATTCTGAACCACTTACAGGTTCGATTAGTTTTGGGGTTGTTTTTTCTCTTTTTAATACACTTTATATTTGTCATATAACCAAGATATTGACTGTGTTATGGCCCTCCCTTTCAGTTTTATCTCTAATATAGACAGCTTTAAATACCAGGTCATTTTACAGATCTGCACCATTTTCCTTTCTCTTTTTTCGACTCCCATTTTAAAGCCACGGGAGTCTCTAAGAAATTGAAATTTGACATTTATTCTAGTTCACACAACAATAAATCAAGACAGCTAATTCTGAATGCTATCTCTATATAATATAGAGGGACTATTTGAGGTTCTCCCTGACTACCACATACTGTGTGGTACTAGCTAAATACCTGAGGTGTTTTGTTTTGTTTTTTTTTTAACTTTATCTTGCCCACCAGAGTTCTATTCAGATTCTTTGGTATCTGGCTAATTCATCAATATAAGACCTAAACCCCTGAGATTTATGCATGCATTTTATCATTCTGCTATTTCTAAATGAATTAGAAAACACCAGGGACACGTTATTTAGAGAATGTGACTTTTTCAATACAATTATTTTCTTTCTTTCCCTCACTTTCTCTGAGCTTTTGTTTTAAAAATACTATGGCCAATACAGATATATTTACATTCATTAATTAATCCAAGCATTTTGAGAACCTGTTAGGTGGTTTTTCTTTTTTGATCTCCAATTAGATTTGTAGATGGCAGAAGGAAAAAAAGAATGTCATGATTGTTGGTAAATAAAAAGTCCTGCATGAGTGCTTTTTAATAGCTTATCATCAACATGTAATCGAACTGAATAATTGCTGCATAAGAGAGTGGCTGTCAACCAGCAGCTGCCCCTAGGCAGTATTTTGTTGAGGAATGTCACTGCGACAAAAAGTGCTGGACATATAATGCATCATCAGCGTTTGTGCTATAGGCATGTCATGTAGGTGGATAGGAATCACTGGGGTGTGGTAAATGTGTCAATGACATCTGAGTGCTATTAGATGGATAGGGGGCAAGTAGAAAGACAAAGAAGGCAAAGACAAAGAAGCCAAAAAATTGAGGAAAACAGCTTTTACCACTAAATGGAAATTACCTTCAATGCTGCAGTGCACCACTGACTTTGACAGCTGAAGCAGCAGCAGAGAGAACTTGACAAAGATATTGGTTATAGCATTTTCTTGCAAGCAGCTAAGTCTGTTTGATTTTCCACTGGCAATATTAATCAATATTCTTTCAAAAAAATTGAACTGAATAGAACAATATTTTCTTAAGGCCATAAGAAATTATTTGAAAGCCTAGATTCGTGTGCGTGAATGTCTGACTGCATATGTCTATATTTGTGGACTAATGAAGCATGAGATTGAAAATAATTGTGTACTTTTGCTCATTGGTCTAAAGGCTATGTTATTCAAAATATGAAAAACGTTCTGTGACGAATATATATGGTACCTTTATTTATCATAACTTCCCCTTAATAGATACTGTATATCAAAACTAGAAGCTTATATATTAGGCTTAATTTAGACTTAGATACAAACTTACTTCCTTGCTTGCTCTTCCTGGAATTGTGTTTTCCTTCTAAATCTTTATTTCCAAACATTTTCCTTCAATTTTTCACTGAGATATCAAAGATATCAAAGCTGCATAGAGCTTATGTAGTTATTACTATAGATACCAAAAAAGACCACACACATATAATAACACTTCACTATCATACTGTTCTTTCAACTTATAGGAGAAGGGAAAATAACATTAACCATACTTTACAGTTAGATACTTGAGTGAAATGCCTTGTATAAAGTCATAAGGTATGTCAGTAGTAGAACCCTGCATAAATCTAAGCCTTTGGATCTTCCATTTAGAACATGTTGCCACTTATGTCTACTGCTTTCACATTTCTTGATTTTGAAATACAAATCATAGTTTATGTTACTGAATGTAAAAATTTATTTCACAATTGCCCTGTAGTACTAGTATGAAAAAATTAACATATTCACAGGCCAGATTCTGTTCTCATGATTAAGGTTTCCTTTATATGAAAGAATTTGTCTTTATAATGTGGCTCCATGCTGCATTTTCTACATAAACTGCCAGTCAGGGTATAATGATGTTTAGTGCCAGGTGCTTGCAGCAGGACATGTTTAACAGAACTGGCAATGGCAGCCTTTAATGGTGTAAACTGTTGTTCCTGAATTGCTTTGAGCCACTCAGCATTATGGCAAGTAACCTAAGCTGAGAGTTTGTTTCATTACTTTTAGAGAAGAAAAAGCTGAGCATGGGTGTTCACTTACTACTTGGATGCTTCCAACAGCAAATATGAGCTAGATCACTTCCATACCATCACAGTTAATGTGGGGAGGGAAGCAATTCCAAAAGCGTGCCAATCTTACTCTGCCTGTACGAAAAGTAAAATTCCCCAGTGGGCTCAGATAGGTACATTTATTATAACACAAGTAGATTAAGTTGTTGTCTGAGAGGCCAACTTTATCCTGCTCAAATACTGTGCTAGAATAGGTGGACTGGGAGAGATTCGTGTCCAGCATGCTGGCCTGTCTAAACCCCTGCCTGAAACTAATCACTCATAAGCACAGCAGAGTCTGTGTACTGGAATTAACAATTTACACAAGCTTCCTCTGCTGTGGAGCAATTTTAGCAGGGAGTTGTCTGTCTGCCTACATGAGTTTTTACACATCTGTCAGCTAACTCAAAAATTCGTATGTGAACTCCAGCAGCTGGGGCATCAGGTGGATATCCAATTCTCTCTGCAGATTTGTGGGTCTGTTAACCAATGAATGGGTTGCACTCATCCATGCACATAATGTTTTTTCACCTACAGTAGTTAAAACATGGGCTATTTCCCTGTTCAATAAATAATTGTAGCATGTTTCTACAGCTCCTGATTGCAAGGAATTAGCCTCCATTTTAACAGGGTTAAGACTGCAAGTGTCAGAGAATAAAAGTGGAAGGAAATAGCTTCTACTAGTAGATGAGAAGGACTATAGTATTTTTGACATGTAGCCTGGCTGTCAGTGAAGTGATCAACCTTGACACGCAGTGAGCTGCTGTGGTGATGCACTATTGCCAGCTGAAAGCTTTCCTTTGCTGAGAGGCTTTCCCACTTTGCAAAATGCTACCTTCTCACCGAGAATGCATGTTGGGCATAAGCTGACATACTTCAGCTGACTGCAATTACTGTAACCAGAGGCAACACAGTCAAAATAGCATAGTCTGTGCTTCTTGCTTAAATATCTGTTCATTATTATGCGGTCCTCGCAGCAACATCCAAAGCTTTATTTCTCAGATGAGGTCAGTCTGGGTTAGTAATCTCAGCTAAATTGTATCCAGAAATACAGATGAAGAAATTTGTTTCCCCAAGAACAGCTTAAAAAAATTAAAATTAAAATAAATATATATATACACACAGAGACATCCAGAAGCTCAGCTTTAATGTTTGAAATGGATAAAAGAGTAATGTACCATTCTTTGTGTTTCAGGGTTCTTTGCATTTTTTTTTTTTTTTTTTTTTTAAAGTTGGATGTACCTTCCTTCTGGGAGAAAAGGGCTTAATTTGGAGTGCCTGCAAGATCATGACAAAAAACACTTAGTGAAGCAGTCCACTTTTTAGAGCTTCTCCCTCTCACAACTGCAAGATACAGCCTTCCATAAACTAGTTACCTTATTCCTCTGTGAAAGACGGAAGCTCCGTAATCCCAAGGTCTGGCTGAAACTCTGAGTTTGCTGGAGGAGAGATCTTGCATCCTCCTAATGAGCCCCTGAAGATGTTACTTTGAGCTATGGTTTCCCTCCTGTCCTGCTCAACACCGTCTGTTATAACAATCCCAGTCTGCCAATAACCAGGAAAGGGAAGGAGTGGGAATTAGAAGGAGAATACTTTCCTTCTCTAAGTCTGTCCCTTGTTCCTGCCATACAATACAACTGATGGACTTTCTCCCTGCATACACCTGAAAGAGGCAAGGACTTGAAAGCTAAGCTAGAAAAATTCTTAAAGGATGGTGTGTAGGAAACTGCTGGAGACAGAGAGTTGTGTAAATGACAGATGTAGTAAACTGAATGGAATGGACGGGAAGGAAGATGTAATTAGAGGATTAACTGGCAGAAAATGGATGAAGTAATGGTTATGCACAAACTCTCCAAAGACAATTTTAACTAGATGATGATCTGGATGAGAGAAAGGATAATGAGAAGAAAGAGGAGGATAACAGTTTGAAACAGAGGTTTTGTAAGTCTTGGGATTTTGAACAGACGTTGAGGAAACAAATACTGTAAGGAGACAAAGAATTTAAGGCTACCATAAAATGTTCAAACACTAAAGGGTAAAGGATTAATTTGGAATTTATTATGGCCTGAAACTATAGTTGACCAGCGCAAAGGAGGAAACATAAGAATATTTGGGTAGACAAATACAGTAATATTGGAGTACTAAGTTTGCAACAGTACTGAAAATAGATTTGGGAGTTGTAGATGTGAGAAGATGAATGCAAGGATACAAGAGAAATTAGATTATTTTTGGGGGGTGTAAATAGGTGAATCGGCTACAAAAGAATTGTATGGAGTTATTAGAAATAAAAGAAATGGAGGGACATGTTAAGGTCGTACATTCATAGGGAAAGAGGACAAAGCTTAGGGAACATTTTGATAAGAAATTGAATGGAGATATATGGAGGTAGGCTGGGTGATACAAAGAAAATCTAGACCATGAAAAGTGAGCAGAAGTCAGATTTTTTTTTTTTTTAAAAGAAAAAAAGGAACAAGAAAAAGATTGGCAAATTCGGAGTTTTGTTAGTTTCATAGATTTTAAGGTAACAAGGGACCACTAGCTCTTCTAATTTAATGACATTAGATTAGAGTTATTTCATTCAGCTTTCTTGCTTTGAAACCAGCAACCACAGTATTCAGATCTTCAGGTATAACCATTATGTCCCAGAATGGCAGAACCACAAAGGTGGAAATGCCGGAATGTCTAAAGAGCTTTCACTGACATAAAATTGTTTCTATGGGGAAACCCTAAGATGATTCTAGTAGGCTGCCTATGCTCCAATGTGCAAATACCTATTTCAGCTAATTACACGTTCAGAAAAATTCTTCCCACTCTAATCTAGGAACCATTAGAAACCTATTCACATGAGTCACCAGCCAGCCAAATGTCTATAAAGGGAATAACCTTCTTCTGTTACAATATCTGTCCAAAACATCTGTCTATATTAGGAAAATATCTGTTTAATTCCTAGCTTATAAGAGCATGATAAGACTGCAGCTAGTTTGATTTATATTATTAAATAGAAAGAACACAAACAACAACAATATTTAGGGCAATGCTTATAAAACCCACACACTTTGTCATTAGGATGGCCAGAAATTACTTCAGAAGACTCAGTTTGGAGACAGACACGATGATTCTAGATTTTTAATATTATACATAGGGAGAAGTTTTATATGGGGATTTTTTTTTTTTCTGTCAAGCTATGGAGCAATTTTGATAGTGTCTAGATTTGGATCATTAAGTCACAGACCATTATTTTGTTGGCTCAGTGGAAATAAGCTCAAGACCTGCTGTACTGCTAGAGATGAAATCTCCAACTCCAGCGCTAATCTAAGTGATGAGTAAAGTGAGTTAATGTACATCTGTATTTTTATTCTGTCAAATAGAAAATTAATTAGGTCAGTTAGAGAAGGAAATACATGTTATATTACATACTGACTTAGCAGTGAGGCAAACAATTCTTTAAAGCAGAGAATGAAGAAAGTAAGTAATAATTTACAAAGAAACTGATTCAATTTTTGTTCAGTACTTGCAGAAAATTTTTATGTCTTGAAAAAGTTATAATTTTTTTTTTCTTGTTTGCCATTGTGAGTCTTCACATTAGCCAGGAGTGGAAAACAAACCCACATAAGCAGTTGGACCATTTGAGATGTTTATGAGCCAGACAGATCAGCAAATACTAACAAATATTCTTTTTTTTAAAAAAAAGGCATTCCATTTCATTTTTAAGGTATATATATTCCATTTAAATGTCCCAATGTTTGAAATTATAGCACACGGATATCTTACTGCACTTTTATTACACCACTCATGAGATCTTCAGCCTCAGCTCCTAAAAACTTCTTCATGAATTGAGTCTTGCTTACATTTGGGAAAAAAATTGACAAGATCGAGTCATCTCTTTGGTGTGAATGTTGAGACCTGCTGCTGTAAATATAGAGGTCCTGCTGATCACTTTTCTGCATAGAATACAGAAGAGCACTCTTGTTTTTCTGTGGGGTTTTTTTAATGTCTCTTCTTTCTATGTACTGTTTTTAGTATGTGAATTGATTATATCCTGACTTCTTGTGCATGAGAAAAAAGGTACTAGAAATACAGAGCAGAAGGAAAAAGATAGTTACAGATCCCTTTCAGTCTGAGAGAGACCACACGAGTCCTTAAAATTTACACATACTCTATTCATCTTTCCTTCACTCAGGATCTTACCATGAGCCAGATCAGTATTGAAAGCTAGCTGAACAACCACAGGTTGGAGTACAAGTTATCTTGTTTGTCTTAGCCTTAGCTAAACTGGCTTCTTTGCTAGTACTGAGGAGTAACAAAGCGACAAACACAGAGGAAGAGCTTGATTTAATGATGTTGGAATGATGAATGAGCAATTTCATCCAAAGCTTCCTTTTGGTCGGGAGAACAGTCTCAGACCTGTGTGTGAACTACTCTCTGGGCAGCTGGATGATAGGTCAAGGCAGTGTCATTCCCTTCCTGAGTTAGAAACAGTACTTCTGTACTTACAAGAGAGAGTTCCTTCCAATGGAAGCAAGAAATGCCATACACATGAGTCAGCCTTGAGTGTCCAGGTGGTGCCATTACTCAGTTTTGGACACTGTGCTACAGCATATTCATACACTCATTCAAACACTTCACAGTTGTGCAAAAGGGAACATCTTTCACATTTTTCCCTTTGAATTTTTAAATTAAGGGCATTAAAACAGGCACAATGCTCCTAGTTTCTGAGCTAGAGACTATCCCATCAGTTTTAATTTCCCCTGACATTTTTTCAGGTGTTCCTAAAGTGTGAGGAAGCAATAGATTAAAATAAAACAAACAAACAAACAAGCTACAGAAGCTTCTCTCTTACTGAAAGGCAATAAACAGATTTCTGTCTCTTCAGTGTCAAAGTCCTCTTTGCAGCAAGTTTCCATGTTGACATCTTAGACACAAGGTTTCTGAAATGAAATAGAACTTGAATAATCTAGCTAGAGCTCAGCTGACGTGCATAACTCTATCATTTTATAATCATTGCTAAAAAAAAAAAAAACCAGAAAAAAAGATTGTGATATTTTAGATTTTAGCAAGATAAATTTCTTGACTTCAGTATAGTTAAAGTCCTAGGAATCTGAACTATAGAATATGCCTTAATTCATTTTCTCTAATATACAAAATAATATAAAGATTACATTTTTTCTAGCTTAATAACTGTGGTGGGTTGACCTTGGCTGGACGCCAGGTGTCTACCATGCCATTCTATCACTCCCCTCCTCAGCAGGACAGAGGAGGAGAAAATAAGATGGAAAAAGTAAAAAAAAAGCCTCGTGGGTCAAGATAAAGGCAGTTTAATAAAGCAAAAGCAAAGGCTGCGTGCAGAAGCAAAGGAAAACAAAAGATTTATTCTCTACTTCCCATCAGCAGGCGATGTCCAGCCATTTCTCGGGAAGTAGGGCTTCAGTACGTGTAGCAGTTGCTCCGGAAGACAAATGTGGTAATAACAAATGCCCCTGCCTCGTCCTCCTTTCTCTTAGCTCTTATAGACGTCATATGCTTTGGAATATCCATTTGGTCAGTTCGGATCAGCTGTCCTGGCTGTGTCCCCTCCCAAGATCTTGCCCATCCCCAGCCTACTGGCCTTTGGGGGTGGGAATGTTGGAGAGACAGCCTTGATGCTGTGCGAGCGCTGCTCAGCAGTAGCCAAAACACTGGCGTATTATAAACACCTTTCTAGCTACCAATACAAAGCAAAGCACTATGAGGGCTGCTATGGGGAAAATTAACTCCATTTCAGCCAGACCCAATACAATAACAAATGGAGTGTCATCAGTATTGTTATCTCCATACAAGACAATATCTCTTGCCTAACTTGCAAATGGGAAAATAATTTCTTCACAGTCGCTGGATGGAGTTAAATCTCAGTGAAAAATCTGAAATGTCTATGTGCAAATTCTGGATGGGCTATTAAATCTACTGGGTGTTACTAACTCTTACAAATTCCTTCTAAATTATTCACATAACTCTCTTATAACAGTTTCCAGTTGTTGCTACGACGGGTAAATATTTTCTAATTGTTGCTATACAGTGGGCTTTTGTACATTACATGTATTCATTATAGCAAGCCTAAAGAAGAAAAAAATACTCATTTTCTGATAGGTGGAGGTAATTCTCACTGTTTTCTTGGCTATCCCTCACACTGTCTCTTCTAATGTCTTTTAACTCTGTGAAAAGGTGATGGTTCACTGTGTGATTGCTTTGCTTATATTAATAAAAATACTGAAGAGTCCCCATTCTGGTAAAGCGTCCTGTTACCCTCCAATACATATGCTTTAACTCCAGCTCTCAGCTGTCTGCCATACTTTATCCATCTTGGAAAAGTATTTCCCAGTCTCTGAAGAAAGAGTTTAGACAATGATTCATCTTGTAAAACTTTGAAAAAAGCTTCATAATCATACAGCCACATGAAATTTGCTGGTTCACCTTGATCTAAACCGTTATTTATTTCCCTAAAAAAGCATTGGAAGGAAAGATCTAGTGGATTGTCTCATTATACATCGCTGAAAACTGGAAAACAAATGAAGGAACATTTCCATCTATGTTTTGCGCTTTAGAGATGAGACTCTCTAAGCCTAGAAAGTAATCAGGATGCTTAAGGATTCAGAACAAATTTTCTAAATGGAAAAATCCAGATGATATTTATATCTGGCTGTAAAAAGCATGCAAATGCATGCTTCATTAAAGGTACTAACAAAAAAACATAAAGAGATTTCTGGGTTGGCATGGATTCAGGATAGAGAGGAGTAAATTCATTAAGGGACAAACCATAGTTGTGACTGAAGGGAAGAAATAAGAAAACTGGAATTCAATTTTTACAGGCACTTTCTGCTGTTTTACTGGAGAACTTGTTTAAGGTTTACTGGTTTGTGTATTTTGTTTTCCTACCCTCTTTGGGCAACAGCTTTCTTGTATTCTAACCCCACACAGTAGCTAAAAGAAGAAACTTTAGCTGCTAAACTTGTAAACCTTCGGATCTCTTGCAATATAAACAAACTATTACTAATTACAAACTTCACCTCTTATGTTAAAAAGAGTATGCAATATGTATATGCCCCTCCATAGGAAAATTCGACACCCACAGTGCTATGCTTCTAAATCAAATAAGCAGCCCTTTGACACGCTAGAGATTTTGCATGGTAAAAAGTAAAGATTACCAGTGTTCCCATTTTCTTTAGACGTATTTCAAGGAGTGCTGAGGTACTTTTTGCTGTGATGTGCATTATACTTGTGAGGAACAGCAGCATAAAAATGACCACACCCACATACGGAAAGGTACTTGTGGTTATGAAGAAGACAGTGAAGAGTATTGGGCTGAATATTAATCACTTTTTTGTAATATATCTTTGCATTGTACCCACTAAGGCTACCCCATAACTACACCTTATACTTGAAGAGTCTGGAATGCTGGAGGACAGTAAAAAGGCTTCTATCATCTTTTCTTATTCTGTAGCTGGAAAACAAGCCAGGAGGCTTGTGTCACAGTTGTGAGTTGTGGCAAGAGTAGTACCAGTGATACATAAATTCTACAAATACATTCTAGCACCTCACCAGTCAGCATCACTAAGATATTAATTATGTTTTTTCTTATAATACTTTCCTCAAAATCTTAAAAAGCTGTAGAACAAAAAAGGAAGGATGAAGAGAACAGAGCATGGTTTAATGTCTGAAACACAATGGTTAATTTTTATTTCAGAATTTCCTTGCTTGATTTCCATACACTGCAAAATTGTATGCTTTCTTCTTGTGCAGCCGTAAGTGCTTTGATGCAGTGCAGGGGGTTTTTGTATATATAAAAATTGTATAATATTATTATTCCTTGTTCACAAAACTTTAATTATCATCTATTGAATAGTTAATCTTCAATAAATAAGATTTCAATAATCCAATGGTAATTATTTTGCCTACCACACCTGATTTAATAAAACCTAAATTAAGCAGGGAGACAGTTAAACATTTAAATATTATTTGACTGCTTTCAAACATGTCCTGTAGTTACTGCAGATACTGCATTAGTGCTAAGCAATTTACCACATGGAATTTGAAGCACATTCATCCATTTCTAGCGTCAGTCTTCAGTGTTTTGGTCGTCTTCCTTGTGAGGCGGGATATGAACAGAGCTCTGTCAGTTCTTGAGATTAATATGCTATAGTGAGTGACAACAACATCACTCTAAGGCTTTCTCCCCAAGATGTACATAAGATGAAGTGCCAAAATGTTTAGAAAGTTTTCATCCCAATGGGTGTCCCTTCAGCCCAGATCTATGTGGTAACACATGCCCCTAAGATACTAACCACCGTGATTTTGGGGGGTTCTGAAAGAGGCAGTAGTCACGAGTCGTGCGACAGACTGGCACACAGTCAGCTCACTAAGTTCTTGAAAGCTACAGGCACCGTCTCAAGTTTAGAGACAAATCCCGTTTGTTCTATGGGGTTATCTTCCCTAGGGACTAAATTTAAGCTAGAACATGGGCTTAAAGAGCTACGTTACCTAACCTGGTGTAAAACATTCTCTGTAGACAGGTGATATTGTAAGCAACATGATTTTACCTCGTTTATTGTAGTCAGCTGACAAAATAATGGAATTTAGGCAATTTAATAGATTATCTAGTTAAATCTCATACTCTAAGACAGGTAACTGTATCTATATTCAGATCAGCTAGGGTGTTTCCTTGCCTTCTGGATACAGCCTTTCTAATGTTTTTTTTTTAAAATGCATCTGAGAGGGTTTCTGAAGTCTAACCTAACTTTCTCTTCAATTTAAGCTCCTATTTCTCATCTTCTCAACCATAGATATGACAAACAGATTAAGCTCCTTTTTGTACTTAAAACTGTTATCATGTCTCTCTCTGGAATTCTCTGGAATAAAGAAGCTCAGTATATCCAGTCATCGAGCTTGGCCATTTTCTCTCAACTGTTTTTCAACTAGGTCCTGAGTCATAATTATCACTGCACACATTGCTTACCTTTATAAATCCTAAATACTAGAATATTTTGAAGATAAGTAAGTCCCCAAGTGAATATACAGTGGCTTTATGAACCTATTCCCATACCTTGACCACTATGCTCAACAGGTATTATAACATATTAGCAGATGAGTAAGTTTGCGTACTGCAAAACTCAGCCTCTGCCATGTAACTAAGGAAGCAAATCTCAGAAATGATGGTCCATAAAACTGCACTTGTATTGGCTTCTTCCGAGTCTATTCTGGAATCAGCTCATCCTTGCTAATAGTAGTTATAAGGAAAGAGCATCTTGAAGCCACCCATGCTCTAAGCTATGCGAAAGGTATATCCACACAACATAGGGCCGATTGAGTAGTTGTTAGCAAATAATATAGTAAGCAAATAATTTCTGTAGTGAATGTCAAATAAATAAATTATTTGCTAAAAATGCCTTTATTATTCCTCCATCCTCAGAGACAGTGGCATAATATTCAGCTGTTACACTACTTGTGTTTTTAAAGGACAAATGCTCAGAATAAAATATCTATGAATACGTATACATATATATCCTTTATTTGATCAGCTTTGAGAGACCTTTGTTGCTGGCCATGCCCACTGCAACTGACATGAGTAGGTTAAAGTCTATACTGGCATAAATCCACTGAGTTTGCAACAGGCTGGGCTTTGGCCCTTTGTTATTATTTAATGGGAAAATAAACATTCACACTTGAATTTGTGAAAGGGAATGATAAGAAGGTTGCACAGGTCAGTTTCTTATTAATGAAATAGAGACCCTTTAAACTCTGAGCTACTCAGATGAATCTGAAGCAGGTCAGAAGTAAGCAAAAGTCATTAACATCTGACAGCTGGGTGATGGCCTGTGTAAAATGAGTTGGTGCTCTCAGCCCAGTACATAAAACATCAGAATAATTGTTGTTAATTTGCACCCCTGTTGGCAGTCTTAGCACAGAGGCCAAAGATTGAATGGGCATGAAAATTAAACTATCCTGTCAGCCATAAAGGTTCTTTCAGGTCAAGATTGAAGTGCATTAACAGGATACTATAGAGGAATTTCCACTGTCAGTGCTGGGGCTGTAGCCATTCGGTGAATAAGCCAAAGACTTTGTGACTAAATTCAGTAATATGATGCATTCCCCAGACATTACAAACACTGAGGGTTTTTCTTCTACTTCATTTATTTATTTGTTTATTTGAGAGAGAGAGAAAAAAAATTTACATCAGAAATACAATGGTGGCAAGAACCAACGAGGTCAACAGCTGACCTCCACATCAGTGCAAATTATTGTATCAGTGTCAGGATCTGTGGAGAATCACTAATGTATTTTTGCAACTGAGAAACCATAAATGGTACTTTGTACGTGTGTGTTCATGACAAAAGAATTGACCACGTGGATAATTAGCCTTAGGTACGTTATGGTCCAGTGTTAACTTCTAGTACAACTTTTTTTGGGGGGATTACCAATCTGATAGTGACACAACTTGCAGTCTTTTTCAATCTAATGCAATCAATATTTAACACCAGGCATGCCTGTTCCTTTCATTCCTGGTTGCACATGAGAATAAAGTTTGCAATTAAATTGGAAATGCATGGAGATATTGAAAAGATGAATGCCTTCACATTGCCAACTGGCAGAAAAGCTGGCTGGGGAGGTTTGAGAAAACTCTACAGTTATGTGGCTCTATACTAAGGAAGATGAGATTCAGAAATGGAGAGTGGGTAAGTAACACCTCAAATTATATTTGCACGGAGTATGTTCACCACTTGTCAAGTCTAACAGATATCCACAAGAAATAAATAAATCCTCTGAAGATTTAATCATAGGTTTAGATTTGCTTTGGTCTAAAAGGAAGGCAATCCTGAGTGGAGCTGCAGAGTTAAGTAATGCGAGATGTGGCTTTCATGTGCAAATTTCTTTTGACTCAGTGAAACAACAGCCTCCCCAGAGTCTGGACTGACTGTCCACACAACAAGCCCTGCATGCGAATGCAAATGATTTCATTATAGGCCAAGTCTCCGTGCACCAATGAGCTGTACAGGACACTTGCAGTGATACAGCTTTGTGTGCAGCTTTTCTCGCTGTTTCTGTTTCCTGTCTGAAAATAAGTGGCATCTATCCGTTGCTAAGCGTAGGACAAGGGGGTCTAGTGTGGCAGGGGAAGCAAAAATTCTCTTTTTGTTAGGTATTCCCTTTCACCTGACAATTGATAACTTTTATATTACCTTTTTCTTCCATCATCTTGAATTTCCTAACAGTCACCTCAAAATGAGTCTGACTTCTGTTCAGCTTGCTGTATTGCTGAAACTCATTGAATGCACATTGCAAACAATATATTCATCGAAACAGTAATAAATAAGATCAGTTATTTTCAGTTAAGTATAGCACAATCTTTTCATAGGAAATATTCAAGGAAAATGTAAAAAGCAAGGCAGTTCTTAATGTATATTTTTACCCTTCTAACCAGCGACCCAGTACCTCTGTACTGTGAAGAGAATTCAGATAAGCACTCCAAGCTTCTGTTTGGCTTGAGAGACGGCTCAAATAGTCTTTTTAATTATTGCCACACAAGTAGAGCACTTTTAACAGATTGGGTTAAGAGTACATCCTGCAGAGCTTCTTAGAAGTTCCTGTAGCTAAAGATCTTTTTAGGTGAGGTGGGAAATGTGAATTCTGTATCACACCACTGAGTAATTGAATTTGGATTACTCAAAGCATATGTGTGGGCTGTCATCCCAAAGAAGGTTTTATCCCCCTACTAGGGAGATTTTTAGGCACTTTGCACAATTGGCGGCTTGTGGACAGCAGGTACGTTGAACAGTGTATGTAAACTTGGTTCAGAATCCTAGATTCAAGACCAAGTCTACATACGATTTGAATGGCTGAAATCTTCAAATCCATGCCTGACTGCTTCCTCCTCTGAACTACAAAATCTGCGGGACGTTCAAGCAGTAGGGCAGTGAAGCATAGACAGGCAACTAATTGTTCTTTCCAACTCTCAAGCAGAAGGAGGCATTTTCCCATAGTGCAAGAGGAAGAGACCAGATATGCTGTTTGGCTAAAATACTGTTCCTTGAGAGTCTAAAAATGAAAAGAAAATCCATCAATATTCTATGGACATTCTCATGGTTCTGCTGAGAAAAGAACTACTTCTACACCTAGAAGAAGAAATTAAAATAATAAAAGGAAGTAAAAGGAAGATCCCTCAGCACATCTTTAAAAAATTAGTTTTTCCATCCTACACAATTAGACAACAAACATCAACAACTGCAATGCACAGGCGGATGTAGATATTTGAGGGCCATTAGGCACTGAGCATTTCCTCGAATGAATCACAATTACACGCTCACCGGTCCTAAGTCATTTTGTGCTGATCCATCATGAAGATTTATTAGTCCTTAACATTTCTCATTGTTTACTGGTGACAGGAGTGCTTGGTGCTTGAAGGTGATCTGACACTGCTCTGGTTGCTAGTACTGCATATTCCATTCCATCTGAAAATGACGCCTAGTACCAAACATCAGTATCACCTAGTACCAAACACCTAGTATCAAACACGAGCCTCTAGAAATACCTCCAGGGATTACAGGCCCCTGGCTGCCTTCCCACATCTCATGATAAGCACACAGCTATTTTATATTCCATTACTCTGATGTCCCTGTGCTTGAGCATATGTTGTTGTCTGTCTTGGGCATATATCCAAACAGAGTGCCTGCAGGCTGTATTCTCCTATAATCCATTGTATGTTCTGAGAAACGATATGATCCCATTGGTTTTTCAGATACCACGGTTTTAAGCTGTCAAAACTGACCTCGTGTCATGTTTCTCTTTTGCTTTTTTCTGTTAAGGCTGTCCTAGATCTTCAGGTTCAAGTATGATTGAGTGCAGCAGTATGCTCCTGTCACAAAAGGAACAGATTTTCTCAGATCAAACACAGTATTATATAGGTCCTACATATTTCTAGGCTGTGCAAATTAAATTTTAAAATATACTGTTCCATCCCCCCAAGAGCTGAATTCAAATTTTTGTAGCTGGAAACTCGAGACGGTTCTGATATATGCAATAAAACTGTCCATCACTTCAGACCTCTTGGCAAACATTTTCTGCAGATATGCTATACTCAGTGTACCAATAGTACTTTTTAGGCACAGCTCAGAAAAAGAAGTAACACATAAGCCACAGCAGTCCAGGAGTAGAGCTCTCTCCTATGAGTCTTTTTGCTTGTATCCACAGCACATTACACCACCACTCCGCACCCGCCGTGTTTCTTAACACAGTGACTGGGCCAAAGCAAGGGGGACAATCAAGGTCAGGACACCACTCACAGTTCCACAAGTAAGGACCAGATATCAAAATCCAATCCTATGTTACTACCAAAAGACGTCCAATATTTCTTACGGTTTCAATGGTTTGTAATTTTACCAAATGTTTACTGTTTGGAACAACATCTGATTCTGTCTCAGGCTGAGTTCTTGAGGGTCTTCTCCAACAACAGCAATTCAGCTGGTTTGAGAGTGAGATAACAGAACAAAATAACAGTTTTGCAACTATTTTTAAAAATGGGGAAAAATAGGAATATAATTACATGTAGCTATGTAATTAAAGATGGCATCATCATCACCATCATCCATGCACTCAAGGGAGTCTACTTAAGGCTGCACAATTGATATTAATTATGGTATTTTCTAGGTTATATTTTTTACGTTTTAACATCTTTCAACAAAGTTTTCTGTAATTGTGTGGTTTTGGGGATGTGTGTATATGTGTATTTGTAAATTGCTAGGAGTGGTATTTAATGTATTTCCCTGGAATGTCTAAGTGCTGTTTCTTTTTCTCAAGAAGAATATTTTTACTCAACAGATTCCACCCTCATAGCAGGAAATTTTCAGCCCAGCAAAGGAATTTTAAGACCCTTGGGCCAAATTTTACAGTCTATATATAAAATTGATTTTATAAAATTCTCATTAAAGTCTATTCCCAAAACTAAGAAAGGGCCACAGGAGTTTGTCTCCAGTATTATACTAAGTTTCAGATACAATTTCTTAGTGGACATTAAAAGACAGCGTAATGAAGTAAGAAATCCAGTACATCATAAGAAAGTCTGAAGTGAATTTTCATTTACAAGGAAGCAAATAACTTCAGAAAATTTTCAGAAACATTCTTCTAAGGTCTTATATGTCAAGCATCTGGTGGTCATTAGGGGACTTGTATGTGAAATGGATTAAAGCAGACTTCTAATAAATTCCTATGTATTAAAAAAAAAAAAAACAAACAAATCAACAAAAAATCCCCAAGTACAACAAGAAAAAAACCAGTCCAGTTCTCATAAACTCATAATCCAGCAGGAATGTATCATTTTCTCTAGCAAACAGCACAGGACTGAGTGAAGATGAAAAATTAACAATAATCAGATTCTACATATTGGTTTATGGTGGGAACACTGAAATGTTGTCAAACCATATACCTATACTATCTCCTATGCCTGAGATAGTCATGGATGTGAAGGCATTATAATCATTCTACTTATTGCAGTATTAAAGTTTTTTCTCTACATTGGCGATATAGGGAGATAAAACTTGGCAGACCTGAAGAATAATTGATTTGATGGGCTTTTCATTCCCTTGTACTCAGAATCACAATAGATATCACAGTATGTGGTCCATAGAGCCCTCTGCCTTCTCTCCAAAAGCCCCTGGCGCCTTGTGGTTGCGTTTCAGGGTAGGGTAAATTTGTGCATGTTTTTTTCATGTCCTGTGAATAATCAGAGGAGTTCAGTCTGTAGAACTGCCATGATTACAGCTTTCTTGAGCAAAAAGCAGCACTCTGAGGTGCTGCCTGTAGGAGAATAAGGTGGGCAGGAATCTCATGAAGTTCAAAAAGGAGAAGTGAAAAGAAGTCCTACACCTGGGGAGGAGATATTCAAAAGCTGTCTGGACACAGGCCTGGGCACCTGAGTCTAGGTGGCCTTGCTTCAGCGGTGGAGTTGGACCAGATGACCTCCAGAGGTCCCTTCCAACCTCAACTGGTTTGTGATTCTGTGATATGTCTAGGCTTAGGTTTTTTCTAAGTGCAATTTGTGGTAACGTCTACACAAATCAAGTTTTAATACAGGCCCATGCTAAAAATACAATATAGATTCTCCCAATGAGAAAGGTAGTGCCTAGAATTCTGTAGGACTTGCTTCTACAGCATAATTCTACTAACTTTTCAGGGAGATAAAATTTCTGTACCCAGACGAGAGAGTAGGTCTTGATGAAAAGATCTCCAGCCACATGTAACAAATCGAAGGAAAGAAAAGTTGAATGAATCTAAGATGAAAGATAAATGAAGGCTTTACAAAGACAGTAAAATAATAGTGTGGTTTTGGCTGGGATAGAGTTAGTTTTCTTCACAGTAGCTAGTATGGGGCAATGTTTTGGATTTGTGCTGAAAACAGTGTTGATAATGCAGGGATGTTTACGTTACTGCTGAGCAGCCCTTACGCAGAGTCAAGGCCTTTTCTGCTCCTCACACCACCCCACCAGCGAGTGGGCTGGGAGGGGACGCAGCTGGGACAGCTGACCCCAGCTGACCAAAGGGATATTCCATACCATATGACATCATGCTCAGCGTATAAAGCTGGGGGAAGAAGGACAGAAGGAGGAAGGGGGGATGTTCGGAGGGATGGTGTTTGTCTTCCGAAGCAACCGTTAGGTATGATGGAGCCCTGCTTCCTGAGATGGCTGAACACCTGCCTGCCAGTGGGAAGTAGTGAATGAATTCCTTGTTTTGCTGTGCTGGCATGCGCCAGCTTTTGCTTACCTATTAAACTATCTTTATCTCAACCCACGAGTTTTCTTACTTTTACCCTTCGATTCTCTCCTCCATCCCACCAGGAGAGAGAGAGCGAGCAGCTGTGTGGTGCTTAGTTGCCAGCTGGGTTAAACCACAGCAAATGGGAACACTCCTTTCTTTTTAGTAAATAAAACATAAGATAAAAATCAAAATACTGAGAAAGCTTGTCATATTTTTAATCCAAATGTTTTCCTTAGTGTATTAAAAATTCAGAGTGAGAAAGAACAGTAAAGCTATTCTCAAGCTGCAGAGAATCCAGGGTATCCTGAACAAAGAATGTTTTTCTTGTAACTGTTAAACAAGGACAGGTTATAAATCACACTTCAGAAGTCTCTCTGACAAGTCAAGAACTGTTTTATAACCTGTTTATGGACATTGCATTCAGTGAAAAAAACCCAAAGTTCTTGTTAAATTTGCAGTTCATCATGTTTTCTTATGGGTGCTAGTTGCAGGACACCCTCTCCAGCAGTTGGATGTATCTTTATTATCTGAAATGGAGATTTGCATTTGGTACAGAGCATATGTTTATGTTTAATGTTGCATAACTTAATAGTACTTCTTTTTTTTTAAAAGAAGCCTAGTTCGTTTCCATTTCTTTTTGTTTCAGGGATCAACATCTACCATCAACTGTCAAAATTTCAGAAATTACTACTGTGTGTGGGCAAGCAAGTACTCCTCATTGAGGTCATGGCAAATTGTTTTCTAGCTTGATTGTAAGCTCTTTGGGAAAGGAATGTGTATTTGTGGAGTGCCTACCACAAAAACTCCTTTCCAAACGTTGGCCTTTAGTTACAGAGCTCCACCAATGCAGCAGTAGAAATTGTTCTGGTTTAGCTCTGTAGAACAACGGTTTCATCCTTCTTCTGTTTCACTCTCTATTAAACCCTGTAAGCATCCTACTGTTTTCTTTTGTGTTAAGTTCTTAAAATAATGCGTTGCCATATTTCTGGTATAAAGTGCACGGCAAGATTCATTAAGCATTAGCAAAGGATTTCTTGAGGGGATGGTAATACTTAAATGACATAAAATTAGAGCGTCTCATTCTTTTTATTTTTTAAATAAAACAAATCTTGTCCATTTGTTTCCTGCTGTCCTGTAGAATATATAAATTTCTGGCAGGAAATGAAAGCCCAAAACATTTTCTGATGAAAAATATTAATTTTCAGTCAAACTATGAACATTCAGAAATAGCATTATGTGACCTCCGGGGAACCCTAGGTTAGAATCTCATGCTTCAGTCTTTTTTACAGGCTGGATTCATGGCAAGGCACAAAGACCTCCCAAGATGTATCTTGAGTCTCCACAGAGTACACACGATGCATTGTGCCTTTTCCATAGCCACCTGCAGCCACAGAATGGTATGGTCACACAAGTAAACCAAATGATTTCAGATGAGACATTAGACTGTTAATATAACACTAGATTTTCTATTTGGATGCTCAGTTCTCTCTCTAAAACAAAACAAAACAAAACACAAAAACAAAACCAAAAACCCCAAACCACAAAAAACAACATAGAAGATATTTAGAAAAAAATTACATTGAATCAAGAGACAATTTCCAGCGTAGAAATTTCCTTTTAGAAGGAAAGATTTCCTACTAGAAAACATGTAAGAATTTCCACATTCTTTTCCATGTAAGATGAAGGATCATATTCCCAGCCTACTCTTTGCATAGCTTCATAATAATATGTTAAGAAAAAAATAGTGTTTTCCTCTTACAGTAGTCCCTTTGACTGCTTAAGTTGCTGAGTATAGAACAGTCAAAATATGCCTACTTACCAAGCATTTATACAATAGAATTGGACAGATATTTCTATCTTTCAGATGGAAAATGGCTGATCTTACAAAATCAAAATTTCCTCCAGAAAATGTTTAAATCAAAGTAAACAAATATCTTTTCATTGTAGAAGGGAACAATGATTTATTGATTCTTTTCATTATTACTATGCAGGTAGCAGCTTCCCACCCACCTTACCACCACATCGGAGGCTTTGGCACATGTAAATCTTTCAGCTGCAGGGCAAAGAGCCTTCCAGGCAGACTACTGACAGGCCAAAAACTCTGGGTGAGCATTCATTAAATAAAGTTTTTCAGAAAACTCCTTTTTTAGCAAAAAAAAATCATATACTTTTGCCACTTGTTCTGTTTGCTGTGGGAGAAATAGGGAAAGCCTGAACTTTATGTATGGCTGTACATTTTGCAGCTCCTCTTTCAGTTTGGTAAGTATACATATATATTTGTTAGAATACATTTATATAAAACAAATATATATAAATACATGTATTTGTATAAAACACGTATAAATGCATGTGTTCATTTTACAGGTAAATATTTGTTATAAAAATAACTTCCCTTGGCTTGCAGATATGCTTCTGACATAAATAAAATCAGTTTACAGTGTGCTTGGTATGGAATACAGCTTAAATCACACACGTATTAATCTCTATTAGATTTAAAAAATCTTTCTCCTCTTCTATTTCCACCTCACACAGCTGCTCAGTGTTTAATAATTACTCACAATCAATAAAGAACCACACTATTGTATTTAAGGAAAATGGGTACATTTATATATGTATTGTTTAGTTTCAAATAACATAACTATTTAGTTTCAAATAACATAGATGGATATTTGTGCTACTAAGCTCTTCTCACCATTCATTTGCTATCTGGTGGTCTTGAGCTATTGTTAGGCTTCCATGTTTAAAGAAGCCATATTATAATTTTGGATAAATCTTAAAATAAATGTCAAAAACATTTTAATGTGCTGAAACCTTACTCAAAAGATTTAGCAGTAACAAGAAACCTGAAATAAGAACTGTACTTGATTAAAAACTGGTGGTTCTGTATGCAGTTGTCGTGGTTTAGCCCCAGCCAGCAATTAAGTACCACATGGCCACTCACTCGCTCCTCCCCCCGCAGTGGGATGGGGGAGAAAACTGGGAAAAAGAACGGCAAAACTCATGGATTGGGAAAAACAGTTTAACAGGACAGCAAAGGAAGAAAAAGGAGAAAAAAAAACAATAGCAATAATAGAATATACTAACTGCATGATTCACAGTACAGATTGCTCACCACTCAGAACCCGATGCCCAGCCCGCTCCCAAGCCGTGATCTAGCCCCCTGGTGCTCTTCCCCCTTTATCTACTGAGCATGACGTCATATAGTATGAATATCTGTTTGGCCAGTTTGGGTCAGCTATCCTAGCTGTGCCCTTCCTAGCTTCTTGTGAAAATCAACTCTGTCTCAGCTGGAACCAGGACAGCAGTGTGGAGCTCTATTCACTGTGATGGTATTGAATTTTCATACATTAAATTATAGTTGCTGGTTATAGTAATATCATTGTTATATTTCTATGAATATAAAAGTCTGTTACAAGCAAGTTTTATTTGCAATAATAACAGTATGAAAATAATGTTTTTTTCTTATTTCTAGTTTTGATGTTTGTAAATTGTTTACAGAGAGCTAATAGATTCATCCCATTCTTTCTAGAACCCAAGACAAGGCTGAGTGTTAACAGAAGTGATCTCTCTGTGCACATCCAATATCTTTTGTTCTTTAAATCCTTACAGCATTTATTTACATCCTGATCTTTCAAAGTGTTGTACAAATTGGTATGGCTAACCAGCATCACTAACCATTGATCTTAATTCTTTTAGCCACCATATAAATTGAATCCTTTTGTAGCAACCACTTCCCATCCCACCCCACTAAATTCTTAAGCATTTCACAGTGCAGAGAAGCAATTAACTTGAAACTGGTTTGAAATATATAACAGGTCTGATAAATGCGAAGGAAAAATGTATTTATGATTATTTCTTACACATTTATTTCAGAAGAAAGCAGTATGGGTAAATTGGCATAAACTTTGCATGTAGCCCAATAAGGTTTATTTAAAGTAGCTGTGATGTGAGCTTAAAAAATGGTTTTCGATAACATAAATTTTTAAAAGACAGCTTTTAGTTTTCAGAAGCCAAACAATTAAATCTATTTTGTATTTTTTATCAGGTCATATTTTTTAGCTAAAAGAAAAAAAATTACATGTATATAATCAATTCTAATCAGTTTATAAATAGCTTATAGTTTGAAAACCTGCTACAATAACCAATGCATTCAGATACAAGAATGTGCAAATGAGAGGCAGAAGCAAATTTGTAGCACACAGGCCAATTTAAAACTTGCATAAATCTTACATGACAGAATTCCCTTTGACTTCATTATGGCATGGTGTTCTGGTAATCAGATTGGCTTTATTGTTTGTACTAAGACGTCTGACTAACTTTAATGAAGGATTTGCTAAATTTGGAGCTTATGCTTTCTGATCAAGACTCAATACATGAGATTTTTTGCTGCACTTTAGATATTCATTGATTACTATTGCAAATTTTCTCTACCTTTCATACAGCAAAATTGTCTAAGCAACTTAAAAATTGGAAGTCTATGTATCCTACTGCAGAAGTTATGCATAACTTAGCATTTTCTCTGAGACTAATACTAGTAGGTGAGCTTATATTTATATGTATTACCTCACTAAGTACTCCAAAGGTGTTCGAAAAACACTTTAGGAACTGTATGTACTCAATCAGTATTTCAGAATCACTTAACCCATCAATGAAATGCCGCCTCTGCAATGGGATGGAGCAGTGGTTTCACAGAGCACAGCAATATTTTATAACAACTCTTCTTGCATTTACAGTTATTTTCTAGAAATGGATGAATATATCATGGAACTAAGTGCTCATATGCAATAATGCTGAGTTCAGCATCAACCAAAGCAGGAAATAGTTAAGCTCTTGTATTTAAGTATCCCAAGGTTCTAACATTTCAGGCACCAGGCATAATAATAATTTTTTGCCTTTCTTAAAATATTTAAATTGGGGAATGAGTATTAATTAAAACCAACAAGAATGCAAAGGAAACAAAAAAAGGAAAAAGAAAAAAACAAAGGAACATGATTAGCAGAAGCCAGGCCTCAATTAATAAAGTACAGACTCTCCTGAGTGTTCGATTTGCACTGAATTGAAAGGATTCTAATATCCTACAGCTGAATATCTGCTTATTTTTATATGTATTACTTTGAATTTACAAGGGAGGTGTCACTGTTATAAATGATACTTTTCTTGCTTTGGGTCCTGCTAAGTAATGAAACTACCTTGATATGTAATGGTCCATTGTTAGAATTATTGTTGCATTCTAACAGTGAATTTTGACTCCATGTGATAAATAGGTTCAAGTAGATAAGATATGGAAGAAGAACTTCCTGATATACTATTTGGGAAGACAGCGTCATAACTGACAAAGATCTTCAGATGCAAGCTGCCATAAATATTCAAAGGTAAGAAGAAAAATAGCTATGGATTTTTAGTGTCACATTTTACTACTCTCTTTGACAAACTTTTTCATATTGTGTTTATGAAATAAAACTACTGATACATCCCTTGCTCTTAATTTCACTTGACAGACAGTCTTTTTCAGAGAGAGTTTCACATTTCTTTCTGTTAAAAAGACACTGTACTGGTTCTTTCCAGTGTTCCTAAGAAATGGAAATGACCGTGAGAAGCTCAAGGCAACAACGTTGATAAAATGCAAGTATCTCACCCATGGTCTTTCATGTGTGTGACTCAGGTTCTCTTATTGCTTGTCTTTTTCATCCGTGAATGGCAGTGACTGTTCAGATGGTGCTACAGTGCTACCTGTTTGCTGTTGCTTTATTTATGGGTCGCTTGTAATTGCATAGGTACCCCAGCCAAGACTAGGACACTAGGAGCTCTATGAAGATGTTAAATACAAGTCATTTTCTTTTCCATTATGCACTTCGAACATAGAAGAGGGGCTCTCAGTGAACAGCAAAAGCTGTCACTCAGTTGCCTTAGCAAGCGAACCAGAATACTTATAAGTAAGGCAGCGCATTTTTGAGTGTGAAACAACAATCTTTTCCTGCTTTAGTAACAAAATCTGTAGTGACTCCTCCATCTTCCTCTCACCAGCATTCCAATGGTTTATTAACATCTTGAAAGCCAAGAAATTCCATTCATTCATTAAAATCATATGGTCCCAAGTATGGACATGTTCTAAGATTTAAAATGTGCAATCGGTTTGATATTCTTAATATAACGGAAATATTAAATATGTCTTTAATCATTCCATTAAAGAAAAAGAAAACAAAACTCTCTTCTTCAGCAGGCTGGAGGTATTTCTTTTTTGCTCTCCTTCAGCATTGGTGATAATTAAGTAATGTATGCATGTGTGTGTGTGAGTATTAGGAGAAAGGGGGAGGAAGAAGAGAGAGCTCATTTAGAACAATTCCAGACAAAACTGACAAAACCAAATAATAGCATATTAGTAATACTACTACTAATAAAAATAATGTGTGTTTGTTCTTCCTATCTAGGATATCATCTAAAATATGTTAAATATCTGTCTGTTTACTCAAGGAGAAACATTACCTCATTTGCAATTGTCTCCAAGTGGGGGAAGGGGGAGGAGAGGAAAAGCTGTTCTCCAAATGCAGCCATTTGAATATCCATGTGTTGAGACTTACTGGGCTCTCTTGCTTTTAAACTGTTCCTGCATATACCTACATATCACAGAGAGGAAAGATTCTTATTTTAAGAAATTGTTTTCTAAACTATGGTGTATTTTTTCCTACATGAATCTGGGTTGTAGAGTTTAGGAGCTGTCATGCCTGAAGTTTGAAAGGAAAAATAGATTGTTTCTGTGGGCTGTCACAGTTTCATATTTACGGTGGCATATCACTTTACTACTCCTGCTGACGGCCCACCTGTCTCCATTGCTCTGAATCGACACTTCAGGACTCAGCACCTACTGTTAACCACTGAGAAATACTCCCCAAGGCAGGAAAGAGGCAGCAAGCCAAAACCAACATTCACAGCCAGTTAATGAATGCAGAAATTAACAAACGAAAAAAAATACCCTGGAAACTATTTCCAGAAAAGAAAATCATATGATAAAGAGTAAAAGGTAGAGTTAAAATATAGACTGCTAGAAAGAACAGAAACAAAATCATTTTATATGGTACTAGATTAGTTCTCTGTGCTATTATACATTGAATAGTTTGTTGTCTTATTCTCATCTCACACTAGCCTAACTGATGCCCTTACTCTTCATTTAAGTTGTATTGAATGGAAAACAATGCTTCAACTTTGAATTTCTTTGTGAACATCAGATGGAACATTAGAAAGACAACACTTTTCTTGTATGAAGTTGTTACCCAGCAGTTGAAGGTGCTTTTGAGTTCATAACTTCCAATCTTGTCACTTTCTCCTATAAAGTGATACCCTTAGATGAAAAAGAAAGAAAAAAAAATTATTATCTTCTAGAGGGGTTTTAAAGCACAATCTGATTTAGCCCAGGTGTATGGCCTGACACACTGACTTTTGAAGCAGCTTGAAAGATTTCTTTTGATTTCAGTAGGAGTTTGTGTAAGCTATCAGCACACTACAGAATTGTGATGTTGCCTGAATGATAGGGAAAAAAATTGTGTTTATAAGGTTCTCAGCTCAGCAGAAGCTGAGAGTCATTCACTCTCGGGCTGACAGGAGGTATTTTGCTTTCCTCCCAGCTCCTGCAGAGCTAGAATGCAGTGGGAGCTAGAAGCCATTGTTTGTGATAGGAAGGGGATTCCAGCTTTTGCTGGTTTTGAAGCTTCTCCTGAACTTCAGAGATGTTTCACTTGTGAGAGATGAGGACATCTTCATCTTGATGAGTTTTGCGCTCAGTGGAACCTGTGAACTAGAGCTTGCAGATTCACACCTGACTGGTGGCTGCCAACATGTTTCAGGATTTATTGAGTTCAGGCTCTTGGGAGTCAGACTCCACTGGCTCCTGCAAAATTTATGATCATCACTTTTCATCAGTGATCATCTTGTCTAGTCTGCTGGGAAGAAAAGCTCAGCTGCTGCTAGGAGCTAGGCTGCCTTCAGCAGTCAAGCAGAAATTCAGCTGGAAATACATCTTACTGATTTGCTGATGATATGCAAATTCAGTAATTTGCCCCAAAAGTGGCAGTATGTTAACCCTCTGAAAAGTTGCACACCATCACTCGCTGCCTTACTATGTACTGAGTGTACAGAAAAGCAACCAAGAAGTGAAAAATGATCGAAGTGAAGAAACAGCAAAGGGTTTAATAGACTTGATCCTGAATAATGCTTTATTTCTCTACCTACATCCTATTATACAATAGGGCCTTGGGACTGGGTCACGTGAGTCTAACTGCTACTTCATCCAAATTAAAGTATACTTAGGCATGCATCTCATCCGTATAAAAGCAGGCACTAGACTTGTCTTTTGCAGCACTGCTGATAATCATTGCTCAGACTAGTTCCTGAACTCAGATAACTTCTTTTTAGCTACTGTTTGGGACAGAGTGTGGAGGGAACTAACACACAGAAGCTAGAGGCCACTTCATACCTGAGCAGTTTACTATGGTTATGCTCTACTGTTTCACTTCAGGCACTGGTGGAGCAGAGCAGAGCACAGAAATCACGCTGTTGCTCTCACTAGAAAGCAGAATCTAACAACCCTCTTCCTAGTTGAAAGTGAAAAAAAGCTCAGCTCTTTCCTTTGGTTTTAAGGGGGAGAAAAGCTCTAGGCTGTTAGCTATTGCAAGCTAAGCACTGAAGAGAGAACTCACATGGTGAACCTCTACTCTGCTTTGGGAAGAGTACCCTTAATTGCATCTTCTCAGCTAAGAGTAAAGACAAAACCTGAGATTAGTCTTCCTCTCCTTGTCTCCAGGTGGCCACATGAAGAGATATTGGTCTCAGCTGGGAGATGGTGCTAATAGCTTCTGCTTTCCAGGACAGTGAAGGAAGATCAGTCCAGCTCAGGCTCAGCTGGAAAGTGGTAATTAATGCTCAGAGGTAGTAGGGAATAACTTTCTATCCTGCTTCTTGCTGTGAGTCACCATGGAGTTCACAGTGATAGCGGAGGGAGCTCTGACTTTTCTAGAAGAGCCTTGTCAAGATCCCGTGATGGAGTATTCTGAAATGTAGAAGTTTCATATTGCCATTGTACAGCAAACAAGTCAGTGAACAAGACTGGGCTCGGGCTGGTCCAAATCTGTACTCCAGGCATGATCTCTGTCGCTCTTCTCCAGTGTGCAACTTGTTGGGCCCAAGAGATGTAAGAGCAGATGCATAACTTGATTGCTCCTGCTCTGTTTTCTCATACGCCTTTCTGTACTCCTCCTATGCTGATCACTCCGAAGGCCAAGTAAATGACCTAGCGTCAGTCTGCTGCTGTTAGTTTTCTGCAGCTTAGAGATTCCTTAGTGTAGCTGTCCTGTGAAGAAGCTTTCCTGTATGAAAAACCCTCCTTTTGAAATGAGTAGGAATTTCAGACTTTGTCCTCTGTTTTCAGCTGTTATAAATTATTTCCCCACTATTGATGCTATTACGTAAAACGTTATACAATCTATTTCAGTGGTCTCCAGAGCTGAGTGAATCTGATTTTTTATGGAGGTAACTCTTTTCTAACCACAGAAGTTAGCTTCTTTCTAACTGTAACTGAGTGTGACATGGTAAAAGCAGCATTAGAAAACATTGGGTAATTTCCAAGACACAACTGGAATACACTGGGGACCTGACTATAACTAATTGTGAGATCTTCTTGCTTCTATAAAATGCCCTTAAGGATGGCATATATTGCACTCTCTCTCTCTCTTTTTTTTTTTTTTTTTTGTTTTACTTTTAGTTTATTAGAGGTGTATAAAAGGTTTTTAACATTTATGGAATCAGGCTTTCTAGTAATTTTCTGTATAACTCTGTGTGACTATCTTAAACCTTTTGCCTACTCTACAAAACTAATGAAGCCCAAATCTCTCAATATAAGAAGAGCTAAAAACATTTGGAAAATAGATATGGAAAAATGACCAATTTTCATCAAAATCAGAGATACTAAATTTTTCAAGACTCTGTCTTAGGCCTGAAGTTTTTTTCATACACTTGTTCGTAACCTAGAGAATTTCCCAAAATCTGCAAGCACAGAGTTATTACAAGGTCCATAGAAACCTTTTGATAACATCAGTGGTCTCCCAAACAAGCTGTGTGAGGGGGAGCGTACAAGTGTACAAGTGCAATTCTAGTTCCTTGTTGGTAAATATTATGTAATGAACAATAGGAAGAAAATATAAATATAAATAAAATACGGTTTCAATAAGCTATAGCCATTCAGAAAGAGGTCTCGGGCATCATTGTATAGGTATATCGCTGTGGCCAAAATGGTACACATCTTTCAACAGGTCACAGTGCTCTTACAAGATACTTCTGGTAGGCTAGCATAGTAATGGGGTTTCTGGTGATGGCTTCCCAAATGCAAAATCCTCCAAGCAGGAGAGAGTCTCAAGGTTGACTTTGTCAGTGCTGCCTCAGTTTTGTACTGGCTCAGTGATACAGAACTTTGCTCTTTATGATCGAAAAGAAAAATACTGCACAAAGATTATGACTGAGCTTGTAGTACTGACTTGTTCACGTCAGTGTTCATTTGGCCAGTCCATTTACTCCTGCTCTCTCAGATTCAGAGCTACTATAGTTATACTAAAACATTGTACTGCCTTTAAAAATAATGGGAGCAAGTGATAGACCAAATAGTTCTGAGAGTCAGCGGTTCTAAATGCGTACTGATTGCAAACGACAATTTGTGAGGGGGAGCAGTTTGTAGGGGAGCTAGGAAGAAGGAGAGAAAAAGAGAAACAGTGAAGAATCTGAAACAGAACCAACCTGACATTTAAATCCGTGATCAGCAGATCAATGACTGCTGAACCTTTCCTACAAAACAGAATGGAATTTTTCTACCTCCCCATATACACAGATTATATGACAGCAAGCCAACAGTTTTAAAAAGGAACCATTTCCAGGTAGGTCCCACTGTGTGGCTCTTACCGTTGCACATTGTTTCTGCATACAAATCTCATACTGTCGTTACTGTTAGGAGGTCAACTATTCAATGGCCCATTCAGGGAAACAAGAATCAGAAAGGAATCATCCAGTAAAGGCAGCTTCATAAATAGCATGGGACAGGTATTAAACACCCTCTGTCATGGATTTGCTGGAGACAGTTCCAGTCTTCAAGTCTGTATCTGGGACGGCTTCCAGTTTCCCAGTCGCAGTAATCATCAGTGACATCCTTTGGTTGTGATCTTTAATTACTTGAGAATATTTGGCAAAAGCTATATGAACTCAATGAGACTTTACAAAAATGGATTCCATGTCCTACCACATGCAAGTGCTGAATAAATTGATTTCCATTTTTACGATGTGGTTTGTGCTTTTAGCTTGCCTTTGGAAGCATTGCAAAGAGGAGAAGAAAGTTCTGTGAGGCACGAGTGAGAGAACAGCTTGTAACTGAGAAGCTGAAAGCATTGCCTATGTACTGACCATGTCTGTGTGATGTTTTACGCTGGGATTCCTCTTCATGGATTTGGTTGTCTCACAATATGACATCTTGGTAATACATCGCAGCTGTGTTTTTAGAAGGAAGCTGTGCAACCTCTGATATGCCTGTGCTTACGTTAAGCTCTGCAGGCCCCCAGCAAAACTTTACAAAGCTGGAGGCTTTCAGTTCACATGTGATTTTAAAAACTGATTTAAAGAATACAATCTTAGCAACTCTAGGCATCAAATAAGGAGCAGAAAACTTTAAATGTAATTTGAGTGACTTCGTGCTTGGAACTACATTAAAAACAACTCATCTGACTGCCGCAATTCTGAGTTAGTAAGCAACTTGGTATGCCAGCCAGTAAGACTCAGTTCTCCAGAATCAATATTGCAGTTATGAGTAATTACCAGTACTTGCCTGGGAGCTGGACAATTTGTTCAGGGGCTGATGGTGTGATACATGGTGCTCAATGAAAGACGATAATGAAACAAAATGATCCTTAATGCAGTCGACTAAACACAATAGAAAGACTATGGTCTTTAAATCAAAACACACTTTATCTTCTTGATTATCAACGGCATTAGTTAAAAACTAGCAACCAGCAGCAAGACTTTTAGAGGGGTAATATACCACTTGCACTTCTTCGTTAGCTTCAGATCGTCAATAAAGACTCTTTAAATGCTAATCCTCTTGAAAAAGCATTTTCCACTCAAGGTGTTCTTACAGGCTATTACCAATAAGAAATAAGAACTGTCTGCATTTCCTTTAAAAGCGAAGAAAGTTTAAACTTTGGCAATTCACTCTTTGACTTTTCTGTCACTTTTAGCAAGTGCTCATTTAACATAGGTCATTAGTCCGTGAAGCACACATAGCGTGCATTCCTTATCCCTCTACTACTATATATACACACTGGGAGTTGTCTTAACCTCACGAAGAGTGCTGCAAGTTCATCGGCAAGCACTCCCAATGGGTAGGTAAAACACCATGTTTGAACATTCAAAAATACCTGCAAAATTACTTAGTATCATAGGCTTTAGTAAGACAGTCATAAACCGTTTTCCTCAAGAGGATGAGAAGCTCATCTAAAACAACATCCCATAAGCATCTCATTAATACTGCTTTTCTGTGCCAAAGTACAACAAAGTTGATGATACGTGGTTTTAAGTATTACACTCTATTTCTTATGTACGTTGCCCCTAAGCCTTTACGGAGCATCTGCCAATAGTTAGTGCTTGAAAAAAAAGGCTGGCTGAGGCACTGGCCAAAGTAAGCTGTTACCCAATGCGACTAATTCATGAACCCCTTGACACGGCAGAAGTGGCCAATGTACCGACATGAGGATGAGCAGAGATGCGAGGGTATGCAATTTATCACAACGGGAAAGAAGGAAATAGTGTATGAAGTGCAACATGACCCAGGTCAATCTGGAATGAGAACATCAAGAACAAGATGTTCTTAAAAAGGGGGGGGGGGGGGGGGGGGGGGGAGATAAGAAGAAAGGTAAAAATATGGTCTTGTTCATATTTGAACATGATATAGAAGGGAATATCTCATTAGAATAAGAAAATCTTGGAGTGTTTTGAATTGTGAACAACAGGAGAAAATGCTTTGCTATCTCATCTCTTAAATTTAAGCATACGTATATAGATAATAAGAATTTCCTCTAATGAAATCCATTTTTTCCAGAGGTGATGGTTTCCTATGAAATTTAATTCCTTAATTACCTGTCAAAGCATAAATCCTTATCTAAGTCTGAAGAGTAATCAAGTATTTGGAAAACAGCGTGCACGTAAGTAGTATCCTGTGTAGTAGAACTACCACTGTGCCCAATTATCTAGAAATTATTTTTGTACATTCCACTTCTAAGGGTCATGTTTTATTGCCCAGTAATTCTGTTAGTATGTGGTTCATCTAGAATAACAGTGACCCTCTAGGGATACAATTTAGTGTGATACATCACGCTTTAAACTTGTAACTACAGATTTTATATTACATGTAGCAGTAGAAAGAGCATATATGAAAATGCCTAAGTGAGGTTTCTCAAACCTTTCTGGGCTGTTGCACATATATGCTCTGATCATGAATTAATTTCACATATATATATATGTATATACGTACATATTCATATATACATGTTTATGGACATCTTTATGCTTGCTGTTTTTTTCAGTTTAAGGGCTAGTCTAAACATTCTTTTCTGACAATGAAAAATTTGTTCTTTCAACATTTTGTTCCTTTTTGTCCTAGAAATTTTCTTAACAAATAATCTGGAAATTAAAACTGAAATGTTTCATTTTTATATAGAGTTTGTTTGTTTGTTTGTTTGTCTTACTCAAACAATTAAAGTAAATAAAAATGAACTTGAAAATTCTCAGATTTACCTGAATATGCTTTTTTCCAGTGAATTTTTATGAAAAAAATCTTGTCTTTCTTCTAACTGGACAAAGAGAATACAAATACAAATAATAGTTAATTTTTATTACTTCTGTAACAGAATATATAATCTGAAATCTTGATTAAGTATTATGTACCAGTCATTTCTTCATCTTTAATATCAGCAGCTTACTGTCAAACTCTGCTTACTCAGATGAGATCTTAGTAAAAGATAGAAACTTCCTCACTAAAGAATATTCTGTGTGCCTGAGGATTAAGCTTTACTTGAATAATTTTATTGCAGAAATAGTGATAATATTCTGGACAGTGTAATGATTTGGTTAGCCTAATGGTTTGGTTTAGATGTAGAGCTAAAGAACTTATATAAATTTTCAGTATATTGTTAACCTCCATGAAGGAAAGTCAGAATGTTGAAGCTGTTGCACAGTAAACAAGTCATACAACCAATTTGTGGTTCAAGCCAGGGTTTACAGAAGCCAATAGGCATTAAGGTTACATTAGTCATTCTCGGTACCAGACAGATGAGGAAATTACAAGTCCTAGTGTTGTTATAATGGCTCTGACTAATTGACATCATTGCACATATTCCAGCAGACTCCCATCTCTTTTGGGGTACGAAGAGACAGTTGAGGACTTCTAAAGTCAAGAATCTGTGATTGCCAAAAATGTACTTGGTGAAAAGTGCTTGTTTCTATGCAGGCTAGACAAGTGAATAGGACAAGGATCCTTAAAAAGAGTAAAGGTTTGGGTCAGGCTGAGGGGTCTGGTGTTGTCCTGTCCCAAGAGGGAGACAACGAGGGTGTAGCTGGAACACAGCAGAAGAGGCACTCCAGAGCGGGAGAAGAGACTGCGCTGGTGACCTCTGCAAATTCCCACCTCTGTAGCAACAAACTCAAACACGGGCAAAAGAGTCAGCAGGATCAAGGCTATCTTACTGCTGCTTCTCTGTTGCCCTAGGCAGGTACTTTCTTTGCCTTTGACAAGAAGATTGACAGGCGTGCCAGACATACTCTGATTATCCACCCACCCTTAAGACCTGGGGCTCCCAGAAATAAATACCCCAAGGACGTCTGCAACTTGTGCTGTAACTAAGAGGCAACAGTTGTCTCCAAGGGTCTACTCACAATCTGAGCACAGAGGGGCCGATAACTCCTCAGTCTGCCCCTTCCCAATACTTGTCTCCTCACCCGTGCATGGCATGAGGGCAGCGAGATCTATCTAAAAAGTTAGTCTAAAATCCAGGTTTACACTAGCTGTGCCCTCCGTGGTCTCCCATATGCTAGAGAAGGCTTAACTAAAAGAAGGCAACCGCCCTTTCTGATACCTGGGTTTTTAGCAAATATGTCTCTCTTTTCCTTCTTACAAGAGCTACAGGAGAGTCATGACTATACATCCCATTAACTCGTTAGACATTGCTAATGATAAATGAAGTATAACATTGCATGTATGACATTATAGAAGCAAGCATATAAGCAAAGGGCTCCCAATTTTGAACACTGTTATTCTTTCAGTGTTTTTCTCTCAATGTTTTCTTTGTGGTTATATAAGATAATTATTTCTCTCAATATATTTTCTCTCAATTCTGCAGTAAATACTGATTCTTTTTTTGCTCTTCTAGACCCGCAGACCCTAGAGCTGTGCTAGCTTTTTTTTTAATATAATATCAGCTGGAAACTTGGTGTAGTAGTTTACATCTAACAGAAACAAGCATTTCCTTGTTATGTGTCTATTGTTTACTGCAATGAATATGTGATCCATGTATGATCAAACAACAGCATTTAATTCTCATGGAAGGTACTTGGGCTTTTTTAAGCTAGCTGAAATTAGAAGGGAAGGCCCATATGGATCAGGTGGAAGACGGTGGTTCTTTTCTCTGGGTAGGTCAGTCGACAGGGAACTGGATTTGGGAGACATCAAACTTGGTCTCTGTGTGGGAGCATTTCCCATCACCATTCTCTAATACATTGAGAAGTAAGGTATTCACAGTCCAATCCATACAAATCTAACTATTTAGTAATCCAAAAATAACCACAAATTTTGTGTTGGACCAGATCATCTCAAGAAGTCCGTTCCAACCCTCAGCCATTTTTGTGATTCTGTAATTCTGTTATTTTATATCCTTATGTACAGGACAGTTGCAAGTTTTTGGACGTATGGGGTTAAATTCCTTTCCTTTTCCTTTCATTTCTTTTATAGACTATTAACCAGTAGGGCACTCACTTGAAAAGTTGGCAATATGAGTTAAAGTCCTTTTAGGAAGCAGAAAACAGAATCTGAGTTTTGTACATCTTGGATGAGCCTCCTGGCCCTGAGCTTGTTGCATGAAAGATGAAGTAGCTCTTGGTTTCAGAAGTGAGCTTTGTGTTCCTCCCTTCCAGGTGGCTATTTTTCAGCTGAAACTACTCATGAGCTGGATCAAAATCACAAGTATTTCAAGTCACTGTAATTGCTTTGTTCATCCAGTAAACTATTTGCCAAAATATTGTTGTTAATGATTAATTTGATCAGTTCCAAACTAATTTCTCATAGGTTTTAGGGTTCCATTTGCATGGTCTCATGCACCTTCTTCTATTAATTTATAAGCTAAATCAGAGCTCATAGATCACTTATATTTCATGTATATCATCTATCATATATGTATAGTATACCATATACCTTCCAGCATGATCTCTGCAGAGAGAAAAATTCAGAAATAATACATAGTAGTATCACACAGAGTTTATTATCAGCAGTAACGACTTTATTAAGTTTAATGTCACCAATTGTGCAAAACAGAGTTAATCATTTTACGTTACACTGATTTGATTGTTTCTAATAACAAAATAGTTACTTCCGTGGGCTTTTTCTCTGACGCTTTAATATTAAAAAAACATAAATCAAAGCTGTTTTGACAGATGAACAACACAATTTTGTAACAGAATGGAAAATTTTAAAAACTGAATAGCTGATAAAAGATGAGTAGAACCAGGGAGGATTGATGTTATAGCTGAAGGCAGCATTAGAGATTAGGTACTCATTTGGCTTTTCAGAAGGCCTGGTGACTCATTCCACATAAATGAAGTTTGTGATATGTAATGAAAAGCTTTCTATCTTCACTGCAAGCAAATTAGCAGGTATTTGTGGAAGAATGTTAATGTTATCTTGCATTTGTTTCAGAGCAGGAACACATTAACAGAGGAGATTTGAAAAGAATTTCACTTTTATAACATCAGGTGCTGAAGGTATTAAAACAAGGTCACCTCTGTAAAGCAATGAGAGAAAATCAGGTTATAAACAAGCAGTGCCTAAAAATATTTCAGTCTGTTTCACTGGCCAAATGTAATACAGTATTGCCCCAAATTGCTATTTTCTTTACCGAGAGTGATACTTGTATGTCCAGAGCTGAATCCACAAAGTTAAACAATAAAAAAGCCATGGTTTGGTGAGGGAGAAGGGATAAGCATCTCAGTGGGCAAAGTCATTTCGTTCCATTAAGGGAGAAAACCAGTCAGGCTGTTTTACAGCCTTTACTGTTCCACATTATAAAGCAATAGACTATTTGAAGACATTACATCTTTTTTTTTCAAGAAGGCAGTGAGGAACAGGAAAGGAGACATATCTGAGGAAGAAAAGATAAAAATAATCATTTTTCAACACTGAATCTGAGAAAAACAGTGATCAAAATACAAAAACCAAAAATTCATTCAGAAAAGTAAAATATTTTTAAAATTATACTAGAGGAAACAAGAGTATATGGGAGATACAGAAAATCAGTATGCACTAAAAATAAGGCAGATGACAGAAATAAAAAACCACCTTTATTTTTATTTGAAAACAAGACAGAAATGAACTAAGACTGTACATCTGCTAGCATTGGAATAAAGGGGAAAAGAGAGACTGGTTAGTAAATTAACAATATTTCCTTAGAGAGGACTGGATTACTTTATGGCTGGTTTGTGATTTAGGCACGATAAAGTCTTAGAGTGGGAAAATAAAAATATATATACATGGAGAGATAACATAACAGAGATTATTTAGGAAGAAATACTGAACATGAGGAAATGATAGCTAGATAGGAAGACACAGATAGGGAGATAGATAGAAAATTGATCTTCAAGGCAACCTGAAAAGGTAGATAAGAAACACATTTGGTGATAAAAGTGGCCTTGCAACCTGGGAGATATGACTTACTATCGTGACGACTTGTGGTAACAGTGGAAGAACTCCTAAGTAGGTAGCGATTTCCAGACATGATACAAGACTTTTTCATCCTTCCTGGTTTATGAAAGGGCCATAAAGATCAGAGACTTCCCTTAGTTATTCAATTTATATTAAAGTAGATATCTTCTACATCATTCTTTTAAAATATGTTTATAAAACCTTGCGAGCCTTACACACACAAAAATCACATAACTCCTCATTCAATTAGTTGTTTGTATCTTCACTCCCCCTGGCTGGGTCTAGGTCAATGCAATGAATCTAGGATGTAAAAAGTAATAGGCTGCAAACTTTTTGATGTTTAGCCAAACCTCCTTTATCAAAATATTTTTATGTCACCTTTGCAATTTGGTAGGTGGTCAGGTAGAAGTTTGTGCAGGTTGGGACAAGTTAAGTTGAGTGAACTTTCCTATTAACTTCAGTAATTGCTCTAGAAATACTATTTTAAGACACAACATTTTAATATTCGCTTTCTCTAAAAAGTAGTTCCTTCCCTTGAAACAGTTTATAAACATAACAACTTCAAATGTTTGATAAAGAAAATGCCAGGGAATCTAATAATGCTTGTCTACTACACATTGGTGAAATAAAGCTTGTTCAGTTAATGTTTCTAAAAGACCTTGAGGGCTTTCGATGAGTTGCTTATTACTTCTTGAGCATGCCCTTATAATAAAATATTGTGCTCTATAACTTGTGCTGGGGTACACTGACAGAGCACCAATGAAATCAACACAGCTGCAGATTTATACCAAATAAAGATCTGCTCAAGAATATTTAATGCTTATTACAGATAAATAACCTGAGCAGCCTACAAAAATGAAGAGCGTAGTGTTAATATTTCCAATGGAGAAAGTCATAGCAGGAGGAAAAATAAGAAAAATAAAGCTTTATTTTGCATCACTCTCCCAGATAAAAGCATAACATTTTAACCAAAGATTAAATCTACGGATCAGGAGTCTGGAGGAAAAAACATAAGATCACTTATAGTTTTCTGAGTAACAACATTTAAATTTGTCGGAGCATTGCTTTCAAGTGAACACAGAGTACATCCAAGTATGTGAAAACAAGAGGAGAAGGAAAAAGGAGGAGGTTTAATACGTATTTCCATAGATTCACCACATGCAAAAGATATTCCTGAACACAGGACAAAAGCCAAAACGATGTCATTATTTGAAGTATGACACACACCCCCACCCCTTCCTAACTTAACACTACCTGTGGTCACTGATTTTAAAGCAAAACTGAAACAGTCTCTCCTTCTCAGAGGGACTGCATTTATCACTAGGAAAACCAAACTATAATAAATTAAAAACAAATAGATGAAGGAAGGGATATTTATTATATGTTGTAAGTATGCCAAAATAGACCCATGAGATCTACCTGTAGTTGTATGAATAGTATTTTCAGAAGCTGTGGTCAAAATTCCATTGAAATTTAATTATTTGAATGTGAAAACTATACATCTTCTTTCTCACAGCGAGAAAACAGAACAGAGCAAAAAAAGATGAAAGAAATAGAGGGCACTTGCATACAGCAAGGGTCTGCAGTTTACAGAAATTGTATCTTACTCTACAATGTCTGAACGAGCTTTCACTTAGATTTGAAAATCATATCACAGTGAGGAAAGTGCTTGTGTATTGATATGCTTCCCCATAATACAATGTTGTCTAGTGACCTGACACGCTTATCGCTCAGACTTCATTTTATATTCTCATCAGAGAGTCTGAGTTGCTCTCCAGGCAGCATCACTACTGCAGAGATTTCTGAGTTTCGTAGCCATGTAGACCTTCCAATTAGGATGGCCTGTGCTGTGCAAGTGACAGACAAGTACCAAAAGCTGCAAGTATTCAGAGCCAATCAAGGTTCTCCACAGGTAGAAAAAATTAAGGACATAGCAAGATGTAAGGAGTGACAAATTTTACTGTTGTGGGGATAGCTAATTTATTTCCATGGAGAAGGAGGCGAGAGGCAGTCTGTAACATCTTCTTCAGTGTCCGAGGATTACCAGAAGGTGTTGATTTAATGCAGATTACCCATTCTGTAGCCTCAATTTATCTTTCAAACCACATCTCTCAACCATAAGAAATGCTTTGACTACAATGGCAGAGAAAGAACTACAAGTCTTGTGAGGGATTTTGAGCTTTCACAGGTAAGACACAGCTTTCCAGTGTTCAGACTGAATTCAGTGAAGTCTTTCATTTATTATCCGTCCTACTTAATATCTATTTCTGAGGTAGTTCTTCATATACACTATGTAACAGTGATACTACTCGGAAGCAAATTTAGACGTTTTAGGTTAGCTTATAGTTAAATTTAGGACCTTTGCTACTAATAGACTGATAGGCTTTTCAATACTGTGATTTTCTCTCCAAGTTTAGGAATGTGCAGGGCAAAAGCTCAACCAATTGATCTTGTGGCTGATAGCTTTCAACACTGCCAGCATGAAATTTTAATACAAATCATTGTGACTCTTCCTTGTTGACGACTCTTCTGTGACATGGACCCTCTTTTCTTGTTTGATAAATTATCAGTGAAGACTCCTATTTGGTAGGGGATTGAGGGGATGATTGGAGCTTACACTTGCGGAACTTCATTTGGTGGCTGAAGGTTGCATCAACTCCATCTACTCACTGTTTGCTTGGAAATGTCCAATCTTTGGAAGTTTGCCCATTGTACACAAATAAAAGATGGAATTGTTCATAACAAACTGTGTATCATCACTTCCATGGATGAATATGAATGATTCTTATTACTAAAAGCATATTGTATTATTTCACCCTGAAAATACACTTAAATACATTATATAAATGTCACTGTAAATGTTATGCCATATTCTTCTATGATGACAATTTATAATTAGAAATTTATTAATTGATTTTTACAACTATTTTTAATACATATATTTTATGATATTCAATTCTTTTAAAGGGGATTATTTCATAGTTTTATTTTGTTTTCTTGTAGTTTTATAAGGAAGAGTACTGAACATCGATGGGCATTCCAGCAAATGTTTGTTGAACTGGTCATCTATAATGAAGCTGCGTTAAGTTTTTCGAACTGTAAAATCAAATGCTGGTAAAATATATCAGCCTCTCAGTGACGCCAATTACATGGCTATTGATGAAGTTCCTGTTGTTCAATAAAGCGGTTATAATGTCCAGGAGTACAAATCCTTGCTGGTACTTAGTACTGTAGACAAGGTACTTCTCTGGCCGCTAAGCATCACTGTGGAAGGAGCTCAGTATTCATGAAAGATTCTTTTCCCATCCCTAGCATCTGGTCTTTTGACCAGTGTTTGAACTACAACTGAGCTTAATGGTGTTTGTTTGCCTGCAGGGTCCGTGCGTTATCAGTTTCTAACAAATACCTTTGTAAAGTACTCTATGATAATTTAGTATAAAAATAATGTTAAAGCTCCAATTTTTAACATTCTTTAGATCTCTTTTCATTGAGAAATGTCAGTGCTGGTTTTGCTCATTAGCAATGAATGTCTGCGTTAGCAGTTAAACTATCACACTCAATAGTAGTTCTGATTAGCAAGATTTTCATACTTTTCAAGTTACTCAAAAGAATACTGGGGATGTGCTATAGTAAATTGCCAGAACAAATACGTAACTGGAGCACCAGGGGAAGGTTCAAAGGAAGCCGTTCAACGCCTTCTGCCTTGGACTCCTGTCAGATGCACATTGATGGATTGAGCATCCAACATGTTCCAATACTTTTGACCTGTATAAACAGATGACTCTTCATCATACATGCAGTGTGTCCTACACATCTATGAACAATAGTAGATTTTTTATGTGTCATATAGGGAAGCATGTGCCCTGGCTTCCTAGATGTCAGGCTGGCTGGATATAGCCTTCACTAGCTGACAAGGGAGCATTCCAGTCACAAATTATGACCAAAGTGCTGGTCGGCTTCCACGCCTGTAGACTGAACGAGTCTGGTGGTCTGAATATCTTTCTGGCAGCAGAATACTATTCTAGATCTAAGCTTCTGGTTTCATATAACCCTATAATGGTCCATAAATTTTTATTTTTTGAGTAAATAAATAAAAACTAATCAGAGCAGCAAGAAGAATATATTTTGTGCTAAAGTCCAAATTCCCTTATTCTTAATCATAGTAAGTGGTATTGTACTATGAAAGTTGTTTCTAACGGGCCTTTACTGAAAGGATCAGAATCAAACTATTAATTTTGCTTCTGGGCTCACTTCCACATTTTTTCCTCCTCTTTTGAGAAAACTACAAATCACTTGTGTTTTTTTACACCAAGAGGTTTTAGAGAATGATACTAAGAGAAAGAGACAGATGAAAAAAAAAATATGTTTAGATCTTGCAAGCAAACTGTGGTGACATTTAGGATACCTAGATATAAATTTGTTTTCTGTTAATGGTACTTAGTTCTCCTTGCAAATATGAGACAAATATTCAAACACAAATAAACATTGTAGCCTAGACTCTAGGCATGCTAAACACTGGGCTATTTTGGGTTTATGCCTAGCTTTGCTTTTTTTTCCAGGTTAGGGGAATCACCGCTGCCTCATTTGAATAAGCAGAGGTAAGCAAGTATAGGAATAGAAACTGGCGTCCAAGTCTCACATACATCTCTCTAACTGATTTTCCCAGGTGAGGGGTTATCAGGTTGTAAATATTTATATTTAGGAAATGTTATTGCTATCATTATTATTTCTTATGTGGTGATAAAATTATGAGTGATGAGTTCATTATAGCGTTCTAACAAAACTCTTGACCCTGAAGAGTTCTGAGTTTAAGTTGGAACTTACTCTAGATGTCACTGAATACACCAAAGTGAAATTCACAGCAGACATAGCTAAAGAAACAGTTTCATTTTCAGTCTAGATCTATATTTGTATAAAAATGACACACTCCCACCATAACTTATAGTTTACTACAAGAGGTGAAGTAGATATTCTCAAAATGAAATAGATATCCATAAAAGTGCATTCCTTTTCCATTATCAGAATTCTTATATTTAACTAATTTGTCAAAGCAGACAATCTGATACTCCATCAATCTGCCATACATGACTGCAGGTATACCTAGATTCCCCTAGAGTGAACTATCTAAAATGGCAGTCATTTATCTGACATTATATAATTTTCGTCAGTCTTCTTTCTTTATATGTTCTTCTGCTTTCTTTTTGTCATATTTTTCTTTTTACTATGAAAAATAAATCAGCTATTCCAGTGAAAGTTTTGTGCTTTGGAACTAGTTTGAGAATACCTTGCAGGGAATTAAAAAATTCATAGGTGACTTTCCGACCTTATAAAGATTCTAGGAACAGATTGCTCCTGAGTCGTTCTTTATGGCACATAGGCTAGATTTTTTTTTTTTAAATTAAAGGTTATTATTAACTGAAATAAATAAAGCATTAAAGCCACTGGAGGCCTAGTAGTGTATAGTCTTCTAGTATATCTTTCTTATTTAATATCTCTGTATTCAGAATGTGAATCCATTTGGCTATGCAATACTGGTGTGAAAATTCTTTAGCAAAGCATTTTAACACAACAATTGTGGTATTGAATTGATGTGCAGATTCAGATAAGAAAGTAGAAAGATGCCTTCTGGGGAGAAAGGTGACTTATTTTACTTTAGAGCTATATATTGGTGGTCTCTGAGTTTCACGGGTAGATCACCGTCTGTACTGTATCTGACAACTGAATAGCAAATCCTACTAGCATGTATAACATCTAGCATATATCTGCAAGGGGATAGGAGGTGTGGCTGCACTTAAGAAGGTTCTGTTTGACTTCTCTGCCTTCTGAACACATAAAATGTCAGAGCTGTGTTAATTGTGCATGCAATATTTTCAAGTGCAGACCATTTCCAGACATAGCATTAAAATTAATCCATTATACTCTATCCCCTTAAGACTACCTTATACCCAATTCATTCACCAACAGTCATGAGACTGAATCTAGTACTAGCAGTCAAGTTGGGTTTTTAACTCAGTGCATGTTATGGCATGTTTCCAGGTCATGATCGCGGGACAGCTGTTTTCTTCCATAACAGGGTGTGAATTATAGCAGGCGGTGAAGCAACAAACCTCTTAGCATTTGAGTAGGTGCTCTCTGCAGCCAGGGGACAGGCATTGACAGGCATTGGCTTTGCAAGGGTTGCATTTGTTCCATTGCTTGCATTTGCCAGCAACAGGCATTATATAGAATGGTCCTGCGGTGCCTCCTGTATGGACACAAGATTATAGTAAGAGGACAGGTAACGGCAGAGAGAACACTGGTGTTCTCATTGGAAACCATCTTTGACAAATCCCATTTTAAGATGACATTTTGTACGTGTATGGCTGAAATACAGCTCCTGAATCTAAGCGAAACATGAAATACTCCTGATTAAATATCTGATTATCAGGAAAGAATAACAGAGTCTGTCCTGAAGTACCTATAAGATGGAAAAAGACACATACATAAGCCTCTGCATTTTTGAGAAAAATCGTGAACAAACTTTGCAGCCTTTTGGGTAATTTGGTACCTACACTTCAATGAACAACAAGTAAGATCTCCATGGACTTTCAAATACAGAAAATCTCAAAGTGGAGGTCAGGACAAGACTTTCTGAGATGCCTCTCATTGAGTCGTTATGCTAAAGATGTCCTAAGTCTTTCATAGATTTCTGAGGAAAACAAGCAGTATTATCATCGACCGTGGGTTCATTCAAATCCTTTAGGCTAGAATCAAAATTAAGTGCCTCTATATCTAGTGTGAAAAGTACAAACTTAATCTATACCCTACAATGATAGAAGGCAATCTGACTAATATTACTTTCATTCTTGTTCTGTAAAACATGAAATGAATGCTCTATCTACATTACAACATCAAGTCAAGTCATAAGCTTTTATTAATCCAGCAGTGAGGTAACCAAAGTAGTACACAAATCCCTAAAAAGGATCATCCCCCTCTAACATTGTTTGAGTGTTTAATAATTGTTCCCTAACCAGGAAGAACTGATGTTCTTTGGGATGTTGCAAGCCTGTTGTTTTCTAACTAGGGACAGTGGGAAATCTCTGTACTTAGCGACAGTTTGTTATCTGCACTGCTCTCTTCCAACATCTTGTGTAACAATACTTTCCCAGCATGAATTCCAAACTAACTGCTAGCAATTACTTTTAATGCATCTTTTCAGGCATCCTGGTTAAGCTGAGGCATTATGATATAACAACCCAGACTGTTCCCCTCGTACAAACATATACACGTAGCAAAATGTTAAAATACAGATGGTTGTGAATAAAATATGAACTCAACCAGATTTGTTAACCATATGTACAGACACACAGAAATACACAGGAATAACATACAGGAATGTTTTCCAAAAAGAGGTTCAAACTAGATCTGTTAATCTGATCAGTATATGAAAGAAGAGTTAGGCTTACAAATTAAGTAAACACCTAGTTCACTTAATTTTTCACATTAAGAGAATATGACATCCAAGACTGAGAAGTCAGAATAATAAATATAGCCCTCTGATTGGCAAAATTGGATTGATTAGAAATTTGACATAGATCTTCACTTGCATAAACAAGAAATTAAGTTAAAGGTGAAACAAATCAAAGGAAATCTGTAAAATACAATATTGGAGATCTCACAATAGTACCGAAAGTTGCTGTCAAAATGAGATTGTAATTGAACTTTTATTTTCTTTCTAAAAACAGGTGCCAGTTTCTTCCAGATTGCTTTCCGGGACAGCCATGATCAGTAAGGTCCAAATAACATGTAACTACAGGAATAATAGTATTTGAATCAATACTACATTTAGGATCAGCTAAACAATACCGTGAAAAACAAATTAATGATGTGAAAGAACTATATCCGGAGTTACTGCAGCATCAATGAATACTGTATTTTAAATATTTCTGTACTGCAAATTTCACATCACCCACTGTTGTCAAAGGAATTACACTGATTTGTATCATCTAAGAATCCATTTTTTTGCTGTGGAAGTAGAATTATAACATTGGAAATCTAGAATGCCATAGTGTTATTTCCATTACCCAACCAACAATCTTCTTTTTCCCAACAGTCACTAGAAATTACATTAACTGAAAAAAAGCTGACATAAGGGGAGTACTGGATTAATAACAGATTAAAGACTAAACTATGCGGATTTACACTTTTTTGCTGTTGGAATCACTTCCAACTTACAAACCCTTCCACATCTACATCATACTTGGATGTAGAAGGATGTGTATGGCCGCTCTAAAGCAAGGCTTAAGGGGTTATTGTGAAACTCACAATATTTATTATGAGTAAAACCTCAACCATGCATATGGAAACATGTAAAACCAAACATGTTAAAATATTATAAAGATAAGTTAAAATAACACATAATGTTTCAGCCCTACTAGGAATGTTCGAGTTTCACTCAGGAAGAATACTGAGGGAGAATTTGATTACTGCCATATCTGACGAGATGTAGAGAACCAGGATCAAGAATACAAAAAAGGCAATGGAAAGGGTGGGGAAAGGGAGAAAAAAGACATGGAAATCCTTCATGTTTGCATGGAAGGAAAAAGAATGATCATATGTCAATGATAATGAAAGAAAAAAAAAATAAAGAGATATAATACAGGTGTCCTAAAATATGAAAAAATACGCAGAGAAAAGCCAGGCAGATGCTCTGTCAAATCTTACTTTACAAGTGCCATCCTAAGAGTAACTGATGAAATGAGCTGGTCAACTTCCAATCACATTAATTTTATGGCATATAATGATTTTTTATTGTGTAAATTTCAGATTAATTAACATTAGAAAGGTAGAGAAAGTGCTCTGAATTATTCTGGAGTCATACATGGTGGTCTCAAACTTTTCTCACACTACAGATGATGTGAAGCCTTTAATGCAATAAGGCTGAAATAGCATTGCTTGTTTCTTGAGAACATTCTCAGGGAAAAGCAGCCCTTTCCTGCAACAAATTCCTGGTATCAACTGGACTGCTAAGGAGCTATTGAAATGAATTACAGATCAAGTTTCACTACCATAGAAGGAAGGGCAAGACTCACCTTCAGTCTGGCACTAAAATGGCTGGTAAACTATCCAGATAGGTCTACACAGTGATAACAATCAGAAAGGAGAAGCATAGAGGCCATATGTTGCTTCACCTAGATTACGGCTAGCACTTGGTCTAACTAGTTAAAGCTAGCTTAGGTATCTGTCTAGCAGACTGATGGCAATGCAGACACGCTCTCCATTTTGTATCCTTGCATGGTTCCAGTTCACATTTTCAACATAAACTACGAACTGGTATTTTCTTTATAGATTGTGTGCAGTTAGGTTGTAACCCCCCCCCCGCCCCCGCACCTAATTACCTATTTTATCCATCTTGGATAAAATGTAGGACTCTTGACTCCTAGGAAAAGAAAATTATTTATTTTACCTATCCTGGATAAAATACTCTAAAAATAAATAACATGAAAACCAAATTTTAGCGAAAATATACTTCACTTCTTGGCTTAGGACCTAGTCTGAAAATAAGGAACAAGAACATGGAAATATCAGTCCTAAATATCCACTAACAGGACTTTAGTAAATGGAGAATAAATAGAAGAAAGCTGTATATCAATCAATCAAACAAACTCACTCAGAAAAAGATAACAGATAAAGTGAGAGAATGAGAGATACTTCAGGTTCAGTATGTAGCAAATAGGCTGAATTCAAAGAAGAAAACAAGCACTTTTCATTTATTTAAAAATATTTTTTTAAAAAATGTTGAACTTGAAAATATTTCATCCAGAGATCTCAACACAATTTTAAAAACTAATTTAAGAAACTAAGCGCACCTAGAATGTGCCTGTGAGGATTATTTTATTCTGATAAAAAAAAAAGAGATATGCTTGGGATACCTGGGAATAGCTTGTGTCTCTTGACTTCCAGGTTTCTCTGTTAACCATGAGGCCACTCTCAGATGTCAGTCAATATGCCAGTTGGAGCTGGCATCTGAATGATTGTAACAGATGGTGAGTGTGGTCATTTTTATTCGGTTCTGAGTGCATTGATTCAGCAATTATGTACAGAACAATACATTCTAAAGGTATTTTATAGAAGATGTCTCTGCTGTGGTCACATGTGAAAGCTAAGAACTGAGACAGAATAAACATATCCAAAATGGTTAAAAAATTCCTGAGTACAGCTAGAGTTAAAAAAAAAAAAGATAGAAAAGGGTGATTAACACATGCTCCTTTTAAAGATCTTCCTTCTCATCCCAAGGATATTTTTAGGAAAAATATTCTTAAGACATTTACTACTAATTAAATATTCTTTCTAAGAGAAATTTATTTTCCATAAACTTGAGATTCCTCATTCAAATGATAAGTGCAATGGAGTGAGGGTAAAACCTCTGAAGAGACATCAGCTACTGTCGATAGTGGTGACTGAAGAGCAGCTACATTTGACATTGTGAATAAGATGTACATGCACATATTAGGAGACCAGAATTAATAACTGTTACACTTATAGAGTCCCTAAACCAGTATATATCTACTAAGCCAACTACAATGTAGTGTCAAAGTAGGGATGGCTGGGACAGTACGGAGTGTCATATTCTAGGGATCGGAAGGATCTAGCGGAAGGTGTCCCTGCCCATGGCAGGGGGGTTGGAACTAGATGATCTTTAAGGTCCCTTCCAACCCAAACCATTCTATGATTCTATGATTTTGGTTCCTTTCATATATGCTCATTTCAGTGGTTGATATTCGAGTGTATAGATGTGTCTGTGAACAGAGAATATATGACAGTGACTTCTGTCTGTTTTTCACTCTGGCTATCATAATCTTCTCCATATTGTGTTCCAAACATGAAAGACTAATCTTGTTCCACTTCATTTGTTTGTTGATACTCTGCCATGATTTAGGCAGAAAGTTCTGCTGAACTTTCTTATAGAGTTAGAAATCAGATTAGAATATAGAGTCAGAATGTTCAGATTAATCTTCTGTGTAGTCAGGAGTCTGGCTTTTTTTCCATTTTTCTTTCACAGCATATGTGAGATCTACTGAAAAAATTCCTTCTCAGTCTTTTGTGTGCAGTTTAGTCAATTTAATGTCCTTATGTGAAGAATTTTGTCATATCACTCTGATGCATCATCTTTTCTCTTTCAAAACATTTAGTTACTAACAGCATAATTAAGATAAAAACCTTAACATGATTCAGGCTTTTATATATAGAAAATGGAATCAGACAAAGGTTGCCTTTGTATCTGTTGCTCATCTATGAAAAAAACATGCAAAAATATTTAGGAAACATTAAAAAGCGTAAGCAATTTTGGGTTTTAGAGTTGCAGGAATGTAGGTGAATAAGCAGGTAAAAAGAATTAACCAGATGACAAAAAATTCTAGGAGTTTACAATCTGGGTGAAATCAAGCTAATATAACCCTGGTAAGTGGTTATCACAATAACAACCAAAAATAAAAGCAAGCACTGCTAAATTTACATTAGAAATATTTGTGAGGCAACTTTTTCAGTTGTCTGTCTTGCTAAGCACAGTGATAACAGGCAACAGCTGCTGCAAACTTATATGTTGAAGTCACGCAGAAATGTTGACAAGTCACAAAAAAGACTGGCATAGAATCTGGTCAGATTACAAATAGGATTTACGTGGGGCATTTCACTCTATGTAAGTAATAAGTAATAATTACTCACTTTTATTAATTTCTATTACAAATAATCTTTGTGATTTCTATCAGGTCCACTATATGTGATGAACAAGTCATGTACATCTTTTTTTCTTTTGGATAAAATTATCTGCCTTTTCTATCCTCATCCTTTTTTTTTCCCATGGAGTAAACTGCCTACATGGAAATACCCTGTATCGTTTTTGGATCATATTTATCATCAAAGTCTAGGTAAACTAAAACTTAGCAATACTTGGTTTTAGGAAAATTTTAAACTCTAACTAGGAAAAAAAGAGTTTATGTGGTGTATTAAATATTTCCTATTATTTTTTGTCAAGTGGAAATAGCTGTCATCTTGCATCCAATTCAGAAACAATTTCTTATGAGAAAATGTATATTAATTTGCCTATATTTATAGATGTAGGATTCTCAGGACTATAAAACTTGCTATCAATTATGTTTTAGGAATGAGCACAACTACACACACATATTTTTTGTGCAGTGATTTGGATAGAAACCTTTGGGGTTTTTTCAGCTTTCAAAAATACCTTGCAGATGTTAATAAAGGCAGATCTTACCAGAAGTTCCACAGCATTTCTGAACACCTATAACACTTTTGTAGAAAACTAGAAAATATATCTATTTCAGGCAATATCTCATGGTAAATAGTTGAATGCAAGTATCACATAGAAATTTCAGGAAGAGCTTTTAATTCTTGGAAACCAAATAGATCTTGAAAATGCTTCTCTGATTTTGATGAGTGTTAATTTCATGAAAGAGACACAAGTTCAGCAGAGCACTAAATGTCATGTAAAATACACGCTTACACCTGTTAGCTATTTGTTTGTTTGTTAGAGTTTTTTTCTGAAGTTAAACTAGATTGTATTAATCAAACTACTAAGTAGAAATTTTTAATTCTTTCTTTGTAACAGACTATTACAACTATTCTCACATTCACCTATGATATTGCTTAATTCACTATATTTGCATGTGAAATATTTGAAATTTTTTCTTATAGTAAGGAGGTTTTTTAAGAAGCAAGTTAATTTTTTTTTACTTAATTTGACTTCTAAAAGAGTTGTTTAAAATTATTGTGCTGCTTTAAACAATCTTATTCTCAAAAATATTATCACATATCACACATTCTGCAGAAAATGTACAATGAGAATTTAGTTTGTAACAGCAATAAATAACCTAACATTGTATATTCAGAAAATAAATTAAATCCATCATAAAGACATATTTAAAATTGCATCTTCCAAGAAGTTAATTTTCTATGACTGGACAAAAAATCTTACAAATTAACTTAGCAAAACTATTTTTATTATGAGAAGTTGAATTATTGCAGTTTGAAAATAAATTTGTGCTTGCAATGTTTTAAGCTTTACGTTGTCATTCTTAATATGCTTAATTTACTATTTCTATACTGCATGAAATTATTCAAGCAATTCTTTGTCCTAGTAGTGGGATGTTTCAGGAATAACCCCTCCCCTACCTGTTATCTTTGATTACTGCCTATAAATATTAATCATATTTCTGGGTCATAATACAGTGCAAACATAGAGAAATTCAACTACATTCATATGGTGCTACTGCCCAGATGTTCATACTCCATCTGACAAGAGACGTAACCTGTAATACCAAACCCAGTGATTCCCCTGACTGTATCTCTTTCCTCAGAAGTTCCTGAATGAAATAGTTTTGCTGTGATGTCAAAATGTTCGTTTCTGATATCTTACACTGATTTTAGCAATCTATATTGCACATGCTAGAAAGTACTATAGGATGTGCAGATTAGGGATAATACGTATTCATATTTTTTTCTTTCTCTAATTAAACTCTTGGCAACACTTGCTTTTAACTATATTTATTTTTTTCTTTAGTGTCTGCATTTATATTTAGTGTGAAAGCCAACTGTGCAGATGGTATTTTCATAAAAGCCCATTGAGAAAGGCTGGGAGAATAATTCCAAAGAAGTTCCTATGAGAAATAGCAACAAATAAGGTTACATCTGGAACTATGGATTTCTTTCACTACAACAACGTGCCTTACAAACAAATGACTAGTATAGTACTTAACAGGGACAATTAAAACTTACCATCGCACTGTGGGCTAAACCTACAAAAGGGATTTAGCCTCAAAGTTCAGCCCTTGAGTAGACACCCACTATCCATAGTTAGGAAAGCTTCATGAGATGCCTGAGTCTCTGCCAGTAGATACATGCAAGAGTCCTAAATCTTTTTCAAGTCTAACTCTCAGTAGGATTTTCATTCTACTTTCTTCCAACCTATTTACTTCCATGTCCTTATTCACACTACACCTATGAAATCAGGTCTTTCCAAAAAGTTTTCTGGGGACTGTGCTGATCTGTTACCCCAAAGGCCACAAATTATACGATCCCTTACTTAGGAACTGGGAGATATCACCAGAACAAAATAGAGGGAAAGACCTTTTCTGTGTCTGTTATCTGTACACGCTTCGTTGGTTGTATGCACTGACAGTCAGTCACAAGCAGGGAAACATGTAACCCACCTGACCGGATATGATCAAAAACTTTGACTGGAAGGACTCTATAAACATCTTCTACTATTGTCTGGCTAATTTCACTCTATGTTTTATTTCCTTATAGCGTTTCACTTCAACAAGATCTCTGTAATCTACTTTTGAATTTAAATTGGCACCATTTTTACAAGCTATGTTCAGGCTGGGATTGCAATACGGCCATTAGCGCAGCTCATCCAAATGGAAGATATCTGCAACTCCCTGTTACAAAATGGCCACATAACTTTCCTGCATTCTCAGGAAAATCTGTTGCTCAAACGAAGTAAATAGGCTTTTTTCTTTGATCACGTGATTTTCATCTTATTGTAGTCCTCCACAGATTCCACAGTGGTTAGAATTACCTTTAGAAAATAAATTTTCAGGAAGTAATTTTCAGTCCTAAAACATTCATATTCCATGCTTTTTATAGTATTCATTGGTAGTACCAGTCCCTGTTTACCAAGTATGAATATTTAATCATTTCGTACTAGAATAAGTTGGATATTGAATTACCAAGTTTTGACAGAATTATTCAGAAAAACTCATATGCACTCTCTTCTTATGCAGCTCAAAAAAACACCCCAAAACCCCAAATAAAAAACCTTAACTCCAAGATATTAGATAGATGCAGAATAGACAGGACTTTGGAGGTGACAAAAAATTACCTAATTCTACTGGTAATATTCAAAGATAAATGAACTTCAGCTTTTAAAATGGAGCTTTCTTTTTTCTAAGATATGCTCTTACAAAGCATAAAATATTTTGTAAATAAATAAAGAAAAATGGAGTACATGCTCTCTTATGCTATATCATTAGGAGAAAAAACATCTGTATTTTTATTATCTGTATCTTGGATACATATTAAGCAAAGTAGATTTAAATCATACATAGACCTTATTCAGGAACCTTGACCAGATTAAGGACCACGTTAAATGTACACAAAGTTTGAATAAAGTATAAATTTTGCTTGGTTCATTTTTTTATCCATAGCTGAAAGTGTTAAGACTATTGATCCATTCTTCACTCTTGCTTCACTTTCATTGATGGTACAACTGAAAAAGGTGCTGCACACTAGCTGTGTGAATATCATTCATTTCTGTGTGAACTGTGAGAATGCTATGCATGTGAATATAGAGAAACAGACATATAGTCTGAAGTCATAGTACAATAACCTTCAAATTTAACATAAGAGTTGTGAAACTAAGGAAAAAATACAATTCTGCAATGACTATGAAGACCTTAATAAAAATGTATCCTTTCTGGCACTAGAAAAAATCATAAAAGCCTAGATACTAAATGAAAAGCAGAAAAGTGTGCAGCACTGCAATTTTTATATTGTTCTATACTGCAGTGCATCAACTCTATAAACCTGCAGTACAGTGCATCAACCTTACCACTGAAAACAAACCTAGCTAGTGCAGAGCATGTCTATGTACTATACCAATCCCATCAATATTAAGTTAATTGATATCGTGTATGAAAAAACCATTTCTTTATCAGTTTGTCTTCAGAGTTTGTTATCTGCTATAATAATATTCAAGTACAATGGCAGGAGCCTGCAGTCTCATCACCACTAAATGCCTTTCTTCTGTGGTCTTACTCCATTAAATTTGAGGCTTATCAGAAATTACTTTCTAATCTATTGATTCTATTTCAAGTGGAAAAGAAATGAAATTTGTCACCCAGCAAGCGGAGAAATATTTGGGTCAAGATTTTCAATGGTATTTAGACACAAAAATATATTTGGGTAAGGAGCTTACGCAACTAAATCTAAAAACATGTCTTTGTCAAGCCCTTAACCCTCTTTACAACAAAATTACCAGTAGTAAAACGTTTACATGCCTGAAGTTTCACATCTGTGCAGCCACCTTGGAAGCACTGAGCAATTACCAAAATCTAGTGAGAATCTACTTACAGTCTCTCAAAGGCCCAGTCCTGTAGCTGACCTTACAGCCAACTTGTATGAAGAACAGAGCTGTGTTCAAAACATAGCCAACAAATACATTTTCTTTAAAGAACAATGATGGTCTTTTTCATCTAAAACACATGAATTAACTGGCAGGTACTCTGGATGTATCTGACCTCACTTCAATCACCTCCTCATCGGTAAATATCCAATGTCACCTTTCTAAGAGTGTAAACTGCAAAGGGGTCTCTACATAAAGTCATTCCCTGTTTTTCTGAAGCTGAGCCAGTTTTAAGAAAGAACTCAATATTCACAGGGAAGGAACATGATTCTTTAGCCTATGATTAGAATAGCCAGCTACATGAGAGAAGAGAAGGACCTCAATCTTTTACAAGGTTGATCATAAATTTTGTAATAAAAGTTGTAGAAATTGAATATGCAGCCTTTGGAAACAGCGCTCTCTTCTCCAAGACAAGCACTGTTATAAAGAAACAAAAATCCCTGGTAGCTTCTCTGTGGTCTTTAGATATTTTTTTTTTTCCTTTTGAAAGGAAAAATGTCTTTCTGCTTAGAACATGGAAGGCTCCTGATTTATCCCCATTTTCCAAGCTACCAAAAACTTACTGAGGCAGTCACAATCACAGCCTACAAAATGTTCTCTAGAAAATAAGAAATGTAACAACAATCAAAAAGCAAAACTTGAGCCTTTCTGAGGTCTTGAATACCCCTGTTTTTACTTTTCTTTATACATTTAAAATGCAAATCAAAATACAGAGAAAATACTGCTGGGAAGAACAAGGAAAAATGTCCAATGCATGGCAAACTGTGTCGTAAAAAGGTTATTCTGACAGCAATCAGCATAGCCCCTGCATTCCATGTTGTACTAAAAATTCACCCTGATGGATTCAACACCTGCAGCCAGGTAACAGATTGTTAGAGAGAAGGCAGCTTTCATCTGTACGCCAGTGGCTACTGAGGTCTGGTGTTTTTTGAAGAAATATTGTCAGCACTTCCTGCAGAGATGAGAGTTTAAGTTCACAAACATGAATTTCTAACGTATTTCATACCTGCGTAAGTGTGTTCACTTGAGCATGCCACTCTGCCAATATTTTTCCCACAGAAATACTCAACACCTAGTGAATTCAAATGAGTTTAATACACAGTCTTATGATTAATGGAAAATGGCAGAGAGTAAGGGACTGAAACAGTTCGTGCTTTGTTTGATTAATTAATAAGAGACTCTCTTTTCCCAGCTTCAACTCATTATGTTAATGAAATGTCATCAATTAAGGCTTTCCCCTGATTATTGAATCTGTCAGGTAGCGCTCAGTTAAAAAGCTGCATTCCTTTGCTGTCTTTGTAGAGTTACCATCACAGCTTTTTATGAAATGCTACTTCCATTAGACACTGTTTGTTCTACTTTCTCATTATCGTATCATCCTGTTGACCTTGAGACAGCTGAATATGGAAGGCCCAAAATGAAACAGAGACAACAATATCTGTGGCACTGTGGGTCAAGATAATGTATTAGCAGAAAGATAAATACCATTCTTCATTCACGATTCCTTCATAATTATTAATAGTCTGGCCAAAGATAAATCCAAGGAGAGTGTGTGACATTCAGAAACCTATGCCATGCTGTACTAGACTATACCAGAAGATTAGTACAAGATGGAGGGGAAATATTTTAACCATTCAAAATACATCTTTTGCTATGAGAGTGATTTAATAGACATATGGAAGTAGGACTGTGTGATTCTCCCAGGTAGTTCACAGAGACAGAACAAAGAAATCCACATTAAAAAAAGTATTGTTACAGTATTTTGGGGTATTCATTTCCTGTGCATATATTTAGGACTCTCAATTACTTTGAATATCAACATATGGGGTTCAGAATACTGATCTATGTGATGCCAGTGTCTACAGTAAATTCTGATGAATCAGTTATCATGGACAGAATGTAAGACACTACACAGCTGCTTGGGAATGAGCCTTTGGGGGAGTGGGGCATGGAGCTCTAAAGGTCCTATCTTCCACGTTTACTCCAGCAGCTGGAACACTATGACTTCTCTCTGACGGGTTACTCTGCAATTAGTTACAGATGATCATAGGTCCAGTCAAATACCTGTGTCTGGCACATGGGTCATGAACTAGGGGAGAAGCTGTTGTGCTGCAATACAAATGTATGAGATACAGGCACCACAGCAAGGAAACATGCAGAGCAAGCAAAATGCATGACTTGAATGTTTCTGAATTTTCAAAAAAAAAATCTCACAAGAGCCCTCTTTGAGAGAAACAAAGCTCAAAGCTCTCAAAAGAGCGGGTCATCTTGTGATTTAAAAAAAATATTGAAAGGTAGAAAACAGATTAGGGAAAAATCTTCACAGTGATTGATATGGGGGATGACTATATCGGGTCATCCAGGGATCTGTACTGCTCCTGTACAGGCTTATATATTATATGTACAGGCTGGAGCTGGAAAAGAGATTGAATACTGAAGCAACAAAATTTGCACATGATATGACATTATTAAAGAAAATCAAATACAAAGCTAACTGCAAAGAGGTGAAATACAAAAAGGTCTCAGGATACTTTCTGTATAGCTAGATGATAAAATGACTGGTGAAATTCAATTACAGGCTCTGAGCTATCTATTACCACACAATGAGAAGATGTTGGAATCACTGCGGATACTTTTTAGAAAACTTCAGGATTCAATAGCTTTTAAAATGGTCAAGATTCAGTAGCTGCCAAAACAGTAAATAGGATATTAGCAATTACTAGGAAAGCACAGAGAGAAACTTTATAGCACTATTTTAATTTGATATGCACACACATCATAAAGAATTAATATAGTTCTTGTCCTTGGTCCTCAGAATTATATAATAACACCTGAAAAAATACAGAGAAAGACATCAGAGATGATCAAAAGCCTGAAATGGCTTCTTAAAATAAAAGAAATTAGATAAATGACAATTTCTTGTCTTGAAAAAAGAGAAAGGGTAGGAAACATGGTTGAGTTTTGTAAAGCTTGGAGAAGATGAATCAGTAAAGATTTTTCATTACATAGTTTTATTTACATGTATTATTTACATAGTATGTTATTTACATTGAAGGGACTACAGAGAAAAAGAAGAAAGAAGAACATATAAAAAAAGGAAATCTGGTGATTTTTGGACTCCCCACTCAATATGTCATCAATTTGTGGAACGTATTGTCACTAAATTTTGCAGAGGCCAAGAATATAAATAACGTTCCATTAGGCAGGAGGTGCCCTTGTATAGGACAGGTCTAACAGGAACTGTTACATGAGAAGACCCTGCTGCAGTTTCTGTCTCAAGAAGTCCACTGAATACTACACACTGGGAGAAGACAATCCCAGGAAAAGAATGACTCTGCTTCTTACCATCTTTCCCTAAGCATTTTTTTCTGGCTGCTGTCAGAAAAATGGTGCTGAGTTAGAAAATAGGGCTGTCGGCTTACACAAACAAAACAACCAATCAACCAAACAAGCAAAAAAAGCAGACAGTTACAGAGCTACAGTTCTTGTACATCTTCAAGAAGTCTGTAACTCAGAAATTTGCCACTTGGCAACCATACTATACAGACCCTTAATCTAATAAAAAGATCAAATTCTTGAGAAAAGAAAGAAAACCAGCAAAGAAACAACACACCAAAATTATAGACTTTGAAGTACGTTTTGCTGTTTTCTTCTGATAGTGGAAGTTCCCTTTCATATTTTCCCTTTCTCCCCACATTACTTCTGTTGGAAGGGGTACAAAATTTATGGAGACTTCTAGTCTTAGGAAATTAAACCAAGTATTGAAACATACTGCACAGCCTTTGAATCATTGCACATATTTTTTATATTGTCTTAGTGTGTTGGACAGGAATTTCCCATTTAACACAACATTTATAAGTTTCTCTAATGATTCTAGATTGCAAGTTGTTAAAGATATAGTGTTCACCATTTTATTTTTATCTTCCCACAATCCAATCACTTTAATAGCTAACAACTGTCATCCAAAGCAAATTCAGTGAACTATTGGGGTGAGAGGGTTCTGTTTATGGCTAAAATGACTAATTCTATGAAGTTATTCTTAAAAAATCTGCAGTGTAAAAATGGCCCATACATACAGAGAAGAAAAGCATAGTATACTTTCTGACTATTTTTGCAATTACTAAGATACCAGAAAGTTTTTTCCCCTCTTTTTCTTCTTTTTGTACATTAGTCACAGATTTCTGAGTTTAATCACATACATTTATCTATAGTACCAGCTGGCCTGTGGCAAAGAGAAGAATTCAAATTTTTTTTTTTCTGGTCAATCTATCCATTTAAAGCATCCACCCATCTGCAAAGGGGGATAAAAAATGAGTAGTTATTGAAGGAATACATTTGGGTTCAAATTCAAGTCATAAATCTATTTTAGATGGGATTTAGTATTTGTATTGTTGAAATCCCTTTGCAGTTCTTTTCCTTACCCCACAAGCTTTTTTAAATTGTTGGATATTCTTATTTTTTCATCATTACATAGAATCTACAAAAGTATCCAGAATTTCTCAGAATTATTTGTTTTTCATGCTTTTAATCATTTAAAACAATTGGATTGTATGAGATTGCAAATGTCTCCTTAGATAGGTTTGCTTGTAGGACTTTGAGGCTGTAACTGGTGTTGAATTATTTCTTCTAATGTTCTTGAGGAAGGACTGGAAATATTCTGAATACATTTCACTTAATGAGATTAAGCACTTTGACTGAGACTATGTCTGCAGCAGGACCTGGGACTAAGGGTGCTTGATTGACACCTTCAGCTTCGTTACAGATTTGTTTTATAACATTTGTGGAGTTATGTAACTAATATGCTTCATTATACTCATTTATTAAGCATACCAAATAGTTTAATAAAGAAGATGCAATAACATTTTAAGTCTCTCAAGGCTCAATGATAGACTTCTACTTCAATATGAACTCTAACTATTATTTACTATAGCCATTACCTTTCTAGTGTTGTGAACACTTGAAATTCTCCACCCTCCTAATTCAACCTCTTGTTATTGTGATTATCTTGTCAGAAGAGCTTCCATGTGTTATGGAAGCTGTACAGATACAGGAAGACACTACTTCAAGAAGTATAATATAAATACTATATATAAAAGGAGAATAAAAAATTAGAAAAAGGATCCAAATATAATAGCTACATAGTTAAGGTGGTAACAGTCACAGATAATTAGTTGTATTTATTTGCATATTTATTCAATGCTGCTGTACTTTCTCTCAACATCAATATGGCCAACCCTCTTCTCTGCTCTTCCATACAAAACGAACTATCCATTTGGAATTATCCATAAGCCATTCCTCATAATTATTTGGAATAGTGCTGCTATTATACACAGGACTCTCCTTCAAGGAGAAGGATAATAGTTCACCAGTATAGATAACCGCACACTAACATAATAATACATGGGCATGTGCTTTGGTCTAGTTTGGTTTTGTAGTTAACCTGCATATCAGTGGAATATCTCACGAGATTTTTAACTCCCTTCTTGTGAGTAATGCAGTTTGCTTTAGATGGGGTAACAGAAAAAAAACAACCTAGAGGAGCTAGTCTTTTACGGGATAGCAATGACTAAATATAAAGAGATGATACAGACCTTCAAAAAATATTTCATGAAACCTAAATGAAACAAACAGCATGAAAAGCAGAGCTTACTAGATTTTGCCATTGTGTAAGATTTTATAAGACAGATAAAATATCCCATGTAGCACACTTGGGGAGCTTTACGTTTAGTACCCCAGTGAAGAGTATTACAGAAGACAAGATGGAGTTTATTACTAAGAAAATCATGCTTATCTTTCAAGGGTATGAAAAACCTAAGCAGCAGCAGATTTGGCAATTCTCACGTTGAAACCATCTTCCCATCTAAAGAAACGGGGTCACAGAGAAAAAATATACAAAAAAGTCATATAACAACATGTCAAATTGTGTATAAATATCCCAGTTCTTTATGAGGAAGCTAAGAAATCAACCTGTGGGTTCACTTGACATTTTAATCAACTATTGAGGTAATGTACATACTAGTTATATTAGACCACATCTTTTTGATTTAACACATGAAGAGATACAATGGCAATCAGTAGCTCCAGTGGTTCTGGAACAGTAGCGGAGAGACCCAGAGTCTGACCCTCACTCTTATTAAACTTTGTCCACAAATCTCTCTCTAAAAGACTAAATATTTAATAATATTTGTAGAGGACAAAAGTATTTGGCTACAAAATTTTCATAGCTTGCCAAAACTGTTAAAAAATTTTCCAGTAAGATTTTGAATACTGGATTTATTTTCTACAAAATTTGGATTTGTAATGATTTCATAGCATTTCTTTGTCTCATTTCTTTTTTACAGGTGAAGCAAGATACTTTTAAAAGCCAAAGTATCTGACATAGTATATGTTATACATTTTGTCCAGGAAAAATTTAGCTTACATTAGTCATCCAAATCTAGTACTCATGTCACAGTCTGGTGCTAGACTAAGGGGGAAAGAAGAAATACGATTAAAATGAAGTCTCTACCACCCATATTTGCTGAACAACAGGAACAGTTGTTCATCTGCATTATATTAATGCGTACTAATGCTTTCTGGGCCAAATTAATTTTAAATGTAAATAGGTGCAATTTATCTGATTTAAATAGTGTATATGTACTCAAACCTGCAGTAAGTATGTCCCTCTGTCTTTATCATATGAGTTACTCTCATTTCTGTTCATGAAAATGATTCAAACATAATTTAGATTTCTTAAATTCAAACTCCTCTTGATTTCCAAGCAAAAGAAGGCTAGATAATTTATTATATCTTTCAAATGCAGGTTTTTTTCCTTTACTCATTCCTGAGGCATCAGAATGGAAGAATCAATGTATTGAAGAGCTATAATACCAGAAACTGACTTTTTCAACTGGTCATTGAGCTGCAAAGTCTAGATTTAATCAGATTATTCTCTTGGTTCAGAGGGAAAACGTATCTAAGAAAAGAGTTAAGGGCTGTCTTCTCTGTCTTCATATGGAAAAAAAAAATGCATTTAAGATAGCAAATGTATTATCTTGGACACAAATGGACACAATGGACACAAATATCAGTGCAATTGCACCACAACACCAAAAATAAATTAGGGAACATCATAGCTTTCAGATGGAAACAGCTGAACCTTCTCTTTTCACGCTAATGCATGTTATGGTGCAGTGGTCTTGTGGGGTTTACTGAAAAATCAATACAAGTGAAAACAAATATCACTTTCTCAACATTTCATCAACTCACAGTCTATGCCATTGTCCACCTTTCAAGTGAATAAGAATGTCATAAAAGAGGTGTCTATCTGTGGTCATGACTTAATACCCTGCATAGTACTTATTGAAGGACCTGGGAGTCCTGGTGGATGACAGATTAACCATGAGCCAGCAATGTGCCCTTGCAGCCAGGAAGGCCAACGGCATCCTGGGGCGCATTAAGAAGAATGTGGCCAGCAGGTTGAGGGAGGTTCTCCTCCCCCTCTACTCTGCCCTAGTGAGGCCCCATCTGGAGTACTGCGTCCAGTTCTGGGCTCCCCAGTTCAAGACAGACAAGGAACTACTGGAGAGAGTCCAGCAGAGGGCTACAAAGATGATTAAGGGACTGGAGCATCTCTCCTACAGGGAAAGGCTGAGGGAGCTGGGGCTGTTTAGCCTGAGGAAGAGAAGACTGAGAGGGGACTTTATCAACGCTTATAAATATCTCAAGGCGGGTGTCAAGAGGATGGGGACAGACTTTTCAGTGGAGCCCAGCGACAGGACAAGGGACAACGGGCACAAACTGGAACACAGGAAGTTCCATCTGAACATGAGGAAAAACTTCTTCACTGTGAGGGTGACAGAGCACTGGCACAGGCTGCGCAGGGAGGGTGTGGAGTCTCCTTCTCTGGAGATATTCAAAACCCACCTGGACGCAGTCCTGTGCAGCCTGCTCTAGGTGACCCTGCTCTGGCAGGGGGGTTGGACTAGATGATCTCCAGAGGTCCCTTCCAACCCCTACCGTTCTGTGATTTCATGGAACCATCAGCTAACATCTCTGCTATTAAGAATAATGGCCAAACTTTTAGAGACATAGAGATACAGAAAAAGAAAATTGCTCTTGAAAATAATCCTGACCATTGGAGCTGCCATTTACTTACAAAAATACCACACACAGTTACATTAATATGTTGAGAATTTTCAATTTTCATTGTTTCAATGAATTGAGCATATTACATTATAATTCACACAAATGTCATCATATGCAAAGACAACAGAAGAACAAACAGGAAATCTAAAGGTCTCAGGTTTTTATATTTTACATACATATGTACATATAGAAACACAGAGAATGATAAAGAGGTGAAGGGATTAGTAGTTACCAAATTAAATTCTGATTTCTCTTGCATTTGTTACGTAAGAAGTGACCTGAAGTAAGCTAAAGAATCTCCATTGTTGCAAAAAGTAAGATCAGAATTATTTTGTTTATGTGACTTAGATTTTTCAATGCTTAAGGTTTTCTAAAGTAGATATTTAACAGTCATTCATCAAGGAAGATTAAAAAAGAAATATGAATTAGGTAAGTACCCTTTAAGCATAAATTTCTTGATGTGCAACCAGTGCATGACTAATTCAAAAACTGAATTAGTTGTAAATAATCAACTGACTCATGAAATGTAATGGATAGCTAATAAACACTACAAAAGGTAGAATTATCCGTATGAAATTCTGTGAGCTTATTTTCACATCATGGTCACAGTAGGAAAAACTTGAATTTTAAAAAAATATTTATAAGTACAATGTTATGTATGAAAAAGGAACATTAATTCATCCAAAAAATGATGCAGACTGTTATATTTTACCCATATTCTTTCTTCAAATCTTTTAGAGATATCAGAGAATACTCCATTGTGGATAAAGAGGAACATAAAATCCTACATTTATAGTCCAGTCCAAACACAGGAACTGACTCTCTCCATCAAGCTTAATGGTCCTGATGACATCTTAATTTGGAAACTGAACTCTTGAAACTGGGTCTTTTAATCAGGATTTTAGCCAGATATCTCAATAAAGAAATCATCAGATTCCCACATTTCTTAACTACTTGTATAAGAATAAGAGGAAAAAGCTGTGTTAAAGTGTTATGCACTGAGGCTGTTACATTCTTAATTTCCAGGAGATCTTGGCTATAAACTTATTTTGATTCACTAGATTAGTTAAACTGCCTTATTTTATTTTATGCAATGTCTTTCATCTTTAACACATAATTATATGTACTGAGCACTCCTTCTCCCAGCAAAAACTTTCTTCTTGCTGCTGCGCAACGTCTGAAAGGTTTCCTTTATATGATCCATTTCCTCACTAAAACAGCTTTTTCTGTATTTCATTTTTATATTTTTTTTTCTACTTTGACTGTTGCATCAATGGTCTTTGAAGGGTTTTTTTTTGGGGGGGGGGGGGGTAGTTTGATTTATTTTTTTTTTTTAATAAAAAATGTAAGCATAATTATCCGGCTTATGCATTCAGCAGCTAACTGACAAGATGTTTACTTAGGTAAAATGGTGTCAGCAACTCAGTATGTAATACAAAGATCTGGCCCATAATCTCTGCTTACTTGTACAATTGCGTATATATTAATTCACACATACTATATAATAGCTCGGTTGTGGGAAATAAGATTTTGCCTTATTAGGTACTCAAGACACAAGGGATATTGAGAAGTTAAAGTGGGAAAAAAGAAATGAAGTCAACGTGTTTGTATAAATGCATGCAAATTTCTTAGGAGAAAGAAGATTACCCAATTAGTTGAGAAGTGACAATTTACAGCCAGATTACTGTCCTAGGGTTTGAGGAGCCTCGAGGATGTTAAACAGTCAAATTTGATTCTCCGGGTAAGGGCAGGTTACTTTTCAGATGCTGTTCATAAAAGGCAGAGCTGGAAGTCTGTAGCAGCCTGGGAGACCCCTGTTCCAGGCAGGGCTGCCAGACCTAGGCGGAGGGCTGGAGCTGAGGCTGTCAGCGCTGCTGTTTGTGTCAGGGTCACGGAGATCAAAGTCATTGCCGTGATGTGGGTTCTTCCCATTTTCTAGCATCTTCTGTCCTGATCTAGGACCCTGCTTATTTCCTCTGGTCACTAATCCCTAAACCTGCTTCTGCGTACCTCAGCTCACAAACTACTATGCTGCTAGACTCTGTGAGCCAGCTTAAAAAGCTTTCAACTGCTGCAACTTGATCTGCCAGGTCAGTTTTATTTCTATATTTTAAAGAATCCCTTGATACTAGCATTTGTGGAGTGCCAATTCTGCTGAAGTTAAAAAAGAATTCTCTTCAATATTGAAGATTTTCTTGTTATTTAGAAATGTGGTCCCCCAAAAAACAAATATTTTACTAGTTATGTTTATTTTCTAAGGAAATCCTAGGAAAAGGGTAACAGTCCTTAGCAGGTAACCAGTAGCTATGGCAACCAAACTATGGATTGCAGTGATACCTAATTGCTAGATAACAGGAATCGGTGATTTTTTTGTTCAGAAATGAAAACTAGAATCTAAAGATACTGTAGTCATTTACACCTGGCAAAGGGAGTATAAAAAGCTACTAGCTCAGCATGGCAGTACTTGATAACCACTTCACACAGGTGTTAGCAGGTAACCTGCAATACAAGACAATGGGAGAATCAAGCCCCAGACTGTGAAATTAGTATTTTTCTTTCCTCTTCCTTACTTAAGGGAAAATCTTTTCTTCAATATAATCAGCACAGTACCTAGTATTGAGACTGATGTCTTTTCTCACAGAGAATGTTGCCATGGAAAAGTTTGTTACTTTTTTCAAAAGGTACACACACACTGAGCATTGTGCCTAGGTGATACATTTTTATGAGGCTGAAAGAAAATTAATCTACTCATGTAGGATAGAAATCATAAAGTACCAGCTGAGAGTGTACACAAGAATTCCTTCCCAAATGTCCATAATCTTAAATATGCTAGCATGCCTTTTGAATTTCCTGGAACTATGAACATTCTTCCATTTTGTTCTGGAGGTAGATCTTTTCTTTAATTAGACTGGTTTGATGCCATAATACTACTGACGACTGTGTCTGCACTGTTTGAGGCACAAACTTGTTAAATGGTTTGGGATTTTTTTTTTTAATTTTATTTTTATTTCTTGTATTTCCACTTCTACTGGTAATAATTTTCAGATTGTAGTATGATGTCACATACTTCAAAGTGTAAGCAATTGTGTCAGAAGTGAGCAGAGTGATTATCTTCTGAAGTTGGGCAACCATATTTTTTAAGCTAGCTTTAGTTTACTTTTTAAAAAAAAAAAAAAAAAGAAATATTGGAAGTCTGCACAGGAATAATAATAATAATAATAAAACAATCTGAAACTTACTAGTATATTTTCTGTAGATGTCCTTATCCCTGCAGTTGTTGGAAGTGCAACAAACCTGAATCAGCTGTCTACCAAGAAGCAGAGAGGCCCCTGCAAATTATTTATACTTTGGAGGCAACAGATGCATCAGATCCTACATTAAAAATTACCACTTTGAATATTAAAAACAAATTAAAAAAACACCAAAAGTCTCAAACAATTCAATAGGGAATTCTGACAATCTGGAATGAATTTTTTTTTCATTACATGCAAATTGCAAAATTAAGAAAAGGGCTTGACAGAGAGAGAGCATTCAGGTGGCTTTTGCTTTTCTTTCTTTTAAATACAACACCTAGGACACTTAAGAAACCTACTTAATTGACTTTCAGTTTGCTTTTCTGCTTCAGTTACTTCTTTCTTAGTGTATTGACTATACATGGGAAGGTTTTGGTAGCGTGGTGACTGCAGGGGTGGCTTCTGTGAGAAGAGACCAGGGGCTGCCCTGTGCTGAATACTGTTGGTTCTAGCTGGCTCCAAGACAGACCCAATGCAGGGTCAAGTATGTGTCACCTCTGTGAAAACATATTTAAGAAAGGGCAAAAAGTGCTGGATGGAGAGAGGGGTAGAGAACAAAAAGAGTGAGAAGCAATAAAGAGAACACCAAGGTCAGAGCAGGAGGAGGAGGTGCTCCATGGTGCTGGAGCAGATGTCCCCTGCAGCTCATGGAGAGGACCACGCCAGAGCAGATGCATATTCCCAAAGGAACTGTCACCTGCAGGGAGCCCAAACTGGAGCAGAGGAAAAGTGTGAGAGGAAAGTAGCAGCAGGGAGAAGCTACTACGTACCAACCATAACACTCCCCAACCACCTGCACTGGTTGTGGGGTAGAGAAGTCTGGAGTAAAGGACTGAATTTGAACCTGGGAAGGGTGAAGGAAAGGTGTTGGGTTAATGTCTGTCTTCTTGTTTCCCACTACCTGAACTGCTAACTACATTTTTATTTTAATTGGCAATAAATTAACCTAGTTTTCCTCAGATTGAGTCTGTTTTGCCTATGACACTAATTGGTAAGTGATCTCCTTGTCTTTCTATCAACTCTCAAGCTTTCCCATTCTTGTTCTTCCTATTTTCTTCTCTTGTCCCATTGAGAGAGGAAGTGAGCGAGTGGCCGGGTGGGAGTTTGGCTGTTAGCCAAGGCCAACCCACCATGATTAGTTACAGAATAAATATCTACATATAATAGCCCTCACTTTCTAATTCTGTATGTCTTTGGATACAGTAAGTAGTAATCAATGTACAAAGAAGATAAACATGCTTTTCCAAGCACTCTGTTCAGTGGGTTCTTTGTTTTTTAATAAAGAAAATGAAACTGATTAATACAGATGAACGTATTACTGATTTATGCATATGATTATTCTGTATGTTAGCTCTACTCAGTCTATCACTGTTAGCAGCAAAATAAATCAGCATTAGAAATTGTAGTAGTTCCCTCTTGTAAACTAAAAGCTTTCTGAACATCTCTGTATCTTCATCTAGAAAAGAACCTAAATGCATGGAAGATCTTTTGTATTTTACATATGCTCTTTCAACATTCCCCAAAAGCTACAGGATCCTGAGTTCTGAAATAGCCGTAACTCAGCAAAAACCTGGGTGCCTCTGATTTTTTTGCTGCCTGAAATACTGAGATAAAGGCTGCTGAAATTAACATAGCTTAAATTCTCCCTCAGTTGTGTCATGGAAGTCTTCCAGGGTTCTGTGGGAGGAGAGGCTCTGGAAATATGGCCCACCAACATCTGAATTTTCTACAATCAACAAGACCTAATAAATTGAAGAGCAGAGCAGCAGAAAGAAATAGTTCCCTAAGAGCAAAATTTGGGGAGCTATTCATAATACCTACCATTAGGGACAGAAGTTAGCTGGCCAGTCTCTCTACATCCCTTTTACGTATACAATTGGTAGCTTCTCTTCAGAATGTTTCAGATTGGGAACCTAACATACGTGCACTGTATTGTTTTCTGAAGGAGTTTGTCTTTCTCCACCAACTGCAGAAGAACCCTATGGAATCTATTTCATAACACAGGTAATTAAAATTTCAAGTTTATTAGTATGAATACCTTTCACTTTTCATTCACTATTAATCCTATTGAGGGAAAACATACCCTATGATGTATCATATTTAAAACAACACTGAATTGTGAATGTCTTCTTTGTTTGCATTACACTGAGATTTATTGAAGGAGGAGTACCTGCATATTCAATATGGTAAATCCAGATTAGTGGATCAGAATTATTAAAAACGAATATATTCCTCAGGTTTTGTACTCTAGAGATCACAAGAACTAAAATGTAACCCCCTTTTCTGGATGCCAAGGTGATTAATGATTTTATTTCTGGGATGAATATTATAGATGAAAAACAGTGCAATCTTTAGATAAAATGGGAAAATATAGAAGATGATTAAGGAGTTTAATTTACTTGGTATGTTATAATTATAGTATGTTAAAATACAGAGAATTACAACAAAATTTTTCTTTTTATCATTAATACTACTTTTGCTCCAGCAGGTTTATAATAGGAAAACAATCTTTGAAGACAGACACAAGAAAGGCTTATTTAATATTTTTAAAATCTTTCCTTTCTATATCATTGTTTATACTTGTCTTTTTATACCTGAAATCAAGATCTCTCTCCACATTTTTTCCTTTCCATTGCATTATAATTTCAGTTTCATACTGGAAGGCTGCTCAAAAAAGGTAGATTCTTGCCAGTGACAGCATTAACTTCTATGAGCATTTTTCATCCTATTATTTTATACAGTTTGTTGTTCTAGTTAAAATCAATGGTGGCCAAGAAGAAGGTTAATCAGTATTAGACAAGAACAAAAAAGAAATGAGATCTAACAAGGTCACACTGCTTCTAATGCAACAGCCACTGAAGGCAAAACCCAAAACCTTTCTAGCTTAAATAGGAGCAGAAGCTGTTTCTGCTTTTTCATAAAGCATTTTTCATGTGTATAGATGTTCCCTACTTTTTATTATTTTCTTCACACCCCAATGTCTCAAAAATGTTCCTGTCTATTTTAATAAATATTAAAAAATTTTACCCTTACCAAATATTGTATTTTTCAAAAGGTAAATATGTAAGTGAACTGGACAGGTTAAAAAGCATTTCCTTAGGATATATCAGGAGCTCACTCGTTTTATTCTCTTCACATCTATAACTACAAGAGAACATTTAATGTTGCTATAGGCCATGGAATGATTTTGTTAAGCATACTATGCAGTCTGTTTTTAAGTACTGTATGAACCTCGGCTCCAAAGCATGAAAGACCAACAGAAGGGTGGCAAAAACAGAGAAAAAAAATGTCCAAGAAATTATAAAGTGTTTGACAACACTACATTATATAGAGCTGCCTTTTAGTGTTATCTTTATTCAGACTGGCTGAACTCTCAAAAATAACCTTATTACAAAAATATCATGGCAAGCAGTCAGAAGGTGGTAGATGTTTCCTGGTGGTAGAATTAGCCCAAACAAAATTTTTTTTTGAGTAATTGCCATAAATGCAGCACGGTTTCCCAGTTTGCAAAGTATCATGAAGGTTGACATTGTTTAATTTTCACCTTCATTCGTATTGAGTAATATTTTATTACACAGATAAGAAGTCTCATTGTTGCAGGAAGAGTACCATGCTACTTATAGCGAGACCCATTTGCCATCTGGCCTACTATTCACTGGCTTAAGCTTGATTATAGACACATTGGCTGAACATTTTCACACGTATTTGCAATGCTAAAAAAGAGGAAAGCTGAGTTATTTCATTTTTAAGTGGATGCACGCATACCTAAGACATTTCAGAAACTGAACAAAATAATTAATATTGTATGCTATTGTTATGGGAACACAGTAAAGTAGATTCATTTCAGTGGGGGATTCTTTCTGCATGATTGTAATTTTAGATTTGACATTGCTATTTTGAACACGATATCAAGTGTTTTCAACTTTAGATTTTGCTGCTACACAAAAATAACCCGGAATTCTTCCTGTCACACTTGCACTGAGTCCAAACTCACTCTAAGTGTAACCTAAAGGGTTAGTCTCCTACTAAAGAAATTTTGCAGAGATAGGCCCATGCAACCACCTCAAAGCACACACAGTACAAATCAGATGTAGTGTTTCTGCTTCACCTTAATGACACAAAAAATACAGAGTTTTCTCTATTTGGAAATAGTATATTCTGCAATATATAATTCTCTTGATCTTGATTCATCATCTTGATCAAGATCCTGAATTAATAGAGGCAGATGAAGCAGGAGCATGTCATAGAAACACGTCCTACAGTAAGAACTGGGAGCAGTAATAAAATGAACCAGTGTGTAATAATATATAAATCTATAGGTTTCAGTGTAAAGAGAAGAAAAGGAACAACACAGACCTTCTTGGATACAGAAAAGCTTCTTGTTCTTATAACAGGCAGTGATATACAGAAGATCGCAGTTCTATACCTAGTATATGATAAGAAGGACAGATAGGAGTTGCTTTTTTAAGTATCCTTGTTGAAGAATAAAAAAATAAAATAAAATTAAATGAAATAAAATGAAATGAAATGAAATGAAATAAAATAAAATAAAATAAAATAAAAGCACAAAACTTTCCAAAACCATTAAAAAGATTGAAAACAGCTTCTTTATTCAGCAGCTATAGCATGAAAATTTTCAGGGATGGCAAATCTTTCTTGCCAGGAGCTACATATTAATGGGTATAATGATGGCATGCTAAGATGCAAATTAAGTAATTAAAATAATACTATATTGAAATTATATTAAAACATTTGTGGAGATAACCTGAGGATTGTCTTATTTATCAGGTCATTGATGTTTGTGTTCACTGATGAACTGCATTATTATTATTATGATGAGGGTTATACAATTTTCTAAATAGGTAATTAAAAGAAAATCTCACTATGTTAACAGTTCCTCTGTCTTTATAACAGGAAGTTCTACTTTTGTCATGATTTTGCTTCATTAATTCCACATACTGCTGACATCTAGTGACCAAATAATCCCATCTGCTTTGATATTTCTCTGGTATCAAAAAAAAAGTATTTAGAAATTACACTATAGTTGTTTTGAGATATTTCTGTCCATACAAATATCAGTCATTTAGATTTCGTTAACTTATTGGAAAAAACCTGTCTTATAGCTAGAAGACTCGAACTGAAAAGAAACTTTCTTTTCCACTCTAGATAGTGAATAGAAACAAAAATAAAAAAGTAGCTTTGAAAGGCTTAATTTATGTATATTGTCATTTCACCTCAGTGTTTGCTGTGCAGTATTTTCTGTTGACTGTTTGAAGTTCAAGTTCTGTTTTTGGAAATTACACCAATGGTGGGCATGTAAATGAATCAAAGAAAGGGAGGGATAGATTATGAAAGATGAAGCCTAAAGAAAGTAAGTTGCCCTGAGCTTTGAAGTGAAGGAATTGACTACTGTTCCGATGAGCACAAATTAAAGAAAGTACTGTTAGGGCTCTGTCAGTGATTGTGAAGGGATCAGGCTTTCCATTCCGGTCAAAATTCTGCATTCTTTTGCACGTGGAATCAGGCTACCAGTGGCAAAATTACTTCTGAAGATCAAATCCCTGCTACATTTCCCTCAGATGAGTAGAAGAGCCAAACTTGCGCCACAGCTCAGCTGATGGAGCTAACTGAACTCTCAGCTCCAAGTGGTGCAGACTCCAGTCTATTGTGTCAGGCAGATGGAAAATGCCATTAAGTCCTCTGAAGTTTTCTGAAAACCTGATATGATTCATATGCCATTCAATGGCTGCTGGGTAGGCATATTTTAGCAAAAAAGAGTTCAGAAACAGACCTGATAAAACAGGTAGGTTAGTCATGCCATTCATTCCTAGTTCAGGTTTTGACAATATGAATATTAAATATTTAACCATTTTAAATTGTGGTATTACCATGACTTGCTTCAATAAAAGGTACTTCGAGTTTCATATTTTGAAGTGCTTGACAGTGAGCATTATAAACCTACATGTGTAACCAGAGTATTAAAAAAAACCAGGGACCAGACAAGAAATTCATTTAATTGCTTACCTGTTCTATGCAGTGCACTTGGGAAGACAGGCACTCCAGAGGACCAATCAAAAATCCCAGATGCTTATTAAGGATTCATAAAGTTTTGGTCAATACAAAACACAGGACATCACAAAACTATGTTTTCTTGTTGTACTTCAACATTTTTCACATTTTTCACTTGTATCCCTCCTGCACATTGGGAGGAATAACCTCATGCGCTAGTACATGCTGGGTCTGACCAGCTGGAAATTAGCTTTGAAGAAAAGAACTTAGACTGACCATGAACCAGCAATGTGTCCCTGTGGCAAAGAAGGCTAACGGTATCCTGGGCTGCATTAGGAAAAGCGTTGCCAGCAGGTCCAGAAAGTTGATCTTTCCCCTCTACTCAGCACTGGTGAGGCCACACCTGCAGTATTGTGTCCCGTTCCGGGTCCTCGGTACGAGAAAGACTGGGGAGAGTTCAGCGAAGGATCACAAAGATGATTAAGGGACTGGAACATCTCTCCTACGAGGAAAGGCTGAGAGAGCTGGACTGATTAGCCTGGAGAAGAGAAGGCTCAGGATAGATCTTATCAATGTGTACAAACATCTGAAGGGATGGTGTAAGTAAGAGAGCCAGGCTCTTTTCAGTGGTGCCCAGTGACAGGACAAGAGGCAAGGGGCACAAACTGAAACACAGGCTGTTCTGTCTGAGCATAAGAAGACTGTGAAGGCGACAGCACTGGCACAGGTTGCCAAGAGTGGTTGTGGAGTGTCCATCCTTGGAGATATTCAAAAGCCATCTGGATATGGTGCTGGGCAACCTGCTCTAGGTGACCCTCCTTGACCAGGGGAGTTGCACAACATGATCTCCAGAGGTCCCTTCCAACCTCAGCCATTTTGTGATTCTGTAACACAGTTCAGGCATTTGACTCTGGCAAAGACACTTTTGTTCACTCTGGTTCTAGAGCCTGAAGCTGTCTTCTGAGCATTGGTAATATAACTTTTAAAATGCAGTTGAAGGAGTGACATAGGTGCCCACATTTTCGTATAGTAGACTAATAGCTACTGTTCTCTCAGCTCCACCTCTGGAAGTTATACCACTGTATTGGAAAGACTTCAAGACTGCTGAAGATAGGAAAAAAGAGATATCACAAATGATATGACTGTAGATTACTGTTAGGTCATTTACTATCTTAAAACACTGATTTGGGAGATGTATGCTCCAATCTGCTATCTCACCACTTCCTATGCATTCTACACTGTATCCACCTACATTGGATAAAAATTACAAAAATTGTCTTGGATGTAGAAACTGGATCTTGAACAATGACAATTCTCACTGTCACTAAACACAGAGCTCCAGAGTCACATTCCTTTGCGCCCCATGAATCTTGCAGTGTGCAGATGAATCAGCTTTCCAATGAAGGCAAGAGTGCAGAGTGCAACTCTGGCTTGTATGGTATTACCTGTATCCATTGAGGTTAGGAACAAAACAGTCTAGGGTTTTCCTCTCCCTGGGTGAATGCATTAGTTTGCAAGCTGTTGTAAAAGGAGAACACTAGTTCAGGAAAAATGTGTTTTATTTAAATATCAAGACTCCCTAAAGGGCACTCAGCCTTTTGAAATGAGCTGTAAATGAGAATCCTGGTTCTGCTTCCTCTATTGGCAAAGACATCTTCTCAAAAACATTATTCTCAGCTCTCATATTCATTCATCAGATACCATTTTCTTCTTAGCACTTCTTGCTGGAAAGCTTGCAGCTCTCTATTCAGCATATAAATCTTTGTATCCCATCTATGAAGTGCATAATGCTTCTTATGCTCAGAATTTAGGGCCAAATGCATTAAAGTTAAGCACTGCAGTGTCTCTGTCCCTTCCCCATTCATTCAACTAATCCCATGTATCCATGTCTTAATTTGAAACTGCCATTATGTTCCTAATGCCTGTGAGTGTGAAAAGCGTATGCGAGGAACTGAGAAAAATCAATGTTTATTATGAAATGAATACTTGTATTGACACAAACCCTATTTTTATGTCAATAGGTGATAAGAGAGATATTCTATGCAATTCAGTAGTCATAAGGCCAAGGAAGGAAAGTCTTCCCAGGAAGAGCATAGCAATGAATCTCTGTTGAACAATGTATTTTTAAGAGATACATATTTGCCACACTCAAAATATTATCTTGCTATAGACTTAAGTGGTGTATTTCATTAAGGACTTGACTCTGCAAAGTAAAAAAAAAAAAAAGGTTTAACATTAAGTATATGAATACACCTACTTCATTAAAGCTGTGATGCTTGTTAAACTTCAGCGTGCTGAATTGAACCTACCAACCCTGTAGTTGGTTGTAACACTCATAACATTCCTGTCATAACACTCTGTTTAAAAAAGAACATATATTTTAGTGTCATTGGCTGCAAATTTTAGGTTATTCCTGTTTAAAAAGACAGAGAGAAAAAAAAAAAAAAAGAAAAAAAAGTTTATAGCCATGATAATCTTTGTTTGTGGTGAGTGATTCTTCTTGCATTTGATAATGATATTAGCATTGCAAGAAGCTTTGTCAGCTCTGCCAGTGGACTTTCGCTCTTAATTACTATTTTCAGTGATTTTTTTGGTGTTCAATGGTAATTTTGAGCCACAGCTGCTGTTTCCATTTTGATTTGTTTACTTTCCATAAGACAATTTGTATTACGGAAATGAATTCTATTAAACTGGGCTTCTTTTGTGTGATATGTGAATATAATTCTCATCTTAGGGTTTTCATTTTAATGAACACTTTTTTATAATTACTTGTTTGCAGAATATTAGGTTTTAAGATTTAGTTTATGCATGTTTATTTTCTTAAGAAATAATGCAAATAGTTTGTGTTGATATTACATTAAGCTAATACATTTTAAAAGGATGAATGAAAAGTCCTGCAACTGGAAAGGAAGATCCCTTTGCAACAGTGCAAGCTTGAAACTCCCTGAGGAGCACCTCTGTTGAAAAGGACCCTGGGAATCTTGGTGGGCAGTGAGGTGAACATGAGCGCACAGTGTGCTCTGGCACACCAGAAGCACAGCCAGTAGCTCAACAGAAGGGATTGTCAGGGAGTCGCAGTGGCGGACTGCTCCATGAGGAAGGGCAAGCTGGGAGCTGAGTGTAGCAGAGGAGTGAGAAAGGGTACCAACCTCATTGACAGGGAGTCAGAGACTTGAGTCAGTAAGTCAGGATCAGGATAGGTGCGGAGAAGGTGATTAGAGTCAGCCTAAGTTCTGTGATCACACAGCATGTCCATTGTAATGAGACAGGTCCAAAGTCAATCCATAAAGCAAGTCAGTGGTTTAGGATCAGGGTAGAATTGAGGTGGTACAAGCCTGGGAGCAGATCTGGTTGCTACAAAACTGCAGTGTTGCTTAGGTAGGTGCCAAGTGTGAGACCCTCATCTGAAAAGGAGCTTCCTAGGCAAGGAGGCACAGATCTTCGCTGCTACCTTTCTTCACAATAACTCTTAGCAGTTGGACTCGGTCAACCTTGGACTCAGTCAACTAAGCTCCTAGAAGAGGGAATGTGCTCACAGCCATGACAATCATTATGCACCTTTACTTTGTATTTGTTAGACCAATCTAGAATACCACATCCAGATTTGGGCCCCCTCCAATATAAGAAAGACATTAATAAGCTCATATTTTTTCAGTAGAGGACCACCAAGATGGTGAGGGAGATGTAGCCCTTGCTCTGTGAGGAGAGGCTGAGGCAGTTTGCTTGTGCAGCTTGAAGAAGAGACAGCTTTGGTGGGCAGCTAATAGCAGCCTACCAAGGAGGTCAAGACAGAGCCAGTTAAAACAAGAGATGTCCGAAGTGAATATAAGGGGAAATTTTTTTTCCACCATGAAGACAGGCAAGCAGTGAAACAGGTTGCCAAGAGAGGTTGTGAAGTCTCTATTCTCAGCAGTTTTCAAGACCATAATGGATAAAGCCCTGAGCAGGGTGGCAGTACCTTACATCTGACCCAGCTTTGAGAGACCTCCTGAGGTCCCTTCCAGCCTGAGCTGTCTTATAATGCCAGGGTTCTACAGTGTCTCATTACTTCATTATTTTAACTCTTACTTATTTGTTTCAGTTTCTAGAATTTTGTTTGTTATTAGTGTTACATTTATCAGTATCAATTTTGAGAGGGGAAAACAAGAAAGAGGAATGGAAAAATAAATTTATTTCAAGATAAAAAAAGATTAAAAATTATGTTTAATAAAAATCTAAACTAGGTCTCCAGAAGTTAATTAAAATTTACTTATCCTGGTCACTGGTAAGTAAAGGCAGGAGCTTGTTACTAAAAACCCACTTTCTTCAAAGGAAAACTTAAACCAAATCCAATTCTACCACATGGAACTGCTGGAATTTTAGGTAGTTGTTCTCTGTTGCTCAAAGGAATAGGTTAAATAGATACATAAGTCAGGAATAAGTTCTCCACATCAAACACAGAAATCAAAAAAGGAAATCCTACAAGTCAACAAAGAAAAGGAACTACAAGGCAATCAAAAAGTTTTCAAATTGAACTATTAGAAAGCGTAGAACTACACAGTAAGGGCCTTGGGAGCAGGGGGGAGTGAGGCGGCATTGAGGTTCATTTTACAGTCCTGATACCATCTTTGAAATTAATGCTTCTATTTGTAGTGAAAGGTGTGAATCAGCATGAGCTAATAGCATCTAATTTATCATAAACTAGTCATGCTGGGTTCCTTTTGTATTAGTTTTTTAGTTTGGGTAACAGATGTGCTTCTGAGGACAGTCTCCTGATCATTCCTTCTCCCTGCATTTTGTTTCACATTGCAGACAGCTCTAGAACTTACCAATTGTGCTTCTTTTGGACAAGACTAAATCAAGAAACTGCATTTAACTGCTAACGGGCACTCAGTCCACAAGTCTAGACTAGAACCAGTCCAAAGTAAAACCTTCTGAAGTGCATATATCATGGACATAGGTCTCAGTACCAACTGTCACTCTATAGATCTCTTGTCATTGGTTTGCACTATTTACTGACACAGACATAGCAGTTACTTTCAGGAACTAAAGCATCTCATATATATATAGAAAAAATTTCATCTAAAGGATATTCTAAGAGGTGAAAATTCAGTAACATCAACTGAAACTCTTCTATTGATTTTACAGGAAACTGAACCAGATTGAAAAACAGATAATAGCTCATCAGTATGAAACCTTATACTTACCTTTTGAATCATCAATATTTTAAAAGGCCAGGTAAAACAAACTATCTGTGCTTTTTTCATAAATTGCTGTTTTAAACAAAAGGTATCTTTTTTTCTTTACTTGAAGTCAAAGGAAAATGAAACCTGGCTCCATATCTTTTTCTTCCAGTGGCAGACAATAAAGGGTACCTCCATCCTCTAGAAGGAGGAGCTTAACTCAACTCACCTATCCATGTTTCCGTCAATTCAGAAAAACAAAAACTTGGCAGAAAGTTAGGAGTCGGGTGTTAAGGATTCCTAGTGATAACATTTCTGAATTAACATCAAATGAATAGTTGCCTTTGATAGCTCTTTTATAGCTGGGTACAGCTGGATTAAACTTAACTGCAAAGGGAACTCAATTTCCTTTATCATCAATTTGACATTGTTTAACAGATGTTTTCTGGAAACTATTGTAATCTTTTTAATTTGTCTCTGTGTAATGTGCAGCAAATATCCTTGGTTAATAGTCTGATTATTAAATTTAATTATTTTTCAATAGCATTTTTCATTGTTGCAGAAACTTTGAATCCTAATAACAAGGCTATAAAGAACACTGATTTCACTCCAGTTTTAAAGCCCACAACTATTCTACAACAGACACATGTTAAAACAGTCCTTAATATGAAACAGTCTGTGACAGCCTGATGCCAATAGATAGTATAATAGATGAGGGAATCTTTAGTAATGAGTCTTTGTCTAAAGCTTTGGAGATGTATTCTATCTTGATGTTTTTCTGATTTCTCTGAAATCTTTCTCCCTTATACTGCCTACCTTCTCTGCCCTTTACATAAACCTCCTTCCACCCTCTACATCTCCTAACATGATATTCAGACATGTTTCTCTTCCACTCCCAACGTCAGCATATCTAATTTTAGATGACTTCTGTGGCTAAAATGTGAAAGTCCTCTCTGCACTTTCAATCCCTTTTCCTCCTAATTCAACGTAGTGTCAGTATATCTTTTAAGATCATCCTTTAATATGTGCTTATATTATAATTTATTTTTTAAGTCATACCTACAAAAGACTAGGCACTGTACAAAACAGATAATAATTCTTATTAAGAATTAAGAAGACTTCTTGAAGCTGAAGAAGTTTACAGTCCAAATTCTGTAAAGTATAATACACAGGCTCACTCTTTGCCTCCTTGACATACTGTTCTCCTCTACATTTGGAATATATAAATCTTTCTCCACTGCATAGCTCTTGCTACCACTGAGAATTTTCACAAACATGTCAAGAAGACTTGCAAGGCCTCAGCATGAATACAAGATACATAGGAAAGATGAGTTAAGAAGACATATAACACTGGCTGGAAGCCTAGAACAGATACTACTGGTGACTATACTCTGAAATTATGTCAGAGTTGAATTAATGGTCAAATAGGTTTAATTCCAAGAATTAAATAAATTAGAGTTTAAAAAAATACCATGGATTTGATAAATCAGAAATGTAATGCCAGCCAGCCTTAGTAAAATATAGACCAAGAAAAAGTCACAAATTCCTTGGAAAGTGTACTGAAAAGGGAACTAAAACTGAAAAAAGAAAATCATATGTATAAAATTAAATACATGCTTATGTGTTTCGCTGAAGAGAAACCTCTATCTGTAGTACTTGAACTGATCAGAAACATAGACATTTTTATTGATTTTTTTATTATTATTATTTTTAATCTAGAAACTAAAGCTGTTTATGGAACTTGCGGAATAGAAGTGAATATAAAGAGAGATAAATTACTAAGGAAGATCTGTCTGAACACAAACAAATTAACAGAAAAATAGTAGAGTTTCAATATAGGCAAGGGCTATTACACATGCACAGAAGACTTAGGGCAGAGACATATTCAACACAAGCATGGTAAATGTGTATTGTCAAATAAAGTAGAAATTAATACTTTATATTTTTATATAGTATGGAAGAAGTCAACATATATATGTATTATAAGATAGTTCAGAGTTTATTAGTACATATAAAATCATAGTAAGGAATGTATGTCAAACTATATTGCAAAATATTGCTTTCCTATGCTGCTACTTTGTTACACCGTATAACTTCAGTAGGCATTTGGGGATGGATTCTTCACCGTCACATATCTATTTTGGGCAGTGGCTGTAATTTTTTTTTCACTGTCTACATATAAGCTTTTCAGAACAAAAGATTCATCGCTTATGAAAAGGCAATGACACTTCCTCCACCCTTTATTGCAGGCATATTACTTGAAAATTTCCAAGTATTCCTGCATTGCTGGAGAAGGTTGAGGTAGGATCCTATAGCCAGATGGAAGAAGGTAGTGTTAAACTACACAACACAGGAGAAGACAATCACCTCCTTCAGGAAGAAAGTCAGAGGGAGGGATGCTAGTTGTGAAAAAAAACAAGCAAGTTTTGTCCTTGTGTAGGATTTGGGTAGTTTGTTTTAAAGGTTTCACATTGACTTTGTTCCATTTCATAGTAAAATATCCAAACATGCTTTGAAATGACAGATACCTTGAGTGAAGGCACATCCCACCACATTACAGAGTTATTACCTAAATAAATATTTAAAGCTTCTATACAAAATGAAATAGCATCAGGACAAGTGATTAAAAATCCTCTCAGAATATCCCACTAGTTCGAACACTTCATCTGGCTTGTCAGAGGTCTCTTTCCTACCGGATCTGAAATGTGCATTTGCAGTTTGTTAGAAAATACCATCACTGCTGGTGAAGTTTCTATAAGATACTGGTATTCACCTCACTAGAGAAGGAAGAAAAAGTGTAGACTTGATTCCATAACCCAAAGATGACTCCATAACATCAGAGACATGGGAAAGTCATTCTCCACTTCTTACAGCTAGTGTTTAGTATAAAACAAATGCTACATTTAATTTATTTAAAAAGATTTTTATTTATAAATGATTTATAAATCAATTCATTTATTTAATAAGCTACATTTTCATATAACCCTCCCTACCATTAGTGTTTAGTATAAAAGTGGAATTGTCCCAGGAGACAGGTATCTTTCTTACAATGTCTTTCATACTTAGGGAATTTCTGAGCTGAAATTACATCACTATTTTTACGCTTAATTGGCTTTGGTAGACTTTTATTTCATGAATTTATTTGATCACTTTTTAAATCTATTTATAGGTTAGACATCAACTGTATCCTGTAGTATCGAATTTTACAGTCTTATGTTTGGTACAAAATTATTTCATCCTGATGTTTTTAAAATTTCTGCTCAATAAGTTCAGGTAATGTCATCTAGTTATCGTTTTATGAATTTTGGGAATATTTTTACTGTTTTCTAAAGCAGAAGCCATTCTTTTTGCCACTGCTCTTATCTGGTATTACAACATTATGTCTGAATTCAGGTAGCGCCAGGACTTCATGTAATATTTAATATATGGATCCATCACAGCTTTTTAGAATAGCATTTTTTTTTGTTCTCTAATCCTTTCTTAAAATTTCAGTCATTCTGTTTGATGTTTTGAATGCTGCTGAGCATTGAGATAACATTGTGACAGAGATTCACAACGAAAACAAATTTTTTTTTTCCTGAGCAGTAATAACTAAATCAGAGTTCATCACTGTGTATTTTTAGCTAGGGCTGTTGTTTCTCATGTGCATTAGTTAGCATTTATTGACATTGAATTTCATCTGTCATTTTATCATTCAGTCACTCAGCTCTTGAAACACTCTCACATCATTTTACCATCACAGTTATTCAGAGCAGTAAAAACGATCGGCAGATCTTGTCACATCACCGTTCATCACCTTTTCCAGGTCATTTATACTGAAGAGGTATCTCAGCAGACAACAACCTCCATTGTGAGAACTAATAATTTATGCCTACTTTTATTTTCTATCTGTTAACCTACAGGAGGACTTTCTCTCTTACCGCAAGAAAAATTGTTGTCTTTTTAGGATGAGAACATCAAAAATTTTAGTAGGTTTTTCAAGTATATTTGGTGATGTCTCAAAGATTGCAATAGATTTCTGAGGCCTAGCCTCCCCCACCTACAAAATCCTGCTTGAACTTTCTCCATTTTGTCATTTATCTGCATGTTTATTGATTTCATATTTTATTTTACATTTTTCCAATTTGTGCTGGACTAACTGACCAATAGTTTTATGCTACTAAGCTTTGTGCTCTAAATTAAGCAGAGAAAGAATTCAAACCTAGGTTTTCCACCTTCTATTGGTGCTTCCAATTGCTGGGTTGAAGCAGAGCACCTCTGACTCTAGAGATGGGTTTTTTGTTTGCTTGCGATGGAGAAAAGACCGGTTTATGCTCTTAACTCCACAAACACATCTAATTGTTTTGAATTTCAAACACAGATAAGACCCAGATTTAACCAAATAGATGGTTAATAAAGACTTATATCACACACCATTGGCTAACATTGACTAATAGCTAGCTCAGGCAACTATCCACACTGACTTTCCTTGGGCAATTGGTCCCTTATTGTAGGAGACCCAAGATTATGTCTCTAGGAGCAAATCACGCACGCCCAGGAGCATTCCCGGGCACAGAGGCCAGCTGGCACGGAGTGCTCCTGCCTGTCTCCAGCAGAGAAGACTGCATATGGGAACGGTCCTCACAGCAGTCACCCTTCCAAACCAAGTGATTCTTTAGGAGGTTTCTAGCTGGCAAATGCTAAAAGCACGCAAGGACTGTGTAAACGATCGCAGGTTAGCACAGAGCAGCAACCCTCCCTGCAGTTACAGTCTCACAACAAACGACTTTTGCTGCTGTATGGAGGTAGCTCTTTGTTCCCTCTCTAAGTATAACTTTACAACAAAGAACAATTTGAATCGACTTCTTCGAGAAAAGCATTCAGCGTTTCTCTTCTGTTCTCAAACACCTCAAAGGAATTCAGTGGCATAATAAAAAAAATTGAGTTCTCTAGTATGACATTCTGTTTCCTTAATCCTAAGGCAATTTATATTTTTTTCCACAACACTATTTATTTATTGTATGATATCAAGCGCTGCCACAAAGGAGGTAAGATTTGTTCACTAAATATTGTCAAGGTGCTGTGTGGGCTGCAGCTCCATGTCGGCCTGGGACCAGGGGCGGCAGGGGCTCCCCGGGCTGGCAGCAGGGCAGGGCCTGGCAGCCAGGGCCCGTCCCACCCCCAGCCAGGAGCAGGGCAGGCAGGGGCACCACAGCAGCCCCATCCCCAGGTATCGGGCACATCCCCGGGGATGGAGACTGGCCAAGGCCAGGCTGGGAGGTGGGCCTGACAGTAGGCCTGGCTCAGCAGGGCCCATGGCGGGGCAGGGCCGTGGGGAGCTGGAGATTGGCCCTGCTGTGGCATCGCTGGGGCAGGGGCTGGTATAAGGTCCTGGGCAGCGGGCAGGGAGGGGGAGCCCTGGGGGGTGGCACAGAGGCAGGTAGGGTTGTGCGTGCCCTCAGGGCCCTGACAAATATTTTCAATTTGTCCTCAGAAAAATGGTGTGTGGGAAGTATCCAGTCACATAATGACAAAACAGTATAATTCAGGTACACAGGGGAGCATAAAAAAAGTTGCACAGGCAAGTATAATTTTACCATATCCCAACTTTTGACTGTGTTGACTGTTTGATGTTCTTTTAATATTTTTATAAAACAAAAAAGGTTATCCAAATGACTCAAACATCAATAAAACTATATCAGCAATACATAATACTTAGAATGGTTATAATAAATACAACATTCTGAGAATTAAAATACTACAAATAATGGCTTCCCTTTTGGGAAGCTTACACATGTACTGAGAGCAATTAGAGAGCCGAGAAGTATTTATGACACATTTTTTCCTAAAATGGAAGGTATTAACAGAATGGCATTGACATCATACCTTAGTCTGCAGTTACAAATTGCAGATCTGAATGGATGAACTGCTAGATTTGGTTTTTTAAAACTTTATTAGTAACTCAGTTGACTCTTCTGGACCGTTACAAAAAACTGGTGGCTTGTTAAACAACCTGTAAGAATTCTGGGGTAGCATTTGCCTATAGCATTCTTCTCACTTGTTTAAAGGAATATATATACATAACAAATAGGATATATACAGCTGATAGTACATACCAAATCTAGGCAGGCACACACAGAGCCTCAGCATGAAACAAGTTCTGTGGATACTTCACTGTTATTTCCTGACACCTGTCTCTTGTAGGACCAACTGACAATCTCGTGCTTGCACCTGCTTTCTGTCTCAGGTGCCTTGAGTTACAATCACAGTCATAGTAACTGAGGTGACAGACTCAGGGATCATTTGATCCCATCTCTCTCTAGAAGAACTGAGAGCTTTTAGAAATCTGAGCATGATAGAACACATTTATCTCTCATTTATGAGTGATGATAATAATATGAAGTATTTGATTCATTTACATGAATCACTTATTTATAAGACTAGTTAAATGATGCTCTTACTCTGTGTGCCAGAACAATTGCTTTTGATTTTTTTCCTTTGGGATCAATGCCATGTCACCATGATGACCATGATGACTATTGACAATGTCTCTACAGCTACTGACGATTTTCTAGGCATACTGTTGAAAGTAGTGGAGATGTTCCTGCCTGAAGTACCTACTGTCTCTCAGACCTTTCACCACTATTATTAATGTTAGTTCACAAAAGTTAAAAGACAATTTTACTAACCTGTGATCAGGATACTTTGACCTTTTCCTTTCTCCCTGTTCTGTCCTCTTAAGATTAACAAATGGATAGTGATCTGTAATCAGCCATATTGGCTTTACTGTATACTGGGAAATTTCTGATTTTCCTTGTATCCCAGCAGGAGTCAAGATATGTCCCCTAGCTCTCTTAAGCATTCAACATCTGACTATTTTGCAATTCAGTCTTGCAAAAATTCTAGGCAATGCTATGGTTTTTAACTGTCCTTAGCTGTGATTTGGGAGTTGCGACAGTTTTTATGCTTTCTTTATATGTAGTCTTTTACATGTTAAAGAGATCAACATAAGATTCAAAAACATCTGAAGCTTCAACAAGAGTAAACAAACTACCAATAAATGTTAAAAAAAAAGTTGCCTATAAGAAAATATATCAAGCACAAGTGAAAAGGAAAACATTACTATAGGAAAATGTATCCATCACAATCAGTGAAAAGGAAAATAATCAAAGATTTCTATATAACACACTAACTGGTTAGGCTAATGAGTGTGAAATGCAATTTGTATTCTACAGTCCAGAAACAAAAGGAGTCCCAAAGGAATGTGACATATTAATTTTTTGTTTTACATCTACTACTACCACAAAAAAAAACCCCAAAACCCAAACTGGTGTAACTTCTGTTGCTGTTCATTTATTATAACATGGACATGTGTGACAGAAAAGTGAGTGCATGGACAGGTATACGCATAAATGCATTCATGGCTTTAAAGCTTTTTCAGTGTTATTTGACATTTCAAACGGTATCCCTTAAAATTTATTTTATTTCACCTATTTTTTCATGTCTCAAGTTCATACCATGAAATGTGCTAAAGCTTTTTTTCATATTATTATTTTCCTGCTTTGACTGTCCTCTAAGTTTGATAATCTTTTTCTCCTATTATAGATTGCCTGCATCTCCTTTGGGCAGCAAGGTATTTTGATGTAGTATGTGATTTTTTGTTTTTCCTGCAATTCCTTATCTTCCACAGAGGAAATTTATTTTGTTTTTCTTTTTATCATTCAATTAAATGATTATTTTTCTCTGGAGGTAGATTTTTCTGCTTTTGACTTGACCTTATTTTTATGGCTGTGGCATATTTTTTGGCTGAGATTTGACTAAGATACTTTTCGTGTTGAGTCTTAAACCATCAGCACAAATATATTAAAGCACAAGAAGAAAAAGAAGCATAGTAACATTTGAAAAATAGTAAATAAAATGAGTAATCTATCCAGATATAATATTAAGCCTACAGGACGTATAATCTAGGGCCATATTTACTTGCAGGAATTTTATTTTCCTATGTCTCTGATAATCATGGTAGAGTTGTTTCAGTAGAATTTCTTGGAAGAAAACAGGAGACTTCAGCTCTTGACATATGATTGGCTTCAATCTTTCCTCCACTTGCTTCTAAAGACAAAAATTAACATTTCCTCTACCACAGAATATCACAGAAATAATTTATACTTATATTGTTACCTTAATCTCAGGTCATAGATATTAGTATTAGCACTGTCAATATAAGAATATCCAGTCTCTTTGGACAATTTTGCAAAATAGTGATGGAAAAGGGGACCTACCGTAGCTTGCTTTTTTTCCCCCCGTATGTCTATAGTAGTATTTCAATGTACTCCTTTGATATTTTTCCTACATTTTGCCATATAATAAGACTCAGTGAAACAACAATGGGTAAACTGCTTACTAGAACCAGCAGGAATACTCTCAATCTAAGTATCAAAATGTACCCTTCCCAGGCCTGAAGAGTAAACTAAACCAATGGCTGATCCTGGATTCACAGAGGAAGGGGAGGACTGGGTAAATAGCTGTGGATGGCTCTCTGCCAGGGAACACAGCACAATAACATGTATTAAACAGAACAAAACTACTAATGCCCAAGACAGGGGTGTGGTGATGGAAAGATTGTGTTAATACTTGAGACATGGGTGGAGTGGTGATGGTGGAAACATATACTGCTTGCTGTGCCGGTGTTATTTTCCAAACCAATGGCATATTCCCCTTTTCTGTGATGTTTTCCATCAAGAGGTGAAAACACATGGCAAGAATAGAAAGGTGGCGATAGTTCTAGTGAAAAGACCATCAGCCTGAGGCTAGGCTTGTCAGTCCCTGCAAGAGAGGATTATATACCATGCTTACCTCCGCTGCATGTGACCAGAGAGAGTGGAGAGCACAGTGAGTGTTTTATTCCTAACAGAGATCAAAACTCAGGCCTCTTGGGCTTTTGTCTACCTGACTACCTATAATCATGAACACTGTCTGCATTTCCCTGTTCAAAATAGTATTGTTGGAAAAGTCATCATAAATGAGAGAAGGAAAAGACATACTGCTGAACAGGCGTTGATCTTCTCTGTATTCAACAGCTACTGAAGTAGTTTCAAGGATGCTCAGGTGGACAGCAATGGCCAAAAGATTGTAACTGGCCAGTGCTGTCCAAGGCTGCCCTGACATGGGTCTATGCAGATTTGAGTCACCTAACAACTTTCTGGGCACTTGGGACACAGTTTTAAAGGAGATCACTGTCTGAAAAAAAGTGAGGATAGGTAAGTCCTGAAGCCATTTTATGTCTTTATCCACAGCCAAGTTGAAATATCTCTTGCTTTTCTGTTAGCATTGCTTCTTAGGCCTATGAAAAGACGGGGATAAATTAGAGTGATGATGAAAGACGTGTGCTGGGACAGCTGGAAACTAAAGCCCAGGAGAGGTAATGTATCATAGTGCTCTGTGATGCAGGGGGCATCTTTCTTGCAGCCCTTTTTGTTTCTAGCAAGTCAGAAAACAAAGGTCGATAAATTACAGGATTGGAACTTTTAAAGAAACATAATGGAGCCTAATGTGATGACATGCTCTCTACCTTACCAACCTGCTGGAAATACGTTCCCTCTTTTCAGTAGGGATATCCTTGAATATTACTTATAACCAGAGGGCCTCAGAAACGTGTAAGGGCAAATGGTCCTGGAGACCATTTCAGTTAGCTTCTCTAGTTATATCTTCAAGTGTCCTCCAAGAGCAAATCAAATGAAAAAACCAGTAAATTCATTCCTGAGGTCTCTGTAACAGAGACCTTTAAGAGAACAGTATAGATGCAGCCTCAGTCCTTAGTGTTTTATTTGTGCATCCTGCCCCAATTTGAGCAGCAAAGTGTCTTGCACAGATCTATACTAATCAGGCAAGATTTGGGGAAGGGCTAGGGGGAAGTTTTTGCTGTCCCCATGACTGGAACATTGCAATCTTTGTCCATAGTTTCTAAAGAATTAACATAAGTATGCATCATAATGTGAAAGGTTAACTGCATGCGTGCTTCTCCATTTAAAAACATTGGGAGGTGATTTCTCTCGAAAAGTCTTTTGTCATTGTGCTTGAAGAAAACTTTAAGGCATTTTTTTTGAAAGCACATTCTAGCTCAGTAACTAGAGGTTTATATAACCTGCAGTGAATGGAGTTGCACTTCAGGTCAGTATCATGTAAAGATGCTTTTTATGAGTTGCATATTTTTAAAAATTTTGTTTTGTTAAGACTGTGACTGGCAAAAAAAGGTGTAATGAGAAAGGATAAATATATACATAAAATGCCAGTTTTCTGTACATGTTCAAGCAGAAGAAAACAAGTGACTGTCAAAATAAGTTACAATTAATATAATGATATAATGTTCCTCTGACTGGGTAGGAACTTGTGTGTCTTATGTGATGTGTAAATAACTGCTTTACTGATTGCATGTGTGCAAAGTGACTTCTATGTGCCCACTCAGAGCTTCAGGTTTATAAAGAAAAAGAGAAAAGGAAAAAAGGAAAAAGATATTTTTTCTTAACACTGCATTTTAACTCTAGAGAATTTAATTTAATTTAATACTTCTTAATTTGGAAAACTGAAATTAGAGAGTAGCAGAATTTTTTTGGGGGTAGTAGTTTGTTGTAGAAGGTGGTACTGCAGTTGGATGAATGGTTGAAACAGATTGAATTTTTCCATTTCCACAGAGCTTCCTCCATTCCAAGCAAATATTATAACATTATGGAGTTTACAGTCTTCTTCTCCTACATATTCTACTGAAGGATGATTTGAAATGGGCTTTTGATTACTACTTTTTTAATACAAAAGAATTTCACAAAACAAATAACTGCCACCATGTTCCGCTTACAAGTAGTCAGAAGGCATAAGAAGTTGTACCACTCAGCCTTCTATACTGCTGAAAATAATGTGACTTTCAGAGTAGTGTTAGGAAAAAATGAATTAGTTGAGAAGCAGAGATTCTAGCCACAATCCTTGAGAGCAAGGTAGTATCATAAAACTTGTACGCACACACTCTTAATCTTCTGAGCCTCAACAATGCAGTTACAGACCTCGTGAATGTGATGGGAAAACAAGTCTAGTTACAAACTATGCAAACTTCCATTCATTGTTTGGTGAACATACCATATTTTGTACTTCCAATTTGGTTTTGCAATAGACAGAAATAAAAGCTACTCATTCATCCCCTTTTTTGGTTTATGGCAAATAAACTGAAAAACAAAACCTTATTGGTGCAATTCTTACAAATATACTTCATTATTTATTAAACTGTGATCAAGGCTGTAAATGTCTTTACACTTTTCAGTTTTCAAAATGGAGCCAAAAAGCCCATTTCTCTCAGCAATTTTCTTATTTCTGGGTAAAAACACAAAACAAATGAAACTAAACTTCTCCTCACTGCAAAACATGAACTTCTAGCGCTTTCTGAAAATATCTCCCAGTGACTTACTCATCTGACAGTGACGCATAGAGGTACCTCACAAAGCCTGCCTCCACCCCAAAGTTATCATGGCCAAAAGCCACCGTTACTTAGTTTGATTATATTCTCAGTCTGCAGCTGTGTCAACACACTGAACTCAAACTGAGCTCGCTAGCTCATATTAACTGTTTCTCTACCAACCGAGTAGAGACATATTATGTTCCCGTTTCTGTTTTGTGGGCAGAGGCATACCTTTTAGATCGGCTGACTGGTGCTCCGTACTCTTCATCTGTTATTATTTTTAGTCTAATAGATGAAGCCATTCTGATGACATAGTCAGGATTTTCCCTTGAGCATCATCCAGCTCAGGCTCTGGCTCTGAGAACAGTTGTTTCAATCACTTGAGCAAATTAATAGACAGAGATGCCTTACTCTCAAAAAAATTTTGTTCTTCTGGTATTTTTGTTTACTTTTATGCCAGTAAAAAAAAGAAACTAAGAGCAGTTTTACTTTGCAAAAAAAAAAAATTCCTTGGAGGTGGCACACTCTCATCTCCAGAATGTCAGTGCTTTCTTTCATACACTCAGAGAAGGTTGTATTATACATATCTCTCCTTTAAAAGGAGTCCTACATGTGTTCTCTTGAAATTGCCTATCTAGACAACAAAAATATTCCATGCTCTCCACACCTACCATGGAGACATTTAACATAAATATTGAAACCGTACTTCTACTGCTTGTTAGAGATGGCAGCTCTACTCAATTAAAAATGGAACTAAAATGGAAAGCAAGCCAAATGTAGTATTAGCAGAGAAGAGTTTTTTGATTTTCAGCTAAATGATTTTCACTTGTAGCCGATAAAACAATATCAGTATATATGTAAAAATGCTAACTGATAAGGACTGTGCTGAAGAGTTACTACTAGAGCTTATGTAGAATATGGCTTAATTGAGAGAGATCTGATATGTTTGTATTCACATTCACATTTTTCTGAAGTTCTGCAGTGTTTAAATCCAGGGATTTTATTTGGGCTAATCATTTGTTTTTGATGTTTATTCTTCTTTGCTGTTTTTACCATCTTCTTAGAAACATCCCTTTCTTTTCCAGATTGGTTGTTTCCATTCCAATAAACCCTGTTTTTTCCCTGTTTCTTCCTGATTCCCAGCCAACGAGACTTAGTTGTTTATGACTGTAATTTTATTTGTTAAAAGCATCTGTGATTACATCATCAGTGATGTCAGTGTAGTTCTGGGAATAGACTTTCTTAGTTTTAACAGTTCTGGCTGGAAGACTACATCTCTGTACACAAATTAAAAGTGCTAGAGAAGTATGGTATTTTTTAAAAGTTAAATTTTTCTAAATCAGAGAGTAATGGATCCAGAAAGCTGTAAATTCATTTAAAAATCTGGAAGATATTTTCTCCCTAGTTTCACTTAGGTCAAAACTGGGTCTAAACTACATACATACAAAAAAAAACCCCAAACAAACACCACCCCACCCCACCCCCCCAAAAAAACCCAACACCTTCCCAAGTAGAGAGATCTCTGTTTCACGGTAGAGCTGTTGAAAAATTTCCTGTTCTATTTCATGTTTTTCTTAGAATCAAGAGCTTCATGTAGGTAAGAGCTGCATTTGTTAATTTTCTAAGAAGCAGCTGCACACTGAGACAGAAATGCTGCCTGTAGGAGGAGGGAGGCAAAAGAGAGCAATAACATTTATTTCCCCCAGGAAATATTTAAAAAATAAAATCGTTTTGGTGGATCTCTTACACTTCATTAAATTTAAATTAGGGGAAAAAAGTTTCAACAACTGCAGTGACTGGCCATCTGTCCAAATAACAGCTAGGAATAAAAATGCACTGACCCTTTCCCATCTGTATTTGTCAATGGTTTGGGAGAAGTACATAATGCTGTCTCTCTGATCAACGCTGAATGTTCAATCCATTTTCATTTACATAAGCTTTGGGGGCAAATTCATGCTGTTAAATAATTATTTAGCCACAGAGTCCATTATTTAATTATTTTTTGTAAGCGACTGGGTTTTTCTATAATATTCATTTTAATAATTTGACTTAAAAATTAACAAACAAAACAGGGTAAATGAGTATTTGTATCTATCATAAGAATTTATCCAACAAATAGGAAAAAAGGTACACACAATGAGCGTGTATATTGCTCTCTGAAGTGACTTACCACAAGGAACAAAATAGACAAATCAGTCATCTGGACTTCATATTCCACCCCCTCAATAAATCTTCCTCATTTAGCTGATTAGCTGACATAGATTCAAGTCCATTATAAGTGTGGAGGGTGGTACAAACTATCCCTTGCCAGTTTCCAAGAAATTAGCAATACATTTCTATGCCCATGACACACAAGAGCTAAGGCATCACTAGTGTTAAATACACTGTAAACAAAACATGTGGGTGCTGGGTTGTTGGAAGATCCCAAAATGTCTTTTACAGTCATGGTGTGAAAAGAGAGCTTTGGCTATCAGTGTATTAGTTCCTTCACAGCTCAACACCATGTTGCTGTGAATTTCAGGGTTAGGCTGACCCTTTGTAAACACAGACTGGATGATATTTCATTGCCAGCAAGAACTACTAAAACCAGTTAGTATATTAGGGCATTATGATCTGCATGTACTTTTGAGTCTAAAGAGCACTAACTCACGGTTGCCTGAAAGCAATCAAAATCAGCTTGCCAGCGTTGGAACTGGATTAGAATATTGGTAAAAACTGATAAGCACACTCGGGAGAAGAAAAAGGAAAAAAAAAAAAGAGTATTTTTGTGGAAAAATTTCTTGTGAAAATGTCATCTGCTTGTGAAAGCACAGCAGGTTTTTTGCCAGATTTTTATTATTATTTATTTATTTCCTCATTCAGTCCAGATCATATATGGAATTTGAATGAAAAGAAGGGGTTGGGACAGAGGAAAATAATAGGAAATTATTGCAACCAAATTAAATAACAAATGAGAACTAAGATATGTACTTCAATTTTTGACCACTTCTGCAAAATAAATAAAGCAGTTCCAGAAAAATTCTGTTAACAGTATATACTAATGGTTGATGGATAAAAACATAAAGTTACACCATTAGAGATTTGATCTATAATTCTCTAGGGTATGCTGAAATACAAGAAGTGTAGGGCATTCTGTGGTAGAAGTAAAGGCTGAGAAAAAAAACACCAAGGCTTCAGATATTATCAGTTGAACTGATTTAAATTTGTACCTGCTGAAAACTTAATGTCTGATAAGAATTCAGATTTTCTGCTAGTTAATGTTGTTTGAATCTGGATTTTCATTTCACATCTATCATCTCTAATTAGAAATGGAAACTGCAAAGATACATACCTCAGATATTTTGTAGCCGAAGGAAATAAGCTCTAGATATATACTTTCTTTATTTTGATTTTTCACATTTTGTCCCATTATTAACAGATGTAACTATATTGATTAAGCAACAGATTGAAAAAGTTGTACTCACTGGAATTCTCTAGTGAGCCAACGCAACCATGAGCTGGGCTAGGTTGTGTGGCAATGTCAAGTTGATGGCTATGTCTCTAGGTAGCTGACGAATGTAATCCAATGTCTTTATTATATAGGTAATGCAAGTGGTCACTCTGAGTGTGAAAATAAAATAAAACCTAAATGAAAATGAGAAAAAAAAACCCCAAGCATTCATTTTCATAACTTCCTCTGAGAGGTAGAACCAATTCCCTGGGCAACTTCAGAATTCTTTTCCTGTTGACAAAAAAATGCTCTATGTTGCGCCTATGCAAAAATATATAAAAGTAACCACCCAAAAAAAAAGGATGACTGCACTAAAGTCTAAAGTTTCCTGTTAGGGGTAATTTGCTTGACTTGGACTAGAAAGATTTGGAGGGAGGGTTGTTGTTTGGGGTTTGGTTTTAGTTTGTTTTTTTTCTTAACAAGGAATAAAGCAAATAAATACAGCTGTAAAGCAGCTAATTTTTCATTCATTGTATATTATTTTCTATTATTTTTAGCATGTACCACTCTTGCTGTGAGCTAATCAGGCATGTAAATTTTTTAGTTCAAATTACTTTAGATTATATGCGATACATCTAATTTTTTCTTTGAAGCTTCACATTAGTTTCTAAACATGTTCATTACTTGAACTTTTTACAGGAAACGACAGAGAGATGAACCTTAGGGAAAAATTAATTACTCATTTTAGCAAAACAAAAATACCTGGGTATCCATGAGTTAAACTGAATCTAATCATATCTGTTTGTACAGGGTGTTACTAGTTGTACTAGTGTTTAGTAATGTCACATTGTCCTGCATTTTGAAACTCTTATTTAGGACACACTTCATGGGGAAATCCTATTATGAGTTCACTGGTAAAACTTCCATTTACTTAACTGAGTCGAGGATTTCAACATCTGTGTGAAAAAAAATTCCATCAGCTCTTTAAGAGCTAAAAGATGCTTTAGTTTCCACCTAAAGAGAAAAAATAAAAGGACTTTCTTGAGAAGAATCAAAATACTTGTGAAAATTGCGTATGATTGTAAAACTTGAATGATCCAAACAGTCTCCATTTTTATAATAATGTTTTATACTATGAGCTCACTTGATGCTACATTTATCTGGCTAAAATTACCATGATAGAAATAGTCTTACAACTAACAACCTATGTCCATCCAACAGAGCTTTGCGCTCCCAGTGACTAATTTACAGGAAAGCCTCTTCCCACTCAGCATCATCCCTTGATTTATTCAAGGCCCACAAGGCCAGAGGTAGTGCATGAGTGTTTCGTTTTTAAAAGTGTTTGCTAACTCTCCATACCTAGTCTAAATATTTTTGAACTTTAAAACTGTAAACATTTATTAAGTCTTTAAAAAACATAGTTATGCCTTCAGGAAAATAATTACCTGTTTCACTAAATCTGACACAATCAAATGAAACTCAGTGCAGCACAGAAAGCCCTTGAGGTACCCAAACTATAAACATCACTCTATGTGCAACTGGGAAACAATTTTTCAGTTAGTATCAAAGTTACTTAAAAGGACTTAGCCTATCACTAAAATAAATCAGACGCATGTTAATTTTATCTTTGCCATACTAGGACTAGAATATGAACTACAGAAAGGAGCAAAAAAATTGTTTTGATGAGTAAATGAATATTGGGACAGAAAAATTATATTGGGAGTACTTTTATATGATGCCATGGTATCACTTTTGCAAAGTGACTTCTGCTGGAGGGACATTTTCAGATAAAGCATATAAATTAGGATGCCCCCAAGGCATAGTTTTTAATTCTATGTGAAACCAAGAAAGCATTATATGTCCAAAAGGAGTCTGTAGGGACAAACAGGCTCATGCTTAGTTAAGGGGAAACTGCCATAGGGAGGGAGGTTAGACACATGATCTTGATACCCAGCAGGGAAGCTGGGCTGATATCACTGGTAATAAAAACCCATCAAACTCAGCATGTAGTTCAGCTGTTGGTTGGAAATGCTAAGTGACACTGACAAAAAATGTTCTAAGGGTCATCTGCAGAATTGTTCAAAGCCAGATGTGACCTCTTTTAACTTGCTGTATCAAAGTTAAAGAAAGTAATGTGAAGAACAGTAATCATTTGCCACAATAAAAGAGAATTTAAGAAGAAAAGATGATGGAAATCTGTCTACATATGAGACCATTAGTGTGTTCTCAGTTATAGTTAACTGAGTAAAGGTAACCTAGCCAAAACGCAGACTCTGACCTCTGCACTCACACTTCAGGGAGAAATGTACTGAAAAGTACAGTTTTTTTTTTAAAAAAAAATATTTAAAATTGGAGCTCCTGCTGATAGATTCCATAACAATTCTGGATTAAAATGTTAGCTGATACTACTCAAGTCCTACTCTGATAGTTGTCCAAAGCGACTGCTTTAAGATTGGGATGAAAAAGAGCAGCAAAGCAAATAAGCAATGGAAAATCTGAGAAATAATCCCACTTTAATTAGATGACTTCATATCTGAAACAGAAAATCCAGTGGGGCTATTGCAACCACTCCTGAAGAATTTGCATTCTTTTCTGACACACTCCTTTGTGTTTCTATGAAGCAATTTCATTTGGAATCTTTCCAGAGTTTATTTGGCTTTAAAATCAATTAATATTGCTTTTTCTGCTAATATTGCTCTTGCTTTCTTTTCTCTTTGTCTATTTTTCTGCCTCCATTCTGTTCTTTCTCTTCTCCTTTCACGTTTAGCTGGAAGACTATAGACCCAAAATAGGTACTTTTGCATTTTCTTTGCCAGAAACATTGTGTCACGTATTAAAAGAATCAGTTTTGACTCCCAGTTCTTCATTTCTCCAGAGATAAGGTTAAGTAGCCGCAGAGTAATTTAATATGCCTGGACTGTTTGAAATCAAGGATTTATTCTAGTGTTTCATTTTGTAGCCATAAACACTACTAGTTTTGACAAATTGTTTTTAAGAAGTGAAAGAATAACAGATGTCTTGCAGCCCTCACCACCAGCAGCTAATTTGGCTAGCAGAGTCAACACTATAAAATCCCTTTGTGTCTATAATTATCTCATTTATGTGATTACTGGCATGGTCTGGCCAACCTTACCAAAGTCAATCATAAGAGCTGGGCACAACCTAATGGAAATGCTAATGAAAAGTCAGCCTTTGCTAATGTAACTTCTGTCAGTCTCCAGAAATAACTTGAGTGTTATTGACTGTAAAAGCTGGGGAACATGAGCAGCCTCTATGATGCTTAAGTCTGGCTGAACTGAAAACTGCTAGCTTTTTTGGAGTCCATATAGATATTGCTGGTAGGTCTTCATGGTTGTCAGAGGTGTGATTATGTAAATGTATCTGAGTCAGGGTGCAGAAAACTATATGGACAGCTGAAATACTAGCATCAGACCCTGGCGTAAATACTTGTGTTGCTGGATCCATTATCTGCAATGGCTAAAATAGTATTGGAATCTGACAGTCTGATGCCAGGTTAGATTGGTTCATAAGAGCTGTGAAGTCGTACCTTTCCTGGCAATAAAGTCTCCTGTGTATTTTCCATTGCATGCCAGTCTCACCATTCCTCCTACTCTCCTTTTGTAGGCGATTCACATATAGTCAGTCAGGTATTGAAGAAAGGTAGTTGTATTAGCTGAAAGGCTACCTGCTCCTTGTGTCCAATGCAGCTTTGTACCAAGGCATAAAGCCCCAATCTACTGTAGAAGGCAATGTTAATGACCTTCCAGATTCTTGTTTCCCCTGCAATGCCTGGCACTGCTTTCCAGCATAAGTGCAAAGTGCCTTTTGTATGCAATCTTTTCTTGCATCTACCACCATTTCCTCCGTTCCATAATTTGAAATGGTATGGCCCGCACAAAAGTTTCTCCGTGCCTTGTGAATGGCAGTGACCATACTGCTTAGGGCAGGGTTGTGTAACTGCAGCCTTGCCACATCCCACTTTCAGATTGCCTAAGTCCTTCATGTGAAAAAAGAAGTTTGATTTTTGTTAGTTATCTCTTTTTGCTCTTTCTGATCAGACCAGTTTAGTCTATTCTGTCCATGTTTTTCTCTTCATTCTTTTTTCTGTTGCTTGTTGATGGCCTTAGCAGTTATGCTCTTCTTTGATGTGTTTACCAACAAGGACCTGAAATGGAAGGGGCTGAGTAGTGGAGGTAAAATATTTCTGGAGGTGAAAGTTCCCTCAATATAATTCAGTCTATGCTATGTCTCTCCTTTGCTCCCACAACAGTTGAAATCAAAAGCGACAAAGACAAAGCATTTATAGAACACCATGAGAAAGTAGAAGCAATTTGGGCTTTCCAGAGAGAAAGAAGAAGCAGAGTAGCCTTTGTCTGGAATACATAATGACTTACTTAATTCCTGTGCCTTTTCTTTTTGAGAGTTTTTCAGGAAAATAAGAGGAACAGACATCCCCAATAAGACATAGTAGATGGAGCCTGTGTACCAAATAATCACTCAATGGATAATTACACTGTTTCGTAGTGTTGGACTTGTCAAGTAACTTTGCAAAATGGAAGAAAAACATGAAAGAAAATAAAAGTTACTTTATTTATTCATTTTTTACAAGTGTTTTGATATGTTTCTCTGGAAATCAGTCCTAGTATCCTAGGAATTAAACCTGTGGAAGGGTGTTTGGTAGAACCAGGTGTTAACAAACATGTTTCAAAAAGGGCATTAAGGAAAATTAGAAGCCTGAGCTGTGCTGAGCTGTATTTTCAGGCCTGAAACTGGTAAGTGTTTTCTACAGCTGGCACTTGGCTCTCAGCTGTCCAAAGCATCACTGAAACGTGAGTTGGAACATTGTGGAATAGCACTGGGAAAACTGAAATGTGAGTTGGAACATTGTGGAATAGCACTGGGAAAACTGAACTGTAACTTTACAGCTACTATACTGTGTTGCTAGGGCTACAGTGACAATGCAATGGTGCACAGTGGACACCTCAGTGCAGGACAAGGGACTGAAATTTGCTCTGGACTTAGTACGGTGAGGTGGTCTTTGAGCAACACTGCAGGCACTATTGTGTATCGTGTAACTGTGAGATAGCAAAAGGCTTTTACGATGCCAGCTAGCATCAGTATAGACAAAGTTTATAGTGATTCACAGCATCCATTTAATCCCAGTGTATGTAAATACAGTGTTACACATAAAATGAATGTATAGAAGGCAGCTTTCTCACTAGTACCTGTTCAATATCAATGTTCATGTGGGGAATAGTGATAAACTATCAATATGCTGCTTTATTCAACAGCATTCAACTTGCCTGGTGCATCACTTATGGACAGGATCTCCCTTTCAAATACTTACAATCTTATTAAAAGGCGAAGTGTAAGGGAGTGAGGTGTGGCTGAGGGGGCAAATGAGGGAGAGGAAAGGGGTCTTTTATGGGGCCATACACATGGCTGTTTGTGTGCCATGGTAATTCAGAGGCTGTTATTGTCAAGAACAAATAAATAAATACGTACGCAAATCTGCCTAGGTGTTTCAGTTTCAGCATTCTCAAAGTCCCATCAATGCAAAATTAACATGAGTGAAAACACATTTCTCTCCATCTCCGTTTCATAATTTTAAAATCTCCTTATAGGTCACCTCAGCGCTTCCTCTTACACTATGCTGTTGTCGAGAAAAATTATGAAAACAACATGATGTTAAAACAATCATAGAATCATAGAATGGTTTGGGTTGGAACAACAATAATCACTGTTATTCCTGGAGCACTAAGAATAACAGCGTTTATTGTCCTTGTGCTGACATTGTTTCTCTGTTACTGTTCTGACTTAATGCTTTGTGCTTTTGCTGCTCCCACCCCAGTGAGCTTTCAGTGCACGTTTAGTTACTAACCCTTTAAGGGCCAGAAGCCCTTATTTGTTGTTGCAAAATCTAATGCAATGTAAAATGAGGTAAAATACAAACTCTTTTCGGATCCCAGTGATAAAGAGGTCTTCAGGGGGTGCCTCACATTGGGCAAACTGCAGACAGATGGAAATTGGATGTAATGAGAGTTACTCCAGGGGAGAGTCTGTCAAAAATAGGAAGAGGAAGAAGGAAATACATTTGAGAGAGGGAAGTTTCCAGACTGCACAATGTGCTTTATATGGATAAATAGGTGGAAGTAAGACTGTCCTAGCTTAGAAAAGAAGTTGATAGAAACCTGCAGTCAGAGAAAAATTCACTCTTAGACACGGTACACAGGAGAAAGGGATGCTAGAACAATAGGTAATTTTCTTTCTGTCAGCCTCTCTAATGAGCATGAGAATAACAATCCAATCACACTTATAGAACAATATAAATGAGTGACTTCCAGAAAAGAAGACGTTCTTCCTTTTCTCAAAGGCAGGAGCTATCAAATACACTCATCTCAAAGTTAAGAGAAATCTCTGCAGAGACAAAGTGTTTGTTATTACTAGCACTGATACCTCTGAGGTACTGGCAGCGTGGAACAGATCCTGTTACTGCCTCTCTTTTCATCCCCTGGCTTCAGCTGGTGCATGGCTCTGAGCCCCCTTTTCCCCCTTTTTTCATTTTATTATCTAATGGACTAGTTACTGTACATTTATGTAAAATACTGTTAAAAACATAGGATGAAGGTAATTCAAAATACCTGCATCAGTTCGGGCCCAGCAAATCAGAGTTTGCACTATTCCCTATTTCCTGTTTATTTACTTTTATGAAAATTCCTTTGCTTTGATTCCTGCCAGCTGTGCAAAAATCTACACTTTTTAGCTCCATATATTTTTACAGATCAAAACTTATGGGTCAGGTTCGTACAGATTCTCACATAGAGCTGTGAAATGCTTGTTATTTCATATGCTTAAAACTTTTGACTTTTCGTACTGTTTAGAGATTAGCTTTGTCGGAGGGAAGGGGTTGTAGATTAAAGGCTATTGGTGCCTATGTACCGCTGTGGGTAGAAACGTCAGACTAACTTAAAAGTATGTGATCAGGTTGTCCTCTAGTGGCTGCCCAAGAGAAGATCTAACCATAAATTTCACAACAAATGTTGCTGCAATGGAAATTAGTGTAAGTCCTTGCAACTTTTACTTCTGCAAGGATTTGATAACCAGATCTCAATATTATCACTCTCTGTGTGATTTCCATTCTAGTGGCAGACCCTGAAAGCCTTTTTCTTATCTCTTCCTGAATTATGCCTTGCAATAACATCCTGAATTATGCTTCTGGAGGGTCTTTATGGGTAGAAAAAACAATTCCACACCTCTAGGCTTTTTTTGCAAGGAGGAAACAACCCTCTTCCGACATTCTATTTTCCTGTTATACTGCTACCCTCTGTGCCACTGATTTCAGTGCTTTGGCCCCCACTACCTCTCTATGGTAGTGAATGAGAGTCTTGTATCCACTGAGGAGCTGTCTGGCAGGGCTTTTGACTCTTCTACTGACCTGAGAGACATCTTAGACTCTGAGATTTATTGAGAACAATGAGTTTTCTGAACACACTGACATTGGTATTCAGACCACTTTAATAATTTGTATTAAATTATGTAATAGAGCTCTTTTACTCTGTTATTTTAAAATGGAAGCTCCACATAGAAGACAAATAGAAATAGAAAAAGAAACCACACGTTTCTGAAAATAAAATATTTATTCATAAGTGCATGTTCAAATTGCACACCAAAACACCCACAGGACTGAGATTTCTGAAGGCAGCTGAGTAATCTCTCTCAGTGGGACTTACGGAGCTTATGAGGCATCCACTGGCCAGTTAGTAACACCTGTCATCAGAAGAATGGAAGCTGAATCAGGCATCAGACAGGCTGCAAGGCCTAGATTTTCAAGGTTTTTTTCCAGTATGTGAATCTACCTGTTATTCAAGCCACAGTTAAGACTTCTCATTGTAAAACAAAGGCAGCAATAAAAGTATTTCATCAGTGTTCTCAAAAGGAAGTTAGGATGCATAGTTTCTCATCCAACAATGTACTTCTTATCTCTGTTTCACAAATGGTGACTACTGAGGCAGAGAGCAGTTAACTGAGTTGCACAAGATCACACCTCAAATCCCCACAGTGGATGAACGAATGCACTGCTCAGTCCTGTGTCCTCTGGACCACTGGTTGTCCTTCCCCAGACAAGGAAAGCTTATGTGTTGGTGCTAATTTGTAAACAGAATAAAAGTAACACTACAACAACCAGTGGTTAGTGTACAAACATATTCTATGTGACACTGCAAGGTTAATGCTAATAATAGTTGGAGGATGGATCTATGAAGCCATAGTACAGTGCAAAGCCGAGAAAAAATATCAACTGAAAAACAAATTCAAGATTCCTCTGAGCCAACAAGTAACATGAGAGCAAAAGTTAGTTATATTATTTACATTTAAACAGGACTGTGCCCACCAAGAAGGCAGCATTACTAGGAAGCAGAAAGTGTCTAGCAATGGAGAATGTCCTCTAGTCACTGAACATTATTCCACAAATAAGCCAAAAGTACTGGAAATCTAGCTATTTATTCCTTTTTGCAGAATCAGCAGTCATGTACATCCACGCATATAAGAGTAACATAAGGTTTTAATCTTTCCTGTTGTAATGAGGATCTATAGTTATTGCTTTCACTAAAGCATGTTGCATTTTTTAGAAGATAACTTCCAAATTCCCCAAACATATTCACAGAAAAACATCTATAGTCATGCATATTTATAGGATGCTACAGGAGGCAGATTGCTCCATCTGACGTCAGCAGGCAGCATAGTTTAACTTTAATAACCCCACGGTACCTCCTGACTGCTGCTTAGCTATTACTCTGCTCCTGCCAGTTACGTCTTTCTTGCACTTTGCTCTCTCTTAACTTCAGCAGCTGGGCCTGCATTAGAGTTCAGGCCTAAGGGAACGCAAAAAGAGTTTGAACATTTAGTAATAGTGTTGAGAATTCCTACAGATAAAAATTTTCCCTCCTCCAGCTCATGATCTGGGGTGTTAGATAGCTCCTTACGCCCTGTACATGACATTGCTTCCAGCTGGCACTGTCACAACATGATCGTCACTCTCTCCTGAGAGTACAGGATCTGCAAGATAACAAAACTAGTAATGGATTTCAAGCCATTACCCTCCTACTAAACAATCTAAAAAACAAGTCTAGGAGAAGGGGTTTTTTTTTCTTCTGTTCCCTGCCCCCCCTCTCCTCCCCAATACATTTTGCTGCAATTGGAAGAAACAGTTTGTCTCCTTGAAAGCAAAGAACAAATAAGAATTACTGGTGATCTTCTCTTGTTTTAAAGGTTCACAGACTGATAGACAAAAGAATATAGAAAATCATCATAGAGGTGGTATAAAGTTTAGTGCAATTGCATATGTATAGAGAAATAGAACACATGAAAATGAAGCTTTTAAAAATCTACAGTACTCTGAGATCTGTCCAAACTATGAATTTACAGACACAAAAAAGAAGCTGTACTGCAAAAGATACACTATGAAGGTCCACAAAAGCTTTAACAGCATAAGGCCGGATTAAGAAACCTGGTTGGAACACTTCTACCTATACTGGTTTTCAGTTTAAAAAACAACTTTTCAATAAAATTAAGTTTCCTTTGAAAAACACCTGGTTTTGTGGGAAAGGATCTCTTTCCATCAAAATAAAGTGCATGAATACTGAAAAGCTGATAGACATAGACTAATAGGTTACATATCGGAAAATAATACCTTTGGAACAGTTGCAGGCTTTGTGTCTTACTGTCCCCAGCCTATGTGGGGCAGTTTCCCAGCTGGACTTCAATTCTAGTGTGACATTATGGCCAGAGATTCCCATAATATCAAATGATAGATTAGCAAGACAAGAGATCATCATGACATATGGTTAATGGGAACTGGTCCATAGGTGAGAACAGGGGCAATGAAACATTTAAACTACAATGTCTTCATCCATTTGGGCAAAGGAGAAACTGATACAATGAAATATAATGGATAATATTTTAAGATCTTATGTTTGGGTCAGTTAAAAGAATTGCATTTTATGCTAGGTAGTTTTTGAAATGAGGTACAGTTTTATATAAACTTGTTTTATTAGTACAACAAAACTACTCATCTGTTGCAGAAAATGAAACCTCTAGGGTAGCTGTTGGAAAATGTAAGTTTTGCTGAACTGGCAGAAACTAGAAGTTGGACAAGCTAGTCCAAAAACCATGAAGAATAAACTTGTCATTGCACATGAAATAAATCAATGTACTGTTGAAAGGCGTAATGTAGCTATTAGTGAGTCACTTAGTGACTACCACTTGGGAAAAGTAACCAGAGGGAATGAAAATATATTTATGCCAGTTAATTCTTGCAAAAAAATTTATGAATCTTTTGTAAGGCTGTACTCTCCCAAATGCTTTTTTTTCTCGTACTTAAAATGACTTTTCCTAATAATCTAGTATTGTTGGCAGCAGAAGGAAAAAACAGAGAGAATATTTGATATCAGAAGCTTCAAGTTTTAAATCCAGTTTTAACAATTTTCAGAAGCAGATGAGAAAATATCTAATACTTAAACTCACAAAATAATTACCAATGTTCTCATATCCAGATGATGTTGTGAATGACTGGCTTCCATATCTGAAAATGCAATTTTGTTATAGAAACAAGATATCTTCTGTCTACAAAATGTTTTTTTACTTTGTATTTGTATTCAAAAATATTCTACAGTGTCATAGTAAAGGACCTTTTGGATGGTAAAAATAGTTTGTTTAGAAAATTGGAAGAGAGTGTTAAAGATAGCGTAAACTGTTCAAAATATTGGTATTGGCCAGATATTCACAGAAATTGAAATTTTACAATTGTAGGAACCCAAAAAGGATAAAGAAATGTTAGTGAAATGAGTCAGCTTTAAGTTAGAGGTCTACAAAGCTGTGAGGCACACAGAGAATATGAACAGGAAACAATTATTTATTATTATTTATTATTATCTCTCCTATGGGGAAAGGCTGAAGGAGCTGGGGCTGTTTAGCCTGAGGAAGAGAAGGCTGAGACGGGATCTCATTAACACTTACAAATATCTCAAAGGTGGGTGTCGAGAGGATGGGGCCAGACTCTTTTCAGTGGTGCCCAGTGACAGGACAAGGGGCAACGGGCACGAACTGGAACACAGGAAGTTCCATCTAAATATGAAGAAAAACTTCTTCACTGTGAGGGTGACAGAGCCCTGGCACAGGCTGCCCAGGGAGGGTGTGGAGTCTTCTTCTCTGGAGATATTCAAAACCCGCCCAGACGCGGTCCTGTGCAGCCTGCTCTAGGTGACCCTGCTCTGGCAGGGGGGTTGGACTAGATGATCTCCAGAGGTCCCTTCCAACCCCTACCATTCTGTGATTCTGTGATTTCTAAGAATAAAACATCCTCAGGAACATCAAGTGAAAATGATGTCAGGTGGTACAGTCAAGACAATCAAAATGAGATTTTTTTTTCATTAGATATGTAAACTGGAGCAAAGTACTGTAAGATATTGTGGATACTAAAACATGAATTCAAGAAATTACATCAATTCAAGAAAATAAGAATCTATCCAGCACTAGTAAGCACACAGCTATGATCAGTCGTGCGGGAAGTGCCTCTAATGCAGATTGATGAAAGCTGGAAAGTCATTCCTCTGAAGCGCTATTATCATATGCTTACTTGTTCTTATAGTCTTTCCATAAGTGTCTGCTTCTGGTCCCTGTCAGGTTGAGGGTGCTAGGCATGGTGGACTTCTGGTCTGCTCTATGAAGGATGTCCTTATAATCCTGCTCCCCACATGTTCTATTTAAACAGCAGCCGACAAGTTTGGAATTGGAACCAAAGCCTCCTAGCTGAGGAAAGCTATTGATTTATCCTTTATAAAATGCTACATATTGCTTCAGGAAAATTATTTATAACAGTTAGTAATGATTTATTTTCTAATAATATTATTATTAAGGACTCTAAAAGCCACATCTTAAGTGACTTTGTTGCAATTTAATCCCTCCAAAATAACTTCAAGAGTATCTATTAAACGGTGGTGCCTTGTGCCAGAAACTTCAGTAGTGTGACTTATCCTAGTATATCAATTCAATTGCTGCTACTCAAGATCACTGCTCCTTTTTTCATCAGTTAAGAACTAATTCAAAAGTGAGGGAAGTCACAAGTTCTCAATGACACTTTAAAGATATATTTTTCCTAAATCACATTTATTTAATGTACTATTAATTAATGATGTAAAAATGTCACTAAAATTAAAGGGAGTACTTTAAAGTCATAAAATAATAGGAAATGCAGCGTTATAAATGAATTTTCTCCTGATCTGTTTCAGCCTACTAGGATAAGGCCAATTCTGAAACCTTCTTATGAGTCATTTAGCTGATGGAAGATAATAATTGCTTCAGCCACTATGGTTTACCCGATCAATCCAAATACATCTGATACAGCAGACTGCAAAGTTTTATTCACCACCATTTGAAGTGATTATGTTAATCTAGAAATAGCAAAGCAGTTTGTTGAAGAACTGGTAAAAAAGTACCTGTTTTGTTTTGGTTTTTTTTTAATGACATTCAAACAAGGAAAGGCCCATTTTTCTTTCTCTTTTTAGAAAGCTGACCACTTTGTGCTTGCCCATTTCTCTTTACAATTGTGAGGCAATAATTATTGAGGGTTTGGGGTTTTTTTTAATTAATTTCCAAGGTAGCTGAAATTGGGATTCAACAACAAGTGCAACTCCTTTCTCAGTTAGATTTTGCATTTTTAAGCTTCTGGAATCCTGAGCTGACTCTACAGCCTTAGAAATCTTTAGCAATTAAGAAATCTAGCTCCTGTGCTTCACATCATCCCTTCTTGGTGTACATCCTAGAATTTCTACGAACCAAGGTCTCATTTTCAGGTGAAGAAACCTGGAAGCAACTTGGATATCAAATTGAGTAATACATGGGTGACAGGTGGTTCAGGTAGTGAGTTTAGTGTAGACCAATAAAATGTTATTTTAATTTTTGAAAATGAAGTCTCCTACGTTGCACTATACTTTAAAGAAAGGCGCTCATTTTCTTTATAGAGTAACTCAGAAATGTCATTGTTTATTCTGAGAGTTTGGCTTAGTTTTTGATTGTACAAACCCAAGTAAATAAAAGTTTGACTAGGATACTTTTACTCAGGACAGTATACAAAAAGCACATACTTCTTTTCTATAAACTATATAACAAGTTGTAAAATAAAACATAAAACCTGTCTGGAACTTAAGTTTAAGCCAGTGCTTAAATGTTATGTTATATTTGTATGAATTAGGCATTAGTAAATATGATCACATATAAAAAAGATTATTACATTTGGTTCAAGTATCAGTGAACTGTACTGTTTTGCTCTGTTATGTTAATATCTGCTTACAGGATTTTAATAGTTTTCAGCCCAGAAAGCTTATTGCCATGTTGCAATGGCTGAAAAGCAGTCCAGTATTCCGTTAATTTGATACCAAGAGAATATCGTAAGTTTGCTCTGGTCAATTTTCAGAAAGAAGTGAAACCATTTTGCACATATTTTGAAAATAAATATTTGTATTATCCAGTGCACTGTAAAACTGTATTAACCAGAATTAACTTGATAAGCCAAAAATAAATGATACCTGAGTGGTTTAAGTAATGTCCAGAGAAGAGGAACACTCTTGGTTATTTTCTTCACTCAGCTTAAACACTGTGTATAATTCACATCTTTTCTCTGATTTCATACTGTATTCTTTTTTCCATAACAAGTGATTTATTTCACACTCTAATTGCCCATGAAATTTCATTTTCATTTAAAAAATCAATTTAATTAGATCTGTAGCAGTACAATGAAACACCTTAAACGATTCTGTTTGTTAATCTTTCATTTTCATATTTCAAATAAAACAGCACAGTTAATTTTGTTTTATTTTTTCTTTTCCTTGTCTTTCAAATATAATAAAACCTGTTCTTTGAGGGGAGGTCGGAATGGTCAAGGGAGAATGAAACTTAGCATGCTATGTCATATCCTGGAGAAAAAAGTCAGTCAAGAAAATTAGGGGGTTATAATGGATAAGCCTGAAGACTTTTAACTATAGTTATAATATACAGCATATCAAGCAGAGAGATCATGATCTCTGCAAAAAGCTCTCCAGTAATATCGTGAACATAAAGAGGAACAAGAGCAACTGATTGGCACTTTGTTACTTGAATGGTGGCCCCACTGATGAGGCAGAAAGGCCATTAAGGACAATTTTTACACTATCTAAAATCTACCAGATGTAAACTTAAAACTGTGAAAGTTATAATGCATTAAAAAAAAAAAAAAAGTGCCCATATTCGGGAAGCAATGCCTTTCCTAGGCATATGACTTACATATACTTCTTCCTTTTTATTGCTTGCCCAGTATGCTTTTCATCATAACGTCTCCTTTATTCTCTTACAAACCAAAGAATCATCTTCATTTATATGCAATATGAGCCTACTGCCACAATATAAATGTGTTGCATGAAAAATTAAAAATATTATTTTTTACACTCCATCAAGATGAAAAGTGAGCCTTCATTCTCATTTGCAGTTCTGCTTCTACACTGTCATCCTTCTTGTATTGTACCGCAGGACATGATCGCTAATAGACAGCCAAATTCCTACAGACCTTAAATTACCTCAGCTGTACTCTGAGCTTGAATCCACATGACAGCAAATACAGAAGAATTTTCAAAGGTGAGCTAAGTCGGTCGCTGTGCTTCACTGGGAATAAACTTCTTTGATCTAATGTCAGAACAATAGAGAAAAGGAATGTATGGGATGGTTTATCTTTCCACACAAGGCTCTTAAAAGCTGAAGGAGCCATTATTTGTTTTGGAAGTTGAGAAATCCAAAAGTGACTCTTTCCATGCAGTCTACCAATCTTTTAAAAACTAAAATAAAATGCCTGTTAGATGTATATCTCTTGGATCTTTTGTCCACTTAGTTGTTTGATTTTGCTGGGGCAATACTGAAGTCCACATTTGTGTTTGCAGAGAAGTGAGGTTAACTTTCAAGTTGGCTGAAGTCCTGGCTCTGCTGAGCACTCTGTTTTGTAATTTGAAGGTTAAATTCTTCTCAGAGAGCCTTGCTGGAGTTAGTGTTCTCACTCCCAATAACTGTAGGAGCTGCCTGACCTTTATAAGTGCAAGTCAATATTCGCACTGTCAGAAGGAGCATCGTGGAGAGTAATCTTCACAATCATGAGGAGAAGCACTTTGCCACAGGCAGATCATGACCAGCGAAGAGGAATCAGTGAACAGTCAGATAAAGCTGTTTTAACTGGATTCAAAGAGCCTCTTTTACACAGCTTCAGGTTCTATTCAAAAGTCTGCAGACCTGCAGTATCCACAGCTCTCCTCCAAATTTCAACAAGATCAATGGAAAAATAATAATAAAAAAGGAATTAGGAGGGAAGCACTCTAAATGTTTTGACCTCTAGGTCATCTTCTACAACATTATTCTCTGGAAAATTTAGACGCGTGAAACTGGAAAAGATATAAAATAATTGCCTATCGCCTTTGTCGTCTATCCAATAGAAATCCCAAAGCAAGTTTAGTATCAAAATCATTTGGTGAAAAACTCTGTATTAATGTACAATACCTTGAATACCTCAGTGCACCTCATAAACATTTCCACTTTGCCAATAGAAACACTGGGAGTTTTGAATACAGTATCATACCAATAATAAACACCATCATCTCTAGTCAGACTCTCAAGGCAATAGCAGCTTATCTGTGAGCTGAAAAGATGCCTGCAAAAGCAGAGGAAAAAGATGTATTCTGTCTTGAGATAATGCTGGTGTTTTGCAAATATGCCCAGGTTTCCGTTAGCACTTACAAACAGATGTATGCAAGGGAGGGAAAAGAATGAATGAGGAACCCAACCAAGAAAGAATGACCCAAGATGCAGCACATACGTGAGAGCTGGCTATCTTTATGAAAAGAAGATGCTATGAGCATTTGAGAGCAAAATGCACTTTGGAAACTATTTCTCCCTGTTCTCTAGACATCTGAGGTTACTAGAAATCCTAAAATTTTGTAGAACCTCTTACTCCAAAACAAATGTTTTGAACCATACTTCCTCTCTTCTAAATTTTCAGTAAATGAAAAGTCTGTTTATAATTTCATGACAGAGAATAAATGACATCTGAAACTTGGCAGAATAGTGTAAACTGGGGCTTGCCTGACTCAGACTAAGTTTCTGGCTCTGTTTAAAGCAGGAGACAAAGGAAGAGCCAAGCCAGTGGAAATTTTGCAACTTAGCTGGCATAATAAACTAAGATAGTATTTCATATCTTTTTTTTTTTTCTTTTTTTTTTTTAAAGCTGTTTGTTCAGCTCTATGGCTCATGACCTGGCTTATGTTTTGAAACATCTGTTACAGGCTGCAACCAAGGCAACCAGCAAATGCTGGAAATTTCATAACACTTAAGGCATGTTAAAATATTATTTATGGGAACACCCTATAATTCAAAAGGATTTTAACTAAAAACTGGTTAATTTTAGTCCCACAGTCCACAAAGATATATGCACATCCTTTTCTTCAATTATGCAAGACAATATCTTCACATATAAAGATGAACTATTCCATCATGTTTATGATTTTAATATGATTGGGTATTTAAAAAAAAAATCTTGCTGAAAATGCATACATTTCAGTTTTAACTTTCATGTCAAACAGACAACTTTTGCAAAAATTTCTATCCCGTAATGTCACTTGGACTTTTCCTGGCAAAAGTTTCATTCAGAAAGTTCCGATTAAAATGAAAATGTTTTGATTTTTACAGTTCATGCTACTTTGATTTTTCTTTATTGTCCTGAAAAAATCTTCATTTTGACTTGCTACAACACTAATTTGTGTATACCTGTGTTTCCATTGTTTCTTCTGTGATTTGTATTACAGGTATTTTTCTAGGATTTAGTCTTCTTTCTGAAGTAGTTCCCTGCTGAGAAAAGATGCGTAGTGATCATAAACTTTGTGTCTTGATCTGTGCCTGTTCAATTCCTGGGGATACAATGATGTGCATTAAGGGCATTGCAGTCCAGCCTTTCTCTTATATTGGTGAACTGGTATAAAATGGAGTGAGAAGACAAGAATGATGAAACAGTGAGAAAGGTCAAATAATTAAACTCAAAATCACTCAGAAAATATATATATATTTCTATATAATAGCTTTAAAATGTCAATTACATAGAAAGATTCATTTTACCAAAACAGAATTCATAATCATAAAAGTGAACTCCATGAAGCAATTACTGGAAAGGTACTGTTCCTTTAATTTATTTGACTTTTTAGACAGGTTTCAAACAATAATTGTTCAAACAATATTTATAGTTGAAAACAAAATACAAAGTACAATAATAATAATCATCATCCAACTGCAGTTTCCTGACAATGATTTTGTTACTTCATTTTAAGTTTTTTATCCTCTTTTAATTCTCCAGGAGGAAGGAAATAGATTTTAATGGTGCGGAGCAGCCTTGGGCAACAGATTATATTCTTCAGGGTTTCTATTTTCTTCACAGAAGGAGATATAGTGTGGTACCAAAAGAATCACTTACATTTTACATGCTTGGGTAGTGTTTATTACAGCATTTTATAATGCCTGATTTTTACTTTTTTAAATCTGATCATTTTTTTGATGTCAAGAGTTGCGCTCATTGTTTCTAAAGCATGGTGAGAAATTATGTGGAATATTCTCATATAGAGCAGATATAAGCTACTTTCTCAATATCTAATCATGATTTTAACAGTAATTTATAGTTTAATTGGTAATAACAAAAAGGATTTGAGGTGATTCAGAGCAAGTTGATTTGTTTCTTTAAGCGATGAATCTCAGGAAGGGTCTGTTCCAGTTATTCTTTCTATCTTGAACCCGCTCTGGCAGGGGGGTTGGACTAGATGATCTCCAGAGGTCTCTTCCAACCCACACCATTCTGTGATTCTGTGATTCATGTGAACCGGTAGGTAGGGTGTGGTCTTGTTCCCATTTACACTGATTACTGGTAGTGGTATTTGGCACCCACAGATTTCTAAACACAGTGAAACACATTCTTCATCCAGAAGTGCAATGTAATTGTTATGTGAGCCAAAATGTGAAATACTTAAAAGAGAAAAGGCAGTTACAAGAAGACAGTAAGCATGGTAAGGGTGTAAAGAGACTATTACAGAGGGTTATGATGAAACACTTGGCTGGTCTTCTAAGTGTTATTCAGATCCCAATAGTTTACCTTGAATTTGAAGGAGCACAAGCAGCAGGGAGGTATACAATCTTGCTAACTGAAAGGAAGCTACCCCCCTTACCTCCCCCCAAAGAAAACCCAACCCAAACCAACCAAAACTAAAAAACTACCCAAAAAACCCTGGAGTTTTCTTAATAAAAAAAATTGGGTACCCAAAGGTCACAATTGTGAGCCAAAGCTGACAAACTGTTCCCATTATGAGACAGGGGGTTTTAGGCTAAATGCTTGTCAACCATTTGCAATGCTGCCCAGTACTATCCAGTGTTAGTCTCTGGATGCAACCTTTTAAACTTTTTTTGAATAAATATTCCATGAACATATTAATTTCACTTTTGAGAATGAAGGAAATATTTGCTTTACCAATGTTAAAAATTCTGGTAGCCTTTTCACAAGAAGCTGAAAAATACTTACGCTTCAAAAAAGGCAAAAGACTTTCAGCAGGTATGTTACCTTCATATCAAGACATGATTTTTCTGTTCTTCTGAAAGCTGTCCCAAATGCATGCTTAAAAGTTTTGTTTAAAATAAAACCTTTGAAAAACCTCAATTTCCATTTGCTAAGATATCATTGACTTTTTGCAGTTAAGCCCCACTGAGAATACTGCTGCAGTAACACTAGTTTGTTCTTGTGGCTACGAATTTTGTTTCTCCCATTGTTTTAGAAACCTAAAGTGAGAGAGAAGGGGTAGAAATGTTGTGAGTTCACTGTGACAACTGAACTGGACAGCTCTGAATATGTGAAATGTTATCTAAAAAGAATTTCAGAAAATCAGAATCAAGTTATCAAAGTGGAACACCCAAATTATTGATTTAGTGTATATATAAAATATGAATATGAAAGAAACAGAGATACATAAGGATCATTGGCCGGTACACAGTTAACTGCAACTTCAGCCGAGCACAAATATATTTTCTTTCCTGTATTGTAGTAAAGTGCATGTGCAACACCCCAGCAGATAGGGGGGTGTGCAAAAAAAGCATTCTAGTCAATGATCAGAATGAAATGGCTAGTGAAACTGGAATGAAGGTAAAATATTTTTAAACTTTCTTTTTCTTTTTCCTTTTTCTTTTTCTCTTTTTCTGAAATAGGCATTGCTTTGTATATTCCATGGGCAGAGTGTCCCATGGCCAGCTGGAACACAAAAGGAACTTGCTGAGGAACAAAATAGAGAAAATATTTCTGCCTTTCTGAAATGTTTATATGAAAGTAAGTTTGGCTGAATTTCACAGACCTGGGAGAAATAGCATATAATTTTTCATATATGAATATTTCTGTAACCGGAAATGCCTTTTCCTTAGGAAATGTGCTTATTCTGGGACATAAAGATGCAATGAAAAAGGAGTCCAAGGGACTTCACCAAACAATTAGTGAAGTTCTTACAAAAATATTTGTGAGGAAATGAATCACTTGTTTTTAGTGTAGATCAGACCAGACAAGGTTGATATCACGTACTCTGCGGTCTGAATGAAGTAGTTTGCAGATATCTACTTATTATTTGTAGCTACTGAATTCAGAGGTTTTAACATAAAAGTACAGAATTATATGGAAGACAGAATACTTCTTTGCAAGTAATTTGCTATTTTATACTCTCATGTCAGTATTTTTGTTGTCTTCTGAAAAGTGCTGGTAGCACAGGAAACACAGAAGCTGAAATTCTTAGCTATTGTTACTGCCACAGAAGAAATTGGTGATTAAAGCATGAAGGAATAAACTATATTGGGCTAATATATTGAATAAATTATATGTCTAAATTCAAGTTCAGAAACTTAAACAGCTTTGTTGCTAATAGGTAATCTGGACAATGTTAGCACTAAAGAGAATGATAGGACAGAATTTTATAACTGCAAATTATACTTTTTCCTGCCTGTATTGGTTGGCATTTTTAATTAGGGAGATAGCTTTATAAAACTCACGTCCTAACTGAATGTCAGAGAAAATCTCTAGTGCTGACTACTTTACTGAAGCCAGGTTATACATGCTTATCAGTGATAACAGAGTGAAAACAACCTTAATTTTGTATTTTTCACATTCTGGGCCCTGTTCTACTGTGAAATAGGATTCTGCACACCAAATTGGGAAAAGAGGAAATAGAAAATATACTTTGTGAAAGCTTATAATGCTTTTACTTCACTTCTGCTTTATTCCATGTGAGATTTCCAGTAGATTTATTACCAGCTGCAGCCACATCCATTCTGTGGGTTTTTCTGTTTACCAAGGACTGACTCCCTGTGCACGTAGTTATCTTGAGGTTGAAACCTTGAAGAAAAATTGTAAGCGGTTGCTCATACTCAGTGACTTAGTATACACTGAGACCAATAAGCCACACCCTCAAACATAGTCTCAGTCAACACCGAGAGTATTCACTCTGAGAGTCAAAACTGAGTAGTTCCCCACAGGCAGACATCACAGGAGATTAAAAATAAGGCAAAATCAGGACAGTGTGTTAGAATGTCTTTGTACTGCTGTGTATACTGTTTCACCTTACACTTTCTTGGACCAAAGGTTCACTTTGGAATAAGAATAAGCTTTTTATTTTTACAATTTTAAAGTCATTTTCCCCCACTGAAAAATTAAAACAATAAATCCTATCCTGTAGAGTCCCATATCACAATCAGCTTTGTTCTGGACAACTATATGGACTGAACACTTCAGATTAGTCTTCTGGATTTTATACTTTAGGTCAAAATTCTGGTCTTTCTAATATTTTGGAATAAAAGGTGCGTTTGAAAAGTGGCATTAATTAATATTATTTCCATGTTTTCAGGGTTTTTTCTATAGCTGTTGTCACTGAGATTTGCTGTTATGCAACAAGGGAAACACCAGTTGTTTTAGTCTCTGCATGGTTAAAATTTGTAACTAACTGGTTTACTTTTTTGGGCACTCATCATCTATTATTATTTATTCCACAGATTCACTGAAAATGCATCCCAGTTGTTAAGGGATATTAGGAGCGGCCGCTGCTTCCAGCAACTCCACGCCCAGGAATTCCTCCTGCTCTGCTGCTGGAGCCCAGCCCTGGACATCCAGGGACCAGGACGCCTCTGTGCCAGACTGAGGGACACAACTGCTGCTTTTTTGCAGGTTCAGCTGGTAGCGAAGCTCAACATGTGTCACACACACGTGCATGGCCAGCTGCATGGACTACCACAGACAAGGTGCTGCCTTCAACAGCACGTGTATAGGACTCGTATAAAATGTAAGTACAGGCAGCCAAGTTACCTTCCTCTTTGTCTGGTAAAGACTGAACTTCATGAGTGAAAACACACACACGCCATGCTCCAGATTCATAAGATTTGCAAAGACACGCATATTCGTGGATCACCCCAAGTACTGGCACAGCATGGTCCCTCTGTCTGTCTGATACCTCTGCCTGGATCCCAGGCCTTATAAACTGCTTCCCAAGTCACCTACTCTTCCGCAAGTTCAGCTTGATGCTCACCAGCAAACAGACACACACACTCACACTCATCTCACAGGCACCCCACACTCACAGGTCCCCCCGAACACCAGCACAGACCCTCTGCCCTGATACTCGTTGCTGGACCAAGGGCCTTCTACCCACTGGCTGGTCCGGCTTGAAGCTTGCTAGTGCATAAGGCATGCAAAGCCCTTCACATGCCATTTTGGAGCAGATACAGACACTTGGCCCCCTCCATCAGCGGGTGCTAGGCACAGGGGCCATGACTTGCGGTTCTGCTCCAGCCACCGTCATTAAGCCCCTCACTTGCCTCACTCACACCAGTCCTCCCAGTAGCTGGTTTTTGGGACACATACAGTTCCTGCCCCAGTAGCTGGCAGCAGGGACCTTCATCCACTCCAGCAGCTGGCACTGAGACTACCCATTCTTTCCAGTTGCTGACACCACAGGCCAAAGTCCCCTATGCCCCCACTCTGATTCTAGTTCGTGGCGCCAAATCCACTCATGCCGGTCCCCCCAGTAGCTGGCATTCAGGGCACCAAATCTACAGGACCTAATGAGACCATCTGGAGAGCTATTTTTTGATGATCCTTTTTTGATTTATATACTCTGAATATAACTTTAATAACTTTCAATACAGAATATACCCAAATATGGCTTCAGTCTTAACATTTTCTCACCTTTTAAATACGGAGATCTGGTTTAGGTTGTTTTCATGCCATTATCCAATATTCTAACATCTCACAGAATTCAGGTTGTAAGAGAGAGGTGCTGTGCGATTTCCACAGAGCCAAGACCTGGTGAATAATTCCTTTGTAACTAAACGAAGATGTCGATTTTGCTATGATTCGTGCCAGAAGATCCTTCGACATTTTGCACTTGGGAACCTTGGATTGGGCTGAGAGGTCTGTCTGCAAAAATCAGGGCATGAAAGCTGCCAAAATTTGAAAGAAGTGCTAAAATCATTTGGCCACCCCAAAAACTCCACTCCTCCCTTTCTTCTCCCACTCCTTTCTGTGAAGAACAAAATCATAGCTGAAGTGCTAAGAGCTGCAATAGGAAAATTACATCTCTTAAAACATTTAAATCTATCCACCCCCTAATTGCAAATTGCCAAACAACAGATTGCAAAGGCAGCTTTGACTACTGTGCTTACAAGTTCCATACCATTTGCCTGTTAAGTTCAAGATGGAAAGGTAGCCTGAAAGCTGCCAGTATTTTTTGTTTATTTTTTGAGATTCATCTGTTTCAAGAAAGATTGAGATAAGGTGGAAAGAACGAAAACAAAAAATGAAAAAAAAGAAAGTTGTTAGCCAAGAGCAAACAAATTACATATGCATGCTACAGAAATCAGGCACATACCACGAGTCCCCCCTTAAATGAATTCAGTGCTGCCAGACTGATGGAATATATGCACTGCAGGGAGTATCGTCAGACTGCTGGTGGCTCGGGTCTGCCTATCTCAGCTCTGGACTAGCCATTCAGCTCTGGTTTATGTCTTTTAGCATACCTCAGCTCTGAACTGAAGAGACTGCTCATGAGATTTCTGTTTGTGCTGCTTCCTTCTTGGATCTCTCTAACAAAGTTTTCAACGAAAATGTCAATTAGAGCAGCTTTTCTGATCTACATTTTCAGTCCAAGAAGGGCTAATGTTGTACATTCTGTTCCAAAACTCTTTTAGTTCTGGATTAAGGAAAACAACAAAGACAATGTGAATATTTGTAGGTGGAAAAGTGGGAAGAAGACATACATCTTAGCTTTGATAATCTGATAATTGACTCAGATGCCTGAAAGAAACTTCCTTTCAGTCCCTCTGCGACTGGTACAGTGATCAGGGAGGTCTGGAAGTCTGACTTTCTCTCTGGAAGCTTCCCCTTGGAGATCATCCTTGCAGAACTAGCAACGCAAAGTAAATTGAGACCATATTCCTTACATTTTAAGGCTGTCATTTTGATCGGCATGGTTATGCCAGGTTACTCTTTACATATATTGCCTTTTCAGTCCCTGGATTCAGGGAAGAAAGAGACACTAGTTGCAAGCTATTAATCAATCTTATTAATTAAGTCAGCAATCCCTAAAGCTGAGAATAGAACTTTTCTCTTTTAAGTTTAGTAATAAATTGATATAAATACATATGAAATAAGACTAATTTCCTTTTGATATTCTGCTTGAGTGGCCATCAGTAGAACGAGTTCACATTAAGAGGTTTGGTCAAAAATTACGTTAATGAGACAGGCAGCTGAAGCTGAGCTGAATAATTCACCCAAGTAGGAGTTACATAGACAAGGAAAAGTAATTCCGTAACGCTAAGGAAGTAAAAAGCCTCACTCTGAATTTAAAATGCCTCACTCTGAATTTAAAACTAGTTAAGAGACAGGAAATAAAGTGTACTAGTAAAGTGATTATTGACAAAGATTCGGATAGATTGCTAAAGAATTTCGGTGGTTCAGTGTAGCTATTAACCCAGAGCAGAGGTTGGTAGTAAAACACCCTAATGTTTAGACTGTATTACCTTATATCGGTTTGTCAAAATGAGGGAGGATTACAGAACACTTCTTGAAGATCAAATGAAACAAGAGGAAATGAGCTCAGCTGTTATAATTTATTCATTATAATGCTATTCATTATAGGTGGTTTCAAACTAATATATGTTTAGAATTCTGGCATAGAAATGAATTCAAAATTCTAGGGAATAGAATATATTTTATATACAATAAGCCTTGGGATCTACAGTATTGGAAAACTGCAATATCTGATTTCTACTGCAATAGATAAGTTGCTTAGCATTGGTATTTTATGGTCACAGGATAAGTGATTAATTTACTCTGGCAACTGCTATACACACTACATAATCTATTTAATGTAAAGCATATATTTTAGGGATATACAATACTAATGAAATGAAAACCCTATAGTACATTTGTGTTTCTAACTTCTCATTCAAAACTGTAATAACTAATGGCAAATTATGTCAACTTTATTGTCTTTCAAAAATCACAAGTTGTAAGGTAAGACATAATAAAAACAATTCTCAAAAATATGTCGATAATCTCTTCTCATATGTTCACGTGGTATTCATCACATACTTAAAAGATAATTTTAGACAGATCTTTTTATTATCATCATTTTTATTCACGTTTAAGTAAAGACTTTTTCATGGCTCTTGTAAATTTGCAGTACGTTTCTTATCATCAACTTGCAAAATCTTCTACAGAAGCGCCTCTTTTTGCTAAAAGTATATTCAACATTTTCAAAGTTTAATGTGTAGCAAAAACTACTAAGAGTTCTAAAAAAAATCTCCATTTCTTTGTTGCAGTTATCTATCTATCTATCATCATCATCGTTGTCATCATACATCGTCTGGTAACACTTTCACTTCAAGAGGAATTTTACATTTCTCATCTTTAAAGTTCAGAATCCACCAAACTTACAATGCTCTCATGCTGATAATGCACTTCAGTAATTGTGCTGTATAGCAAATATTTCTGTGTGCAAATTTTAAATAGTTATTCAGCTGAATAATGTCACAAATCAGAGGCTCTATTTAAAATGCCAGCATGTTCTTTCCATTAATATCACAGGAATGAGACTGGTGTTATTACCAATGCATAACAAATGAGATTCAATGAGTAACTGCAAGGCACATTGCCCTGTGTACAGCTGTGCTATCGTAAGTATAAAATTTTATTCACTACATCGTAATACATACATTTTGTAAGATAAGAAAAGATAATCTTCTTTTAAGTATGATAAACAGGAGCTAGAGGCAACATTATGTCAGCATATCTCTGTTGCATAATCAAAGCTCTTAGCAAAAAACACTAAACTGGACATTGAAGTCATTTTTAAAGGCTTTAAAACCAGTCTGTTTTCTGACCAGTTGTATCTAATATCCACAGGAATATGTGAGCTGCTTCTGCGTTCCACTCACTCTCATGCATTGTCTTCCGCCAAGCTTTGTCAACTTATGACTGCAAGATCATCAAAACAGCTCAACATCTTTATTACCATAGCCATGTCATAAGAAAGACAAGGCACATAGTGCTATATTTTGGATTTTGCTGAGCAGTGCTTACACAGCATCAAGGCCTTTTCTGTTTCTCATGCTCCCCACTAGCTAATAGGCTGAGTGTGCACAAGAAATTGGAAGGGGACACAGCCAGGACAGCTGACCCAAACTGACCAAGGGGTTATCCCATGCCATAGGACATTGTGCTCAGCAATAAAAGTTGGGCAAAGAAGGAGGAGTGGGGGACGTTTGGAGTTACAGCATTTGTCTTCCCAAGTATCTGTTAAACGTGATGAAGCCCTGCTTTCCTGGAAAGGGGCTAAACATCTGCCTGCTGATGGGAAGTAGTGAATTATTTCCTTATTTTGCTTTGCTTGCACGTGCAGCTTTTGCTTTACCTGTTAAACTAGCTTTATCTCAGCCCATGAGTTTTCTCACTTTTACCCTTGTGATTCTCTTCCCCATCCCACCTGGGGAGGAGTGAGCGAGCGGCTGTGTGGAGCTGAGCCGCCTACCAGGGTTAACCCACAACACCCATAAAAGAAAAACTTGAATGAAGTATCTCTCACCTATTACATAAGAATATCTAGACAAGCAACAGCTTGTCCCTAGCCAAGCAAATCTTTGTTTTTTTCTGTGTCAGTAAAGAGAAACAAATGATATAAAAGGTGGTTACTAATACAGTGTCTTCAGAAGAGTTTAAAATAGACTCCAAATGCCAAAAGAAGGGTTTAACAGGGGGAATTTGGTTATCAATCTTTTTTTCTTTTTACTCCTTGTGATCAGATGACTTCTCAGTCAGGTTGTTTTTCAGGTTTTGCTTGTGGAGACACCCGAATGAACATAGGAAGGAATAGTACATCAAAGACAGTAGCACATCAGGGACCAAAGCAATGGGCTGTCTTAACAGCAAGGCTTCCAGGACAGAAAGTTTTCTGTGTGATATGAAATGTCTATATTGAAAGAATATGTTTCAGTGTCCTCCTGCAATGGTAACAAACCAAGAAAAAGATTATTCTAATGTAATACATTATGTAGTATTTATTCTTAAAATTAATTTTTCTGCAAGAAAAATGGCTGGAGATAGTCTTTGAAGTATAAAGACTTACCTACCGTAGTAACTTTTATTTCTCAACTAAGAATGAAGCTCAAGAATGAAAGGCTAGATAGAACTCCTTAATAATCTACAGTCTATGTACTGTATTCATTTTTTATTATTCAATGTTATTCTTATCTTTATCTGATTAAATTATTTGTATTTAATTTGAAAAGTCTGATGGTACTACGCTACACCATGCAGTCACAAAAATTCTTTCTTTGATAAACTGACATTTGAAGACGTGTCAGAAGCATACATTTGTTTAGACTGATTTCTTTTTTACATGTGTGAGCAAGCATAAGAGATCAAAAGCTTCCTGGATCTAATTTGATGCTCCAAATAACTACCACAAAGTTACTGCAGAAAAAGACACTACATTGATAAAACAAGTATCTTCATCAGTAATCCCATTCTTGGTAACTGAAATGGAGATATGTAACTGGCAAGAAATTAGCAGTAACCTCACAATTTGTACAATTCATCAATAAAACCAAAAATAAGCAAATACATAACCCCTGAAACAATCCTATTACTTTCTCTGTAGTGTTCTTCAGTGGTATTCAGTATAAAATGTGCATACATTTAATTCAACTTACATTGCTTAAAATAATTTCAGTTAATACAAAAGACGATCAAGCTGATTTCTAATGTCTTTTTTTTCAGATTTTCTCTAAGTTACTTTTTCCACTAAGGATCACAGAATCATGGAATGGTAGGTGTTGAAGGGACCTCTGGAGATCATCCAGTCCAACCCCCCTGCCAGAGCAGGGTCACCTAGAGCAGGCTGCACAGGACTGCGTCCAGGTGGGTTTTGAATATCTCCAGAGAAGGAGACTCCACAACCTCCCTGGGCAGCCTGTGCCAGTGCTCTGTCACCCTCACAGTAAAGAAGTTTTTCTTCATATTTAGATGGAACTTCCTGTGTTCCAGTTTGTGCCCGTTGCCTCTTGTCCTGTCATTGGGCACCACTGAAAAGAGTCTGGCCCCATCCTCTTGACACCCGCCCTTGAGATATTTATAAGCATTGATGAGATCCCCTCTCAGTCTTCTCTTCCTCGGGATATTTTAAAAAAACCCCAAACCACACACACACACCCCAAACAAAACAAAACAAAACCCCACAAAAAACCACAAAAATCCAATACCCCCTCCCAAAAAAAACCCGCAAAACAAAAAAAACCTAACAGCCCCCCCCCAAAACCAACAACAACAAAACCCCAACTTACTTAGGCAATGATACAGTGTCATCTATTCTCATTTCCCCCTCTTATAACAGTTATAGCATTCAGAAAGACATAATAGCTTAAACTCTCAAAGAATAATTTTCTAAATAATAGGACTTAGGTGATTTTTTTTCTGAAAAATTCCTAGTAACTAACAACTTCATTGTTGCTCTTTCATGTGGGCATGAATCACACCGCAAGCTGGAACCTGGGCAGAATCAAGGAAGACTACAAAGCCCTGGGGGTGCAAGCGAAAAGTATTGGTGCCCAAGTTATCTTTTCTTCCATTTTACCGGTTAGAGGAAAGGGTGCAGACAGAAATAGATGTATAATGCAAATCAACTTCTGGCTTCGTGGCTGGTGCCGCCGTGAGGGTTTTGACTTTTGTCACAACGGGACATTCTTCAGTGACTATAGCCTGTTAGGGAGGGACAGGATCCACCTGTCTAGAAGAGGCAAGGGAATCTTTGGCAGCAAGGCTGACCAACTTGGTGAGGTGGGCTTTAAACTGAAGGACTTGGGGGGCGGAGGCCAAAGCGGCAACGTTCATGCCATTGCAGCCAACTGGGGAATAAGCCAGGACAACCAGAGCAGCAACAAATGTTCCTTAGCTGCCTCCCAAGATGAGAACCAGAAGATGAACCACCTCAGGTGTATGTATACCAATGCAGGCAGCCTGGGGAACAAACAGGAGGGCCAGGACCTCCGTGCCCAGTCAGAAAGTTATGATATCATAGGAATAACTGAAACATGGTGGAACAATTCACATGACTGGAAGATCACTATGGATGGCTATAGGCTGTTTTGTCAAGACAGGCAGGGAAGAAGAAGAAGAGGAGGAGTTGCACTTTATGTTAAGGACAACCTTGAATGTATAGAAGTCAACTACAGCGATTGTGGGAGCCCTATTGAATGCCTCTGGGTGGAAGATCAGAGGGGTCGTCTCCAAGGGGGATCTTACAGTAGGCATCTGCCATCAATTTCCAAACCAAGACGATAAGGCCAACGAAGCATATTTGGGTCATTTAAGCAAGCATCGGATCAACAGACCCTGGTTCTTATGGGTGACTTCAACTACCTGGATATTTCTTGGAAGAACAATACAGCAGCTCACATGTCATTCATCAAGTTCCTGGAATGTGTAGAGGACTGCTTCCTCACACAAATGTTAGATGTGCCAACCAGGAATGAGGCACTGCTGGACTTGCTACTCACAAACCAAGAAAACCTGCCTTGTAATATCTCTGTTAGTGATAGCCTTTAAGATTGTCCTGGATGGCATGCTGGGCCATCTTCTCTAGACCGTGCTTTTGCCAAGAAAGGTTGGACCAGATGATCCTTGAGGTCCCTTCGAACCTGATATTTTATGATTCTATGATTCTATGAATTCAAACAGGAAAAGGATAAGATAATCTTAAAATTATATATCTCTCGAATGAACAAACAGGATTATAAGGCAAACAAGTTTTTTAAACTTGAGTCATGGCTAACAGCTGAAAAATGATTGGACTCTTCTTTTAAGTAGCAGCCCTTCCTAACTGGCAATATATGCCCTTGGTCGATATCCAGTGCTCAAGTCCCTCTAGAGTACCATCAGCTTCTCCTTTTTCTGTTTCGTCTGCCATTCAAACTACTGCCATTGTTAGAACCTGTTTCAAAATCAGCTTTTGTCAGTCATCCCCAGTTTGTAGAAACACACATAGAGGTGAAAATCTTGTTCTCAACAGGTTCAGATAAATCTTTAATACTTGGAAGAGAAGCAGACACACGTAAGTGTCTATTGCACCCTATTAGCTTACTTTCTTGCAAGTTGGGGAAAAAGGGTATTCATTATTCTGTGTTCCCTTGGTGAACATCTGAGCTTTCCTTTTTGTGACAAAATTTACTTCTGTGCATAGAGCCAACTCAGTGGGACAATAGGACTTGCATCCCACTAACAAGTCCAAAATAATTTTTTAATTACAAAAGAGGATTTCTGAACATGGGTAAATTTCATTCTGAACAAATGTCATCATTCTACTGCATTTCAGGTTCATTTTATTGAGCAAAACAGAACCAAATATGTAACCTTCATAATTTTCTGAAACTCATAATTTTCTAGTATTAATATGACAATATTCTTTTTTCCTGAATCTTCCTGAACCCTGTTTACAGGGTTAAGTGTCACTACAAAGAGTTTCACAGTAACACCAATATTTTATTGTGAATATATGCTGATAAAGACTAGAAGGTGACAAAATTGTGTGCAGTAGTTTACAAGAAGCCTTAATTCAAGTATAGGCAGACCGAAAAAGTCAGACACACCAGTGCTACTGTATGTCTCAAAAATTTACAGCAAGATCCCACAACTGCCATTATTAAATGCTGCTGAAAGGTCAAGTAACACAAAAATAGTGTAAGGGCCATAATTGGTAATTAGGAAGAAGCCATCAATATCTTTTGCCTGAAGACTTTTCAGAACCAAATGAGACCAAATGGAATCAGGCAGAATGCATCATATGAAACGTCTTAATGATAATTAGTAAATAAATTATATAGGGAACAAGTATTTGCTTTATCTCCCCCTTCCCTTTTAATGTGTTATGAAAAAATGGTTTGACTGGATAATGGAATAATATCAATCAAAAAAATTATTTAAAACATTTTCAATCGTTATCTTTTTTGGTTGGTTGGTTGCTTGCTTGCTTTTTTTCAGTCAGTTTTATCTACAGGATAAGATTTGAAAGATTCATTTTCTGTATGAATCCTGAATAATCAGGATTGGTTAAACAGACTGGTACCATTTACATTAAGTACAATAGGTATTAGAATGTCAATATTTCAGTGCGTCAAAAATCATTTTAATTCTTTCTAGGCAAACTCACCAGCATACTATTAAAAGTATTTTATATCATTTTACATATGACCTTGTTATATCATTAGAACTCTCAGTATGCAATTAGATGTTAATATGTGCCTGAGAAAAGAGGTATAATTTTTGACAGTGCTTCAGGAATAAGACAGAAACCCATATCTCATTTTCAAAAGTGATTTGGGAATATGCTATTGTAGATAAATACTCTGACTCTTTATGGAGCTAGTCAGTGGTAGCGAGGTGCTTGAACACCTCAAAGGTTCTTGGATGTGCATATTAAGATTACTTTTGAAAGAGGACTTGATACACCAAGATGTATGTATGATTTCTAAAAAAAAAAAAATGTTATTCTTGCTGAGTTCCTGTAGATTAGAACTGAAACACTGTCAAATTGCCCCATTTGCTCATGACCAACTTAACAGTCCTTTATTCTCATTTCTACATGTCTCAGTCTTGAAAGCTATACATACGGAGCTGAAATTCCTGGCAATGTAAAATGATGGATCGTAGCTTGCAAAGGTCAATTGATGTTGGTTCCCGAACAGAGACCCTACGTTCCAAACGCGTGCTCATTTTCTAACTTGATGTGTTCTGATAAGAACTGTTACACGTACCTATAGGCAGTCCAGCAAGATACCAAAGTCATCCAGAAAACATTTTTTTTAAACTGTATTGCAGATTACATCTTGCTGTCATTATGACATTATGTCATGTCCAGTGTATTCTGATTGCAGCCATGGTCTTATTAAGATAAAATTATCAGGGAAAATATACTTTGTTGAGGACCACACTGAAAATACTTCAGTGTAATAACGACTCTATCTCATATTTAGGGCATTGACATGACATAAATAAAAGGATAAGTCAAGTTAATGGTAATTTCCAGAAGCTATACAGTGATTCATATACCAATATATCTTCCCATATGCTTTTTCCTTATATAGTTCCAGTATGGTAATATCTGAGTATGTCAGAAATAATGAGAAGATTTTTGGTTCATGACACAGTTTTAATAATGAACATTTAAATACAACTTCACACATAAAATGTATTTATTATAATACTTTTAGGGAAGAATTTGTCAAATTCATGGTGGTCATCTCAGTTTGGGAACAATACTGCAATATGTTGAAAAGGAGAAATTTATCGGTTTCATGACAAAGTAATTAAAGAGAGTTTCTGCAAGTTTCAATTAGGTCAACAAAAGAGACTATGAACTGGTATATTGAAAAAATCATGCTGCTAGAAATTAATTAAATCACAGTTACAAAAAAAATAACAAAATCTTCACAAGCAGTTAAATTTGTAAATTTTTTAAAATACATTTTGAAATTAATTTTGATATTTTCCCTTGTGCTTTATTATGAACTAAAATTTAAAAAAAACCCCAAACTATTTTGTTGGTTGGTTACATAACCTGGCATTTTATATGCTGGCCAACTGAACTACACACACAAACACACATCTATAAATATATATATATTTATATCTCTAATTAATATTGTATAAAGGTTTTTTTATAGCTTTTTGGATCACTGTTCAAACTTCACTTTGGATTTTGTTTGAATATCATAAATTTTACTTTTTACTCTAAATGAAAGACTATTTTTTTTTGAGACAGAAAACTTGAAAGCCAAAATATAGTGAAACTAAATATTCATGGGAAAAAGTATCCTCAGTAAGATGTACTTTTAAGCAGGGGTGAAGCAATTTTTTTTCAGTCCAAGACCTATAAAAATATTTCAAAAATTTTACCACTGGATTCACTGTTGTCTGGAGCAAGCATTCATGTCTGGATTCAGTAAACTACTTAAAGGATTTTAATTTAATTGTATTCCTACTATACTTGAAGTTAGAAGCAGCCTTAAACATTTTGCTGAGCTTTTACCAAGGTAACTTAGATTGCTCCAACTGAGAAAATGCATTAATAGTAGAAATAGAAGCCCAATATATGGTAATATGATACTGTCTTTGCTGCATGTTCTGGGAACTACAACTCAAGCGCAAGACAAAAGATATTTTTAATAGCATATTTCCAGTTGTCTCAGATTCATGTTCTATTATTTTGTTTTATTTGTAGCAGTAACAATTACTAAGTAACATCTGCAATAGCATATTTGTCTACTTCTTTTCTTATAACTGGCTTTTTTTTTTCTTTTTATTTATTTCCTTTTTTTATTTCTCTGCCCTTTTATTTTCCTACTAACACTTTATTCTCCTAAGAAAATAAAGCACAATTTAAATCTATGTTTAACTTCTGGGTGAGCCTGAAACAAAATAAATTGTCTCAATTCTTCATTTTGTTCATATAGCAGTCACAATTTTATTCAGACTTCAGCTGGTACACCTTTCTTTATAACCGACACAGTTGATACCTGCTATAATGAACACATTTGATCAACAAAAAACAGGAACACCTGCTTACTAATAGAGCATATCTTGGTGGAATATCTTTCCACCTCTGATTTCAACCCTGAACCTAAGGGATATTTCAAAGTGAGGAGCCTGGAAACTCCAATTCATAGCACCACTGGATATGGAAATTATTATCTCAGCAAAGACAGTGACTTCATTACATATTCCAGTTTCCTTCTTACTTCATTTCTCAATGTCCCAAATGTGATATTCCTCTCTCTTTTGTTTCATGGATAGTGACGTTATCGCCTCTCACCTTTCTAACATGCTCCTGTGTTCCCCAAGTACACCAGCTTTTTCTCCCCAGCAGCCTAAATGATGGTCATAAGTGGGTAAAACTCAGACCTCTTCTTATATTCTATGTCTGAAATTAGCTGATTCTGTTTCACATCTGAATAAGGAATTAAATGTCCCAAATCTCATTTTAAAAATCTGTATTATTTAACCTATCTATTTAAAAAAAGATATACATATAAACCATGTTTTAGGGACATTCTTAGCTCATGACATTGACACTAGTACTACTGCTTCCTCTTAGAAACAGAGGTGTTTCATGGTGACTCCTACATACAAGATAGGTGTCTGAATAATTGGACTGTCTAAGTATAAAATGACAAATATTATTATAATTTTGCATTATGTCATTCTTTTAGCAATGAAATAAGTTGGCAGATTTATGTTGAAAAATCATCACATTATCTTAGGTTTTTAGCAGATGTATGTTTGAAGGATTTGCTACTAGAAAGCAAAGAAGGGATCTGTAAGTGGTACTGAGGAATTTGAGGCAAAGATTAATGAGCATTAAGTAAACGCATTATTTGTGTTCCTGCAGAAAAGGGTAAAGGATGCCCCACATGATGATGCAAATTATGACCTCCTAGAAACAAAACAGGGTCTATCAGTGACCGTCTGAGCTAACGTTCAATATAAATAGTGCTAAAAAATGAAGACCAAAGCCCTAGTTTTATGTTATTTTTTAAAAGCCATTAGTTGCCGAGATACTTCTGACACAACTCAACCAGAGACCCTACATGTTGTCTGTTAACATTTACTATTATGGAGACATCTGTAGTTTGTCATTTACAGCCTCAAATTCTTTCCTGATGAAGACAGAGTTAAAAAATTAAGTCATGACTTAGGAAAGATGTATTGATTTAAAATAGCATGCATGATGGATAAAGATTTGTTTCCATTTATGGGAGCAAGTACTATCTGAATGATATCTGAGGATGACCTTCCAAAACATGCAGCTGTTATCTATCTGAAACATGCATCAAATTAAATTTGTTCTCTTTTCCTGTCTGTAAAACATGTATTATGAAACATTACATCATTGATATGTAATGAAAAAAGAGAACTCTGCCGTCACTGAACATCTGGAACTGCACTGATGATGGAGTGCAGCTGTTACCTCTGTGTAGTTGTTTATCACAGTTCACATAAAAGGCATTTACTTCAAAATCCTTTACTTATGAAATAATGTGTGACAGGAATGTGCATTTCTACTTCATCCTACGCACAGTGCTCAGAATGCTGTATCAAACACACACAAAGATATACGTGCAATCTTTCTAAGGTAAGTTTGCAAAGTATGAAGTCTCATCCCTTTTAAGATTCCCTGAGAAAAGTTTATCTTAAATTATTATGAATCATTGACAAATTCAGTCACATACTCTTACAAATCTGGAGCTGAATTCAATACTGATAAATAACTGGCATGAAATGGATCAAATACTTGGGGTACATTATTTGCACCATTATTAATGCTTTTTGCTGTTCTCTAGAATACCATTTATTTAACTCTGTCCTTGTCCAATTTTCTTTTCATGTGACAGAACAGGCTGAAATCTGAAGTGAAAATTTTTGTCTATATTTTGTATTGCTTCTCTCTTATGCACAGCATTTAAATTAAAATTGAAAAAAAAATAATCTGGAGACAGAGAGAGAGATTGTCTTAGTAAAACTCACCTTTTTATTCAATCTGGTCATCCTGCCAAATGCCCGTTGTGCATAATTTTTATAATGCCTCTGAATACCAGACAAATAATCACATTCTAGTCTCATAGAATACGGCCTTATCGAAATAGTTTTCTCTTTCCCTTTTGAGCATATCCTTATCAAGCTTCCAGGGAGTTTATTAATGTCTACAGTTTATCCCACCATACACTCTTGGCCTTTAGATGATAAATCAATGAAATTCAATAACACTTCCTCAGAGCCCCATCTACACAGTACCTGTTACTTTTCTAAGTAATCTGTATAAAGCCGTATACTTTAAATGAAATATCAAACAACCCCACAGATCTGATTTTTTTTTTAAAAAGGAACAATGAAAAGCGCAAGAAAATGTTTAATTTCCTGACACAGAGTATAGTTTACATTTCTTGATTAAAAAGCTGAATGGCTATGTACATTTCCTCATTTAGAACAGCATAGGTTGGTCCCCCAAACGAGCTGTTACCTCCTGCAGACAGAGCAGTCCAGACAGGCAGAGGGTCCTACGACTGGGCAGAGCAGAACTGCACTAGACCATCTCCCCTCCACTACCATCATCATTAATACTTCCTATGAATTCTTCCCACATAATTACAAGCACGATATGAGAAGCGCAGTTACACTGACTCTCTGTACAGTCAACTGAGAAAGCTAGCAAATTAAAGGACATCACTCAGTTCTTCAAGGGCATAAATTGCTCTTCGTCCCTATCTTTTGAGGGTTATCTTTTGAGTTTGATTGGATGCTTAACGCTAAGTGGGATGAAGCTGGTCGTGAGGCTTCAGGACATGGCGGGGCTGACACTTCAACGGGGACATTTCCTTAGCTCTTGTAGTGATTCAACCCTTTTTGCTGCATTACTGGTTTGAAGTATCCGGAACAGATTACAGAATTTGAGTATAGACATCCAAATACCAACAGTAAAGAGACTTAAATGAATAAGATTTAAAAAATAGATTAATTCCAAATAATCTTCTGTTTTATTGTCTAATATTAGAGAAGTAAAATATTACAGCAAGATCCTGCTAAAATCTCCCAGGAAGTACAACCTGTGGAGGTGTTATAAATGAAAAGATGTCTTGTACAATTATTTTCCCCAAAATATGGCATCAGTCTTTCAAAACTGTAGCCAGGATAACAAAAAGTAAGATGTCCTCCACAGATATATGTTAACCAATCTATGGATTTGCTGTTAAACTTTGGTTTAACAGTAATAAGAAAAGATCAAGTTTATATTCTATAAAGGGATGACCTGAAAGGTGACTGCGCTATAAAATGAACGGCCTCATTTTTCATTATCTTGAATTTTGTACAGATTTTTACCTGTATAAAATACTTAAAATACTGCTAATTTAGATCTTGACAATTCTACAACAACTCCTTGCCCTTTTTCTGTGAAATTGCACAGCCCTGTTTGAAAGCCCTGCTGAAGTCACTAGGACACTTTATTTGATCCCTCCCCCCTATCCCCACCCCTCATTTTCGGAGTAATTCTGCATGAGCAGAATTGTAAATACAGATTTTTCCATCTCTATGACAAAGTGCCATAGCTGTGCATTAATCTTAATATCCTAAGATATTAGTCAAAAGCCAACACATTAGTGACATTAAACGGATATTGTTACATCAAAGGCAAATTATTTTCCAAATTCAGTCAATATTTCAACATTGTATTTGCTCTAAAAAAATCTAAAATCCGGAATTAAATTTTAAGTTACTTAAACTTGCTTATAATCTTGGCTTTATTTAGCATTTGCTAAACCAACTACAAAGATAGTGCTGAAAGACAATCTTTGTTAATCAGTTGCACAGATCAAGCACTTTCTCTCCTTTCTGTCCCTTCACAAAGCCAAAAATTTTGTGTCTGGGGAAACTTTTAATGATATTCTGTATTCATTTATAATCAAAGGAATCTGAGAGGTGAATTTCCTTCATTATTAATATTATTGCAACTAGAATGCCATGATTATTGTTCTATGCTGTCTTGGATAGATAATATGCAGAGACATTTTTTAGTCATAGCTTTGCATTTTGTATTTTGAGTATATCCAGTTTAATTTTACAAACCTGTGGGACTCCTTGATTTTAATGAGACTGCTGAAGTAATAAATGAAAATTTTAGTGTTCACAAAATATAGGTTTGCTGCAGATCATTTCCAAAGCTGATAAACAAGGAACATTCTTAAATTAAATTTGGACATACCAACAATGACAGCAGGTACACTTCCCAGAATTCTTTTTGGCGCTTTTGCAATATGGGTCATGATAATCCCCTATTATGACAGAATGCCAACATTTTAATCTCTGGGATGAAGGAGACACACACTATCACATGCAATTGCAGTGTGTGTGAGAGTTCATATGAACAGCCAGAGCACCAAGCCTTTTGTCACCCATTTAAAGCCTGGGGAAATAACATTTATGAGAAACCACATTAGGTTTTCTATAAGTATATACAATATATTTTATAATGACATTAAAATGAAATGAAGCAAAATTTGAAACTGAAGCCAAGAATCCAGTCTCATTGTTGTCACTGCACTTCAGGATAGTGGCACAGATGATGAGATTGTAGAAGTACAATGAGTGTACTGGTAAATGCTGAAAAAGATCCAATGGGATAACAGCACTTATATTAATCTTGCAATGTATGCATGCACCATATTTCTGTAAATATTCGCTAGCAGTTTTTTAAAAATATAGGAATTTCCAAAATTAACAGAGCACTTAAAAAATTAAACCAAAGACACGTTATTTCTGTTGGACAATGACATCTCCAACTTTATTGAATAAAATGCATCTTTTAAACGTGTTTCTGGAACTTCAGAAACTTCCAGAATACCAGCTGTATGCTGGCAGATCACAGAGGTGAGCCCAGTACGACTATTATTGTTACCAACAATGAAGAACTGCATACAGACGAACTTCTGGAGAGAGTAACAATAAACAAACTCTTCTAAAAACATCCATACCTCTGCATCATCCCACTTTCCTTCTTTACTGTGTTTAGGATTAGGAGTCACAACTGTCCTAAGATTGATGTGAAATGATTCAATTGTGGTCGTAAAATATTATATTGGTGCAAACTTCACAACATTGTGTTTGAACTTATCCTAAATGTTGCCTTCAGCTTTTAATCATCTGTCTTTAGATATGTGTGACGAAGTTTGCAGCTAGTATACTTAGACAGGTTTGAAAAATATCAACATTTCCAGTGGAAACAAGCCCTAGAAAACTGAAAAACAATATCTAATGGAATTCATTAACTGAATTAAAGGTCAAATAGTAGTCTCAATTAGTGTGGCTGGAATTCCCTCCTGCAAATCCACTGTCAGTGGTGTGAGAAGGTTGCTGCCAAGAAATCCCTCATTATAAAGATAAGATTTTGGGGGTATGAGACCTACAAGTGCTTAGATGTGATATTGAGCGTATACACTTACGTAAAGGACAGATTGCAAAGATGTCAGATATTTGTGACAGCTGATTCATGACATTGGTATACTCAATAAACTATATCTATCACAATCCATGCCTTTTTTGCTGCTTTTTCAGGGGCACGATTGCATGAATTTATGATTGCATTGATATTTTTGTATATGTTGCTAATGGGGTTTTTCCCAGGAAAAAGGTAAGTTGGGCTTGCAGAAGATAGCTTGGAATTTGTACGTTTGTAACCGCTGATGTTCATATGATGGGGGGAGGGTGTCAGAGTCCAAAATTCTCTGACTGTCACAACATTGTCCCCAGTGGCTGGGAAGGAATGCGTGGGTTGAAGCCAGCTCAAGACGGTTCCTCTCTTTCAAATTCTTTTGCTAGTTGCCTAGTTTTCATACCCTATGTTGGGCTGAACCACGAATTCACTCCCTCCATGCTGGTCTGACTACCTCAAGGAGATATTCATGCTCTTTTAATGAATTCCAGGAGAAACATTTACACCGCCGGTTGATCCCCTCAACTGTTGATAGCTGTTTAAAATGAAGGCCATGCTCCAGTCCCCTTTGTGGTGAAATAAAGTCCGCTTCTTTGCAACAGCTGTGGTCAGACATCCTGCATTATTCCCAGAGCTTCACAGGCCTATCATCCTTGCCCATCTCCTCTGAGCTTTCCTGCATTTAAGAGGTTTATTCAGTGAGTCACATTTTACCCCTAGGGGCTTAGTCAGTCACAGACAGGGGGGGAAGTAGTGTTTACATATGCATCTACCAAAAAAATTAAATCAACTATCACATTTTTAACCAAAGTTTTTGGGAATCATGACTCTATAGCTCTAAATAAAGTCCTGTAAATTAAAATCTCATTTATCTATGAGGACTAACCAATATAAAATACACAAACCATATTAAAGTATTTTGCAAGACTTTAAAATAATTCAGTTGGCTCCTAACAAATTCTTCCTTGAAGTATTAATAAAGAAAATGAAGCAAAACCATTGCAAAATGTGTGTTGAGAAACACCTAATTTCAATTAAGTCACTGTACTGATGAAGCAGAAAGAAGTGAGTTCTATAGGTGATAGAAATAATAAGTCTTGAATTCATGAGAAAACATACATTACATTTGAATTCTGCTACATTGGTCATTGCAATGGAAACTGTGGAGGGTGAGGTAGCAAGATTTTTCTCAGTATGTTCACGGTATGTCTTATTATTTTTTTAGGAAATTATTAGAGAAATAGGTCCAGCTCCTCCTGTAACGTGAAAATACACATATATACAAGATCATGTAAGCACGTAAGCCAATCTTTTTAGTTTACAACAACATTCAAGAATGTAATTGTTGATCTTAAAAATTATTATAGCAGGAAATAAGGATAAAATAACATTTTCTTTTGCTATGAAAAGTCTTCAATATTATACTTGGCTGATATTTAATAATTTGTCTCGTTCCTTAAGGAATGTAGCAGTGATTACTTCCAATTATTTGAAAAGTTTAATTAGTATTTTACTTAATGAATGCCTTAAGAATGGATAGATTAGCTTTCTTACACTTGGTTGCACTTTGGAAGCCTAAATCTTTATGCATTCCTCAAAATGAACCAAAACCTCTTCAGAACAAAGTTAGTTTAAAGAGCTGTTCATTTTTCTAATCTTTTTGACTCATCATCCCTAAAAGTGTAGGACATCGTGATCTTCCACTCCCTCTGGTCTATCTAAACTACACCTTTCTAATCATAAGAAGGATGAAGGGCTTTTTCCCTTCCTCTGAAGAGAATAAAATTCACTGTCTTGGTTTACAAAAATATTTAGATTAGCATTTTCTACAACAATCTGAATTTCACTAGACTAACATCACACAAGGAACATGCCATCCAAAGATTCTACAAAAATGAACTCCTCCTTACCCAAAATTCTGTAGAAACCATGACGGAGGTATAAATCCTACACTGCAAAAATAAATCAACTAATGATAGAGCAATTACTTCTCCAGCTGTAGCTAAGTAACTGATTAGCAACAGCTGAGATAAAAACCTAACAGTAAGGGGATATTAAGTGTCTGCTCCTAGAAATGTTAAAGTTTATTTTATGAAAAATCCTTTGTATCAAATACTTAAGTCTCTGTGTCCTGGTTTTACCCAGAAACCTATTCAGGAGTAGAGCAAAAAGACTGGGAAACAGGTGAGGGGAAACCTTTCTACTGTCTTGTAAGACAGGGATGATCACGCTTGATGGTAGGACTTTTAGATTATTATATACAAGAACTAAAATGTCTTGCTGTAGTCCTAGAAATAATGGTGCTTCTTACAATTTAAAATAGATGAAGTAGTAAACATCCTAAAAGGGTATAGTAGAAGTGGGATATTAACTGAAGTGCTTACAAATGGATCTAGGAAATTTCCATGAAATGACAGAGGCTGATCAATAAGATCAGATAAGAGCAAGATGCATCTTTACAGAAGCAGAAAGAAAGCAACAACCAAAAGTACAGATAGATGCTGGTGATTCTACTATTCCACAAGTAGCAATGTTTCTCAGTGAAATACTAGCTCTAAAGATCAGCAGCAACAGAAAAAAGCAAAACCTCCAGCTATGGTTAGTGGCAGTTCAACACTGGTAGCTGGGGACCTTGTCCCAGGGCACAGCGTTGGCCTGACTTGAAGCTTGTATATAGGCAGGGGAGACATGGGCTGTTAACACAAGAGGCTACTATTCTGGAAGGGAAATCAGTAATGAAATTAGCTGGATCAACCACTCAATTCTCTTTTCTTGAAAATCTACCAAGCTCCTGAAAATGAGAATGCAACTCCTTAGATGCAGAAAGGTTCTGGTCCTAGGGAGAAGTATAAAAAAGACAGGTTTTTCTCACAGACTTTTTGAGAAGTCTAAAACTCTTACAGATTAAACTAATCTTGGTCGAGTAATTCATATTTGAGTTTCAGATGCCTTTCAATTATTATTGGGAATTCTGTGCAGCATTTCCTGACTGGGAATGAATCCAACCTGACCCAATATTCATTTGTAGAATAGAGAACCTTCAACTGAGCTGGGAGATGAGGCATAAATTCCTTCTCACTCCCTAAGACACCATGAAAAGAAGACTTTCTTCGCTCCCTAGCTTCAGGTAAGTTGCTGTAAATGAACACATGTGCATTTGCTCATTATTGTCTTCATGGTAAAAGTGGAAAAGAGTTTGTGCCTCACCTATTAAACTTTCAGAACAATTACGTAAGCCTGTATAGGACAGCCTTCTTATTTCTTTCTAAACTAGTTGAATGATGTGTAATCACTTTTAGATTCAAATAAAGTCCATTGATTTTCCTCTTTAACCTAGAAAATGTAACTTCAATAGTCATTACTTTCTATGATACTGGTAGAAAGAAGAGCAATACACATTATATAATAGATGGTAGCAAAGGGCCTTATGCTTTGTGGTTGCTTAAAGTTTACCCTTTGCAACTTGGAAGGGTAAAAAAGGCAAATCATTATAGGACAGTAAAAATACACTCTGAAAATATTAGTCACAAAGTGCACTATAAAAGCATTCATTCAAGAAGATGAGAAACAACCTGTCATCATTGAAATGTCACAAAATTTGCAGAGGCCAGTATTTCTTTATGTTAGAGGCTATGAACATAACGATTATGCAGTTATAATGCTGCGAGAGCTGCATAAAATATTTTTATTTCACATGACTGTTTTCAGTCTTTCTGTGCTGATTTCATCTTGTCTTCCAAAAGAGTAGTCATTCTCAGTCATTTTGAGGGCAGCCAAGTGAACCAAAAGGTCAATCTAATTAAAAAGGAAGAGAACTTCAGCCCACAGGGAAAAGGGTCCAGTAAAATGCCAAAGGAGTTTGTATTAGAGAAGTACGAAGTAAACAGTCCAAAACAATGAAAGAAATCCACACTGGTGTCAAAAGCATAAAAGCAAAAGAAGAGTATGTGACCTTTTCCTACATTATAAATAAATGGTCTCGTCTACATAACAGAGAAATATTGTTTATTAAATGTAAGAAATACAACTTTCAGTTACGAAATTTTACTATGATTTTCTTAGAGACCCAGAAAATATTCTGTTTTAAAAAGCACTTTGAGGGGTGGAGGAATTAAAATGAAACCTGTTTTGAAGTTGGGTTTCCCCCAAAAGACTTGCTTAATGAGTTTAATATCAATGTGAGTCATCTATCATTCCGAAAGCCTCAAAGAAAAGATACAATTTTAGTCTATAACTGCAGTTCAGTTAAACTCACAAAGAGTAGGAGATTTAAACCTCTATGACCTTTGTAACTTCTTTAGTCAAACAAGAATTTACTAATGAAAATCAAACTTACTCTGCATTCTATTGAGTCTGGCTTATGGATTGGAAAGAAGTAAGAAGTGAATTTCAGACTCTGAGTTTTCTGAAATAGTCCATAAATCATACGGAAAGGCACACCAGAGAAGCACCTTACAAAGTCATCAGACAAATAATCATTAGCTATTTCCCACTACAGAATCTTTGTTCTGCAGCATGACACCATCCCTCAGCCATTTTAATTACTGACAAAACTTTTTGTCTTTGGAAACTCTGCCTCCACCTTTCAGTGTGAGCTTTTCATAAAATATGAGTATTCTTCTGTACTAGAAGCATGTGCGTAAAGCACAAACACTTAATGTAGAGATGGTGTAACACAATGTGACTGGAGGTGCTTCTCTTCAGTTAGTCAGTGGCCTTGTCCCAAAGCCATAGCGCATTAACAAGTTGCCACACGGCCTAAGTGGACATTGGTGGCTGATTCTTCAAGAGATGTGTTCTGTGAATTAGCCATATCTCTCTCAAGATACAGTAGAAACCATTAGTCACAACTCAACCTTTTTTAAGTTTCTCTCTTCTGAATAATGACCGTATAAAATAGTGTTGAGGGACTTCACTGGTCAATGTCTCAGTGCTTTCAAAACAAGTTCTCATTAAAAAATGGAACTTGCATTCATACGCCATGTATGAATAAAGAGAGTTGTTTTGAATGAATTTCTGAATTAATTCATCTTGGAGTTTAAAAGTGAATCTTTGACATATTTGTTTTCATACTAATAATAAATAAATTCTCTCCATGTGCGTATGTGTGAAAGGCACTATCTGTAATGAATAAGTGGTAACAAGAATTTTGGGTCCTGCAGTTAAGGCTTCATTAATGATTGCATTGATAATATTCACACCTGAATCAAATTTCTTTCAAAATTTTCACCTCTGCAAGTTAAAAGAGGACTAACAAAAGTAATTGTTATTGAGAAAGAAGATAACATTTGAATCCAGGGAGAACAAGATCTGCTGAACAAAAAAAAAATACTATCTTTCCTTTTTTAGTATTTGGAATAGAAGTTTTTGGACCCATTTTGCTACGTCATGGTTGAACAAACTTTCCTTTTCCAATTTCAGAAGAATGTATTGTTATTAAAACAACTTTTTACATAAAAGACAAAGACCTAACTGGTTCTGGAAATTCAGTTGTCAGTGGGTATCCCATCTTTTCGATATACTGAAATTCAGGCAGCAAAGCAGAATTATTATATTTTGTTAACCTAAAGTTTATTCTGAGGTTTCTAGTAAATTGTAGCAATCTCTTCATTTTCTGTAATAAGGGAGGAATATTATCCAAAACTGTTGAACAGCTGTTATATTGAATCCCAGAGGTGGCTGCATTTCTGTAGCGGCTGAAAGTGCTTCTTATATACCATACGGTATGGAGCATTATTATATACGGTCAGGCTAAATGTATTAAACTCCCACTGAAAGTAAAAGAATTTATGCTTGCTTCCCTCGGTGACAGAATTCAGTGTATGAACAAAAGAAGCACTTCATAAGCCTACAAGGTGAAAATCGCTGTTCTAAACACAGGCAATCCCCTTCTAGCTACGTGACATCTGCTGTTGTTCCCTCCCATTATTTGCACTACATGCGTAATAGAAAGGAACCTCAAAGGCAGAGGTGACTCAGTTCCGTTTCTGCATCTACAGCTGTGTTAAGAATGTGCAGAAGTGTTTTTTGAAACAAAGCTTTACAGTGCAAGCTGCAGCTAAACAAAGCAGACACAGAAATTTACTTTCATGTAGATTTGAAATGCTGCACACGTAGATTCTTTTCCACAGTTGCCAGCTCTCTTAGGATAAAACTCATCTCCCTGCAATATAATAAAGAATTCAGAAACTTCAGGTTTCTCCATAACAATAAGACTGCTCCTTAATGTTGCTATACTACATCAGCTATGCCTTCTTTCTGCATCAGCGGAGAGACCCTTAAATCTAATCTAAGCAGGTACCCAATCAGTTATTTTGAATTCTGTATTGCATATGTGGATATATTACTGTAGATTTCCAGCACTTTAAAGTATTTGCGCAATCTATTGCTAAAACACTTGCCAAGTTATCAAAACATGAGGTGAATACTAATGATGTTGATCTGATTCTTTCTTGGGTGCATAGGGGTTTAACACTGCTCTTCGGAATTTCATAGAGTACCAGAAACACACACTAATTGAGCTTTATATTCAGTAAGATTTAAAATGAAGAACATTTTGTTAATCTACCAGAATAACAAAACAAAATAAATAATGATCAGATTTTAGGATGTTGAAACATATTATTCAAAGCTTAATAACTAAAAGCTATCAGAGTTTCCTAATGTTTATTTCAGGTGTTATGTTATTTCACAGCATGGATTGGAGGAAATAAATGTATAGGTTTTGTGCAGAAAATGTCACAAGCTGTAATTGAATTCTATTCTTGGAAGTCCCCATTGGCTACAGTATGAGCTTAACATCATATGATGGAAAAATCTGAATCAGGTTTTAATGGTATCCATAGAAAAACATAATTCAGATATGTCCATACAAGTTTGACAGTGATGAAGCTCTCTAGGTATAGCTATATGGAAGAATGCCATACTGTTCAGAGATACCTGAGCTACTTCGGAACAGACTGTTTCTGGAACTGGAAATTGTAGAACCATGGGATTATACCTCAATTAATCAGTTCTGCTGAGAAGCTACATACGTTTGCTACTGCAGAAGCACTGTAGTAATTCAGCACACTGTATCCAAGTCCAAAGCAGTACTACTGTACGGGGCTGTGGCATTGTACTCAGCCACACGGATACAACTCAAGACATGGTTGTTATCTGTCAGCTTTCCTGTTCTTCCAGTCATAGCTGATTCCTGAAACACTGTTCCAGCTTTCTTATCCCTGTTTCTTTTCCAAGAACATGTGTACTTTGGAGGCAGAGACTTCACATCCCTCACATTCCTGTGGCAAGGGACATCTCGGGAGCAGGGAGAGAATAAGGAACAACGTAGTGTTAGACAGTATAGTGAACGTGATTTATACAGCAAAGACCATGGTTGTTTATTGCAGATCTACAATGAATTATACAACCATCTTCATTACAAACTAATTCAGTCACCATTATATTATATATATGTGTATTTCTAAAACAGCATCACAAAGTAAAGGTATTATCAATGCATGCTACTTTTAGCACTTCAGAACAAACACTTCCCACATATTTTTCAGTATTTTCATAATTTCATACAGGAGAGAAACAAAGGAATACATCTGCCGAAAGCGTCTCAGTAATTTCAGGAAAGGTTGCCCCATTTTCACCCCAAGCCAGATCGGCCACTGTGCCCTAGTTCCATACCTTTTCATTCTACCAGCTAGTGCTGAACTCCAGCCACTCGCTTGACTCTCTGTCTCCTGCCCAGAGCCATCATTTCCCCTGAAGGGAGTAAGGGATGCACAGAATCTGCCAGAAACCTGAGGGCAGCTCCTCTTTCTTTTGTAAACTCTGAGTGGTTCAGAGAAAATCTGCTGCACAGACCAGGAGCAAATGTTTGTTGGTATGTGATACAGCGGGTTGACTCTAGCAGATTAATAGCGCAAGCTACGCATAGCGGTCACAGTTCAGGTACCAAACCGAAATATGACTTGACTCAAATCTTTCCTTGAAAAATTAAATGTTCTGTTTTGTGATAGTCTTATGAAGTCTTTCTAAGCAAATGTAGATTTTATATTTTTTAAAAGTCTAATTCCAGTGCTTAATTTCTTCTATAGTAAGAAAGTATTTTTTTTAATATCTGAACTAAATCTTTTAATCTGCAAATTAAGCTGATTATGTCTGTCCTCAGTGGATATAGTGAAAAAAATACATCATTGTCCTATTTATGTTTTTTTCCATGTGAACAAACAAACTATTCGGAAACAGTAAATATTGACTTGTGTTTCATCATATGCTATACATTTTATTAAAACATTAATTGAAATGGAAGAACAACAGAAAAAGGCTAAATCACCAACAGGCAGCTAAATCAAGCCATACATATTTGAAAATTCATATTAAGTCCCCTGCAGTCCTTTTTGGTTTTGTTTTTGGGGTTTTTTTTCCCAAAAGGAAATTATTATAGTTCCATCATTCTTTGTTCTTCGGTCATGTTCTTCTGTTCTCTCATTATCACTGTTAGTCTTTGTAATTTTTCCATTTAACCCACAGGGCCTAAATAAAATTATATCCTATGTCTTACATATTAAAATCCTCTTAATATGTCCTCCAATAGGTTTTGACTTTTCTGAGTGTTCTTTCAACTGTATTTTTTTTTTCGGTTTATGCACAATTATAATGCCAGACCTCCTAGAATCTTCCCTTCAGCTGTACTGGTTACCCATTATTTCCCTTTTTGTATTCATGCATTCTGTTTCTCCTTTTCATTATAGTTTGCTCTAATATTTAACATGTTTTATTTCTAAACTTCCTCTGCAAAGTGCTTGCAAATCCTCAGATGTTGGTGTTGCCCATAAATTTTAAAAATTGCTGGTTGCTGTTTCTTCACAGGTCTGGTGTCTGCTACATCTCACCTGTACTTCAAGTATACTTCATTATGTCATTATTTAGGCTGCGTAAATTCACTGTCGTAGAGACTTGGTTCAAGTCAAAACTATAGTATAAATGAAGTCTAAAACTAATCATTAAAGCATTTTTAATAAGTCCTAAATATGAAATAAAGCGGAAAAAAATAGGCAATACATTCAAATTATTTTTTTTTTGTTTGTCTGACAGGGTAACTGTCCTTCAAGGTAAGAGGAAGTCATAAGTCATATATGCTTAATACAGTAAGGCTTTAGAGCTACTTCCACTTAAAATTCTTATAGGAAACACTATGTAAATAAAAGCTACTATATGAGCTCCCCAAAGGCTGTATTCACAACTCATTGAAAAATGTTAAAAAATATAATTTTTATTTATATCTTTCATTGTAACACCAAATTTGTTGATGAAAATACTGGTTAGTGTTTGACAGAAGATAGAACCTAAAAGCATTAAGCTTTTTTTAAACTGGAACAGTTAATCTGGGAAGTGCTGTTCTCCTAAAATTCCAGTTACATATTATACTATTAAAGTATATATAAATACTTCTCCACATAGAATAGAATAGAATAGAATAGAATAGAATAGAATATTTTCAGTTGGAAGGGATCTATAATGATCATCTAGTCCAACTGCCTGACCACTTCAGGGCTGAGCAAAAGTTAAAGCATATTTTTACGTGTATTATCCAAATGCCTCTTAAACACTGACAGGCATGGGGCATCGACAGCCTCTCCAGGAAACTTGTTCCAGTGTTTGACCACCCTCTCGGTAAGGAAATGTTTCCTAATGTTAAGTCTGAACCTTTCTTGATGCAGCTTTGAACCTTTCGCAGGAATGCTGAACTTCAGGAAGAAGAATGAAAGTCAGCTGTGCTTTAGCTCTAGATCTAAGAAATCTCAATTCGATTCCATACCAGTTTATTCTACCCTGTTATTATCCTAGGAAAATTTCTTAGTAAGTTGTTTTGGTTTTTTTTTCCCTCCCCAGAGGCAAGGTCTGAGGCAAACAACTGCAGAAATTAAATGGATAAAGTTCAGGCGAAATAACTTTCAGCCACTTGAAAGTTGGTAATGAATATGAAATCTTAAATGAGGAGGACTCAGAAAATGTGCTTAACAATCTATATAAAATCCTGGCTTAGAGAAAAAAAAACGCATTTTTCTCAAAAGAGATCTCTGAGACTGGAAAAGTAGTCTGAGGACATTCATTTATTCTTAATTGTGTCTGCTATGCAGTACCTTAGAAAAGCTGATGCAGTGGTATCAGAGCAATGAGATTTTATATATTACGACAAACTGAACAACCAGTAGGATGCTCAGCAAAATATTGTAGAACCAATTTGGCTTTTAGACTATTACATAAGCTATAAAAATCACTTTTTAAAAAGCATAATTCTGTCCATGTCTGCTCTCTGCTGTGAAACAATATTTTCTATACGTTGATCCTACGTTGCTCACCCCTCATCTGATAAAGTGAGATGACGTAAGATGCTCACCGAAGAGCACCATTGATTCCATATTTTTGCTTCCACAAAATGTAGTGGCCACAGATACTTACAGTATACTGGTCTAAATCTGTATGTGCAGTCACTCACTCACAGAAATATAATTTATATCAGATCATTTATTGAAACCATTGATTCTAAAAAAGCTTGTTTCAGGTTATTTTGCAGATCCACATGCTATCACATTACTTTGTGCATATACAGTGGGCCCCCGTTACCCCTTCTGAAATTGTAACAGACAATCTAAACAGCTTAACTTGCCTCATTTTTTGGTAACAAAACCATTAAAACCTTTGGAAGAAGGCAATTTGCTACAGATTTTCCTTTAATGTGAAAACGGAGGAACCAAAACACATTTCACTGGAAAGAATGGAAGTAATACTTCTTGATCTCTCTGAGTAGGATTCCAGTGAAATCATAAAATTAGTTTCTTACTACTTCCAAAAGGTTGTGGAAGAAACCGAATGAATAAGCTTTCCTGATCAAACTCATAAGATTACAGTGTTCAAATATTACTGCAGATACACCATCAACAAGAAGAAGAAATACAATTATACGCTAATGAGACCTAGATAGCAGTCAGCACATGCAGAAAATGCCCACTCCCTGAAATGAACCAATTAATAAAATGAAACACTATGTATTATAACATGAAACGTTACAGTCTGGTATATAGACTTTGTAATAACATCATGTTTTTCAGAATTCTTGTGTTTGTTTACTATCTGGGGTTACCTGAGAAGACACATTGTCTTGTATTAGTAGTAGCTTTAAATCCGTAAAATGTAGGGAACTCATACCATTTTGCTTTTCCTTTGCTGTCTTCATGTAAGAGTTTCTGCAATAGAAGTAACAATTGGAGACTTGTTTTAATGCGTTGAAAATTGAAAATGTTCTAATAAAGCTAATTTCTTCTACAGAAGAGCAAAGAGAGCCCACAAACTAATAGTTTTGCAGTAAATTTATCTTTGCTCTTTTTGTTTTATCAGCAAGATGCCTTTGTTGTACAGTTCTTGGCATCTTTTCTGTCATGAATAACCCTACACTCATTTCTATCCTATTTAATTATCCACTCTGGCTTAAAACATAATCAGCATTAAACCAGCTGTGCAACCTTGAAAGAACACCATTTCAATAATACATTGATAAAAAAAAGAGCAAGCAGGCTATTAATTTTAATAGGAGCCCTCCCTTCTGACTATAGCCTGGACGCCGTTTCAGAAGCTGTATCCATTTACCACCAAGCAGTAGCATCCCTGGTGCACTCATTATAGCGATAGATTCCCTTCCTAGCCTGACACTGCGACTAGCCAGACGGCCAGCCTGGGCCAATAAGGTCACCTTTGAGGTGTCGGCTTCCCTGCTAATACAGTGGAATGACTTGTGGAAACACTGATCAGTAGCAGAAGGAAATGTATGCGGTAAATAATGAAGCAGCTTAATATAATTTCAAAATGTTTTGTCAACTAAAAATCTACAATGAGAAAATTATAATTTAATGCTGTAAGAGTCTTAATCACTCCATCCTGTCAGTTACGAGTTCTGGCCAGAAACCTCAACTGCTGAAGAAGTCAGAAATTAATAACAACATATATCCCCTGATCCCCTAAGCTGCCAGGATATAAAGCAGAAGTCTTAAATGAAATACCTGGATTTGGACTGGAATTCTTCTATGACACTTTAAAAATCTGTCTATAGGTGCTGTTATTCAGTGGGCCAAACCCATCCTAGTGAAGTTGCACTAAGGATAAGCAAAATTTTCAAAAATTATAGCATTTTCCTATTTGGTGTATTTGCTGCACGCTAATACAGGCCATTCAGGTGGAAACTTTACTGATCTCAAGTTCATGTTCGTTACCAGAATGACCTACCAGGTCCATGCACAAAGAGCTGATATTAGAGGTACCAAGGCAATTAAAAGTTCCCTCACTGTTGCCCACAGTCGCTATATTGGTGCCACGACCAGTATGCTCTGTGAATTCTCTCATGCTTAGTAACCTGCCGGGCCTGCTATACGTCACCGAAGAGTTTATGCACAGCGGTGATCTTGACACTTTACTCTTCACTCTGCTGAGCAGTGACCTTACAGAAAGTAGTACTGATAGATTTACAGAATCCGTACTTGGTTCGTTTTGTATGGTGGAAATACTGTAGTCCTCTTATTTAGGGATAAAGACCTTTAATTCTGAATTATCTGCAGCCATAAATCATAAAGCATGCACATACTCACTTATTATTACTGTATTATATAAACACTTAGTATGATGTATAGGTCAATGCAGCCATGAAGTGCATTAACTCCTACATATCAATATGTTTATTTAATACAGAGACAATCATATATAAATTAGCCCAGATAGCAGAAATATTAAAGAATTTTGTGTTAAAATAATGTAGCAACCCCTTACATCAGCTCAGAAAAATCTTTTTCAGTGAGATGTTTTCAAGCAATCTAGGTATTTTAGATACACATTTTTAATTAATTTGATTGTAATCTCTGTGGTTAAATCCCATAGCATGCTTTGCAAATAAACTTGAAAATAATGCTTCTGTTACAATCAGGACATAACAGGGAGAATATAGAAACTTTAAATGAGATGGGAATTGAAATTTTATTTTGGCATTTTTGTTAAAATCTACTCATAAACACCTGTTTCTAATGGAAAAACAAGAAGCTTTACTGGTCCTATAAAAGTTTTGTAATTTTAGGCATATGTTAAAGGCTTTTTATTTAACAGCTTAGCTTAAAAGGACTTGATCCTCCTGCAGAGGTAACTAAGAGAAAAATTCTGACCCTTAAAAGTCTCCTGTAAACTGCTGTCTAAATAAGCAGCACTTTTTCACTCTGAACTTCTTAGGTACCTTGAATTCTGGCTGTATGTGTAGCCGGAGGAGCTACAGAAAAAAGTTCACAATGCTCTGACAAAAACTGAGAGAGATCTGTAAACTAAGTGGGTTTGAATACATTAAGGAGTTTGATGTCGTAACTGTTCTCTGAATCAAACTATGTGCAAAATGCAATAGAGAACACTTTTTCATAAAACCCACAAACATTATAGAGACACTTTTTCCATCTATTTTGGTACAACTGCCTTTTCCTGGCTATTTCCCCACTTCATAAACAACATTACTCTTCCTAAGGCTGTGTAATTGACCTTATAGATGGCTTAAATGCAGTTCCGATCCTTAAAGCATTTTGGAATAGCTCATTTTCAAATCACAGGAGGTACTGTCGGTCTCAGCCAGGCTGGTATAGAAATGTAGTGATTTCTTATGACTAGTTTTGATGTGATCTGTTTATGAACTGGAAAGAAAAGGCTGCTAACATAAACAATGTCCTCAGGCTGAAAACTGTAAGCAACTAGAGCAGTTGTGTCCCTAACCAAACACCAGTACATATTTCCTGATGGCCTATATCTTATTATGTTCCTATTTTCACAGTAGATTGCTACATTACAGGAAATGTGACAACAAAATACATAAAATTCATTTTTCTGGGCATACTTCTGGAGTGATGTTCTCCACGGTATCTCTCTTTACTTTTCTGAGATACCTTTACCCAACAAATTTTAGAGTTCAACTGAAAGGTATCAACCGATACCTTTCCTTTTTTCACTTGCAGTTAGAGTTAGCTGGAGTACTTGTGGACCTCATCCTTCATTCTTTTGTCCTAGACTTCCCCCAAAATATTTTATATGAAAAAAGTTACATCCATTTGAACAGGCTCGAGTTTTTTTTGTCTCTGTCCCCGAGTGAGACAAGAAGGTTTTGTCCCATTTTGTAAAGCTAACTAATAAGATGTTGCTAGGGGGAATAAAAGGAATTGCTGAGAAAGGAAAGAAAACCAACAGTCCTCGATTGCTGCTCAGCATACTCTGCACTCACCCCGACCAATTCCCACTGAATGCCTGCTGTTACTAGAGCTTTATGTGCTGTACTGTGAATCAAACTCTGAGCTGGCCTGAAGTGGTGTAGTTCCACTGACTTCTCTTAAGCTGCAGTAATTTATGTTAACTCAAGATCAGGCCTTATTACCATTTAACAGTATACCGTTTTTAAATGCTGAACATATTTTTTGAGCTTCATATTATGACATGGCATGTGTTTTGGTGGCTATCTGCACGTCTTGGGTGGCTGGAGACACTTCACTTTGCCGTACATCTTTCTATACTCCCAAATTGTGCTGATGGCTATAACAGCACTAGTTGCTTGTCATGTCTTATTGCTTAAAAGCATCTCAATGCATTTATACCACCAAAGCAATAGATTATATCAACTTAATCGCATTTTTTACCGTGTACATTTGCATTGTTGCATTCATTAAATATGTTCTAAAATTTAATAAACCATAACAATAAATTTAGAGATGGGTAAAATCTACAGGTTGCTAGGGTTTTTTAAAGCCTAATGGAAACTTATATTTCAAAGTTGTGCTCACAGTTATATTCTTTTTCTTCTCCTTTTTCTTTTTAAGAAAAAGAATAGAAAGTAGACAAAGAAATAATTCTAGTGAAAAATGCTGTGCACTATGTTGGGCACCTCCTTTGACAGCCAAGTTTACCACATTTTCTGTACTTTTAATAAATATCATTGCTTACTTTATTTCATTCCAATCATTATGTGTTCTCTCTAAACTGCATTCAAGTTACTGAAAAGTATTTATTTTTCAGCTTGCAGTAAAATGGACTGTACATGCAGATGTCACAGCAGCACTGCAGAAATATAACAGCTTAATGTCAAACTATCCTTAATGTCATACATCTACATTACATAATATCATACTATAAATTCAGAGTTTGTTTGAGTTGATAAGATGTTCTCCTCTTCTTAGGTGTACTTAATTATTGCCAGTTTTTTCCCAGCCATGGAAGTGCCTGCTTTGATTCTGTGTCTTGAAAATAAAATGAAAACTAAATAAAGTGAAAAACTGCAGGGCAGTATTAAAAATGAATGCTGTAAAAATGTGAAATGTTGATTAAACATCAAATAGTAGGCCAATTAATTATCTAGGAGCTGTGCAATCATTTCTAAACTTCACCCATTAAAAAAAAACCTAAGTAAAGAAGTTTCTAAACTTACTTTTAATTGATTTTACTTACAAAATTTTAATAAACACAGACAATGGAGAGGAAAGAGATTTTAACATTTCTAACAGAAGTTTTGCACTTCCCACATTAGACTTATTCTAAGGAAAACATGGCATTTTGAATCAATTTTGCTCTCTCAAAAATTAAAAGACAATCAAATCTAGTCAGTAAAAAGGTGACTATAGATGTATAAGAGACAGGAATTATGTTTAAGGAATGCATAACAGCATTGGTTTCAACACTGAAAGTGCCAACTGAAACAGTGCTATCATTCAAAAACCAGGTATTATCATAAAGGGAAAATTACTGGACTAAAAAGCAGTATGGACAAGAATATCCTAAGGACTACTGGGATAAATACTTAACTTCATAAATAGACACTTAGAGGGAAATAATTTAGATTGATTTTACCTATTTTCATCCTTATTTTTCTGAGCAGATAAGAATGGATTTCAAAGAGGGGAAACCACTCTAAACATATATTTTGATAAATGTAAACTTTATGCTTATGTGATGAGAAATTGTTAATTCACTGTCCATTAAAAGTCTAACTGTTCCTTAGTAATTCCAGTTCTTAGGAAGAATCCCATTTGCTACTTGCTCTGTATGGATTTCATCTTTTCATGGGATATGGATAAAGTAATGCAAGTCATTGATTGTTCCTATACAGCACTGAAAGAAATCAAATATTTTTGAAAGCTGATCCTAAATTTTAAATTGCACTGCTTTTCATGCATTTTGGATTGCACTTTTACCTCCCTGGGAAGATCAAAACTTGTGAGAGACCTGCAATCTTTCTGACTAGAGATGATTTTACACAGTTTTAAAGCAAAAGATCAGTGAGATCTTGCAACTATTAAGCCACTGTTTGGCACTAAATAAAAAGCTCTAACATGAGCTACTCCTTTCAATCCGTAATTGGAGAAGTTGCTGTCATGTTTTCATTGGCCATCCTTTTACTTTTGTCAAATATCATATCCTTTCATGTTGGTATTTTTCAGGAATAATGTCTCCAGTTTGGTCAATGAATTACTTTGGACAAACTATTCTCTATCAATTAATGAATGAATAAACTTTGCAATATATCCTCTGCCTCATATCATGCTGAGACCAGAAGAAATTATTGCTATTATTAGTAGCAGTGCTAATTTCTATTTTAATCTGTAATATCTGCAATTTTTTTTTTTTTAGTTTGATTAAGATTTATTGTCCATCTACATTAGTAGTTGTCAGTACCATTTATCAGGAATTACTCACTAAAAGAGATTAATCCTTAGTGTCCAAGAAAATTCCTAGTCTAAAATGACATAGTGTTTCACAGCCATTGAATGCCAAGACGAGCAAGACTAGTGAATGAGAAAGAATGAAAATGCTGATAAAACTTCACCACAGGTAGAAATCCCTTAGAATTCTTAGTGTTGCAGTTATGTAGATTTATGATAAACTCTCCTGAATGAATCATTGACATGGATGCACTGGAATATTTTAGGCAGTAAACAGTGTTTCCTCCTCAGCAACGCCCTACAATTCTACAAAAGATAACATTACATCAGGTTGCCGGAAAAATTATTGCTGAATATTAATCAGAATATAATAGTTCTTAAGAAATTTATCTATTCACATATGTCTTACCAACAAGAGAAAATAAGTCACTCTGTGTTGATCATGCATGCTATCTCCTGATAGGCAACAGGTACTTGCTACTGGAAGTAGTAAATCTATGCCTGTATACACGGTCCAGTGCTGGAGCGTGTCCAGAGAAGGGCAACGAAGCTGGAGAAGGGTCTAGAGCACAAGTCCTATGAGGAGCGGCTGAGGGAACTGGGGATGTTTAGCCTGGAGAAAAGGAGGCTGAGGGGAGACCTTATTGCTCTCTACAACTACCTGAAAGGAGGTTGTAGAGCGATGGGGGTCGGACTCTTCTCCCTAGTAAGGGACGACAGAACAAGAGGAAACGGCCTCAAGTTGCGCCAGGGGAGGTTTAGATTGGATATTCATAAAAATTTCTTCACCGAAAGGGTTGTCGGGCATTGGAACAGGCTGCCCAGGGAGGTGGTGGAGTCACCATCCCTGGAGGTATTCAAAAGACGTTTGGATGAGGCCCTAAAGGATACGATGTAGTGGGGGACTTGGTAATGCTAGGTTAATGGTTGGACCCAATGATCTTGGAGGTCTCTTCCAACCAGAACAATTCTATGATTCTATGATTCTATGAATTTCCCTTCCTTTCTAAAAGTGAACACTCTGTCAGTCAAATCACTTAAATGTTTTACGCTGTCCTTCCATCAAAACAGTATTTTCAAAGCATCACAGAGGGATGTTTGACTAGTTGAAAGAGACTTGTATTATTGCAAAGATCCCGGTTGAAATTCTGGCCCTACTGAAATCAGAGAGAGTTTTGCCACTGATTCCAGTGTGGCTATTACTTCATCATAGTCCAGGATGCCAGGCTTCAGAAAAATGCAAATTAGAATTGCAAAGTTATAAAAACAGACTTTGTAAAAGAAATGGTAAGTCACCCTTAACTACCTGTAATGCACTGAATGTGATACTGTAATGATAGCACTTTGCTAGCTGTTCTGCATTCTGACTGTCACGGCCAAGGAAAAAGCTAATCGGTGCACTTACCATCAGAGACAGGGGACTTTAACATGTCCCTCATATCACGCCATTCCTATCCCTGAATTTTTTTAGCCAGGACCATGTTTTTTAATTGCAAAGTGAAATAGATGGTGCTTTAATTTTAAATTAGGACTTTATGCGTTTAAGTGGCACAGGTATTTTCAGGATGATTCCTGGGTATATTAGCTACTTTGTTTAGGTGAAGAAAAAGGCCAAACTCAAATTCACTTCTAATGAGCCATGTGCTAATGTCAGGGCCTCTGCTGTCCACTCAAATGCCATAGAACACATCTGACTTTATAATGAGCCAAACAGTTTTCTCTTCCTAATCTCAAGTTAGCCTTCTGTTAGGTATCTGTTTCCAAATTTTACAACACTATAGTGGAGGTTGTGTGCTTTCATGGCTAAAATCCAGTTGAAGATGTACTTGTTCTAAAATCTCTCACATTTTGTCAAAATTATTGGCAAGCAGTTGCCTTCATATCCTTTGCAGTGAAAATGTTTGACCTTACAGAGTCCAAATGGCTTATTGCCTAGTTTTGATCTACTTTGTACACTAATGGGGAAGAGATCAAAACCAGATGACAGACATCAAGGCAAACGGCCAGTGGCAGAATGGTTGGCCTGTAGGCAGAAAACTGAAATAAACCTGCCAAGTATTTATCTCAAGGGAAAACTACCTCAAGCTGACCGCTTTTATGATTAACTCCTGAATGGTTACGGAGAACCACTAACAAAATTTATTTTGAAATTTGACAGTTTGAAACTTTTTTCCTCTTCTAAAATGGATTTTCTTTGCATTGGTTTTAGAAAGAAATGCAGAAGAACCAGGTTTGATAGCTGCACATAAAGGCAGACGGATCTTGAGAAAAGACAAATATGGCTGTAGGAAGGAATTAGTAAAATAAGTAACTTCCCTGTATTTTTCTTAGGGCAAGGACAGTGTTAAACAATTTCAGTTTCATGGCACTTTAATCAAGTACGTTGGTAGTGCATCTGCTGGATTATTCTCTCTAATATAACCTCAAGCAAAATGATTTAACTATAGACGTAGCAAAAGGAAAAGTATTAAAACCCAAACTTAATAAAGCTTCTTTTTCTTAGTGAAAATAAATTGAATTAGACTATGTTTCTACTCTATGATTTTTTATCACTTCTACTGGCAAACAAATTTTATACTCAGAATAACAAATAATAGAAGGATTATACAAAATTAATAGCTTAGTAAACAAACATTATTGTCATAATTAAAAGTCATAATTTAGTCTCCACAAATTACACTTTTTCTTTAAGTATGATAGCTTGTATTTCTTAACTCTTTAATATCCTTAAAAACATTCACATTTAGATGCTGAGGCCTAAAGCACAGCAGATTGCAGTAAAAAAACTTCAACGAACCATTACTGTATTGTTCTTCTCTTACTAACAAAAGCAAGGAGTAAAACATAGTACACAAAACCACAGTACATCTGTACACAGTACAGACCCAAACATCCAAAAAAAAAAAAAAAAAAAAAAGGATGAATCAGCCACTTAGGTGGGATTAAGCCAAAAGACTTAACTATTTTTTCCAACTTTTTGCCCACGATTAGGTATACAAATCTACAATCACATATTAAGTAATTACAATTCATTACCACAGGCAAATCTGTAGCTAGCAGGCACCAAAATTCTTGGGTCATTTAAGGATCCTGCAAGGTAAAGAGGAAGAGAAGCATTTCACGTGGATCCGGAGATCTCAGCCCCTACCCCAGAGTTCAAGGTCCGTGAGTCTTTAAAATGCTGCCCCAGTCAGAGACCACAGTCCCCAAAACTGCTCTCAGACCTTGTTTTTGTGCAAACTGACCCTTGGCAATCCAGCTGTATGATTTACTGACTGAAACAAAAGCTAATTGTCAACAAACATTAGCATCTAATATCAACACTTGTTAACTGGTAGACTCTGTAAAAGCAGCTTGCAGAGGTGGAATGGTGTGGAGACAGTAGTCGTTACAGCGTACTTGGGGTGTCCAATCCTCTGCAGAAACGCTACTGGAGTTCCTGATACTCCACAGTTTTAATTACGTTTGAAACATTGCTATGGGATTTCACAATAATCTCCTGCATAAGCTACCGATAATGTTGGTTTCATACTATCCTCGAAGTGTGATAATGCTGCAGAGGAATTGCTTTGTGCTACAGATAATTTGTTAAGTGCCAAAAGAAGATTATCACAATAAAAATGACACATAATAAACATTAACTCTTTCATTTTTGTGGGTATATTTTAAGTTTTAGCTACTGAGACGACAAAATATGCGACATTGTTTACTTCTTTACGAAGGTAGAACTCGTTTTATTTCTAACAACTTTGTGGCTGTTAGAGATTTTCAATCTCCTTCTTCCATATTTTCTTTCCTTTTCAGTCCACCTGGAAACAATAAAATGTGTAGTTTAGGAATATCTGAGCTTGTCCTGAATGAGAATAGTGATACAGTAGTCACAGCAAAGTGATACACCAACACTGTTAGCTTAAATTGAGACTTTCATCAAAACTGTACAGAATTAATTCAGGTATTCTTTAATGGCCCTGCATTGTGCCATGTAGACCAGCTCTTGGAGAAAGACTGTACATCTATTCAAAGGCCTACTGAGAATATAGTAACTAAACTAAGATAAACTTCTGGAAGGAAAAGTGATTCATGTGAATTCCTCTGATGTAGTTCTCCTGAACTTAGCTTTACTGTGGTAGCAAAGGGGGAAATGTTACACTTACCAGTTACAGGATGTACAAACCACTTGACTACAAAACATGGACCACAAAACATGCCATTTGACCTTCAGATGGTAGAAGGATCTGGGTAGGTCTGGATTTATTTCTCATTTAAAACTTTCATAGAGATGTACAGTTTTGCTTGATTAAAACAAGTTGTGACAAGCTGGTTAGAAATAACTCTCGCCTCCTTAAATAAATTTTCAAAACTTTTCATTTAGAGACTTTTAAACAAAATATTTCTATTTTTAAATATATTGTGATGTTTTACTTTGAAAAATGCTACGTAGTTTCCTTATGAACCATTGAGAATCCTTTTAAAAATAATATGACTCTGGTATCCATAGGGCTATCTTTTATTTTTTCCAAATAAAATAAAAAGTCATATGCACATTTTTAATCCAAACTTGACATAAGCTCACCCTGCACATTATGTTGCTCCATCCTCTAGCTTGAGTGAAGAGGGTTAGGTATTGGGTCATATAGCATTCCACATTATATCTGATCTCACAGACGACAAAATACTGTCACTAATATTTTGGAATATAGTAGCTGTCTCCCCTGCTGTCTGTACTTGAGACAGCTTTGACTCCTGTGTCCGGCATATGACATGTTACAGCTTTCCATGAAAGAAGTGCAAGCATACCCCTTTTGCAAGGTGACCTTAATTTTGCCTTGAGAATGACAAAATAACAACAACAAAAAGTAAAATCTCTAGGGGAAAGTAGCATCCCCTTCTAGGAAACTTCATTGTAACCTACTAAATGGCAGCTGCTCCTGCAGCATATGTAGGGAATGCCTCACTGTTTACACTTGCAACATACACAAAACAAATCCAAGCAGATATACACTCTATAGGAAAAAAGAGTTAATAGGCAGCAAGATTCTACAAAGGAAAGCCCATGGACAGATTTTATTTCTACCTCAAGGTCTACATTTATCTTAATACATTCAGCTATTACTTTACATTGCCTATTTAACAATGTCTTTCAATACACCGGTTACACTGATTCTTCTGATAATGATGTGAAAATAGAGGTGGGGGGTAGGTTTAAGACATGAACAATTAATCAAAAATATAAAATATTCTATTTAGGTCTGTTAACTAGATTGGATACATACTGGATTTTCTACCAAAATGATATTGTTTTCCTTTTCAAAACAAAGAACATTTGTGGGTGGATAAAGATTTAATTTTATTTAATTAAAATAAAGCATTCTGCTTTTGTCAAAATTTTATTTAACATAAATTTAAATGAGAAGCAAAGTTACATCTGAATGGAAAACATAATGTTCCATTCCAAAAAGATCCTATTAAATTTTTTGATCTTATAAATTATATAAAAAATTGTATAAAATTTATTGAGAGTAACAAATTCTCAGGACCAGGATTTCCCAATGAAAGGCATTTCTTCAGAGGAATTGCCAATAGTTTAATTGTTGTTCACTTTTGTAGTAGTTCACTTATGGTTGTAAATCTTAGGGTACTCGGAAGCAATTATGGTAATCTGCTTTAAATAGTGCTGTAAGAATTTTTTCATTGAAAAATGAGCCTTCTTCAACTACCAAGATAATATTAATTCTATACACATATAACATTGTGGATAATGTAACTACTGATTTCTAATATACGTAGCTTTCCAAGTTATTTTTCATGGAACATGAACAAATTTTAGTTCTTGGGTAACTATCATGTCAAGTTAGGAATTCTAAATTACATTACTTTTTTATAATTCTGGAATACATTCTGCTGACTGGTTTGTTTGTTTGTTTCTTTGTTTTCCCCAAATCTTTAAAAAGACTATTTTATGGAAAAAAAATATAATTTCCAGTTCATTGTTCTCATTTGGAAAAGAAACAAAATGGAAGCATGGCATTGTTCTTGAGAGGAAAGCCAGTTTATTCAGCATTCTAAATTTTTCCTATGGAGTTCATTTGAAGAGAAGAAGTTGTGTTAACAAGTGAAAAGTTTATCCTCTTCTCTTAAAGTGGAATGAGATCTTGGGAGTTATTCCTGGAAAAGAGGCTTTGTTATGGGCTACTGTGTGTGAAACAAAGAATTGCACTGCAATCTGGTTTGTTATCTTATTTCAGTACTATATATAAGTAAAGCGTGTATATATTGACTTGTGTTGCCAGAAGGTCAAGGGAGGGGATTGTTCTCTCTGGATTGGTGAGACTGCACCTGGAGCGCTGTATCCAGTTCTGGGCTCCCTGGTACACGAGAGACATGGAGCTACTCCAGAGAGTCCAGCAAAGGGCCACAAAGATGATGAAGGGACTGGAGCATCTGTTATATATAAGGAGAGGCTGAGAGAGCTGAGACTTGTCAGCATGCAGAAGACAAGGCTTGGAGGGGATCTTATCAATACGCGCAAATACCTGATGGGAGGGAATGAAGACAACAGGAGCCAGGCTGTTCTCAGTAGCGCCCACTGACAGAGCAAGAGGCAAAGGGCATAAATTAAAATACAGGAAATTCCATCTGAACACAAGAGAACATATTTGTACTATGAGTGTGGTCAAACACTGGAACAGGTTGCCCAAAGAGGCTCAGAGGTCTCCATCTGTGGGAATCCATCTCGATCAGACGGATCAGACAGCTCACATCTCCATCTGGACACAGTCCTGGACAACCTGCTTTAGCTGATCCTGCTTGAGTAGGGAGGTTGGATTGAATGATCTCAAGAGATCCCTTCTAACCTCAACAATTCCATGATTTCTGGAATTCCCTGATTTCTTTTCCTGAGAGAAACAGATTAGAAAGGATGATTCTCAAAAGAGAGATATCACTGCTGTGAAAAGATACAGCAGCAACAGTAACAGGAGGGGTTTATTATTATTATTTATAAGGCATGTATAACATAAAGGATGATGAAAAATTCATACAACTCAAAGTTGTTCTTCTTTACAGCATGGGGAATTAGAAGATAACTTATAGTACAAGTTCTTACAGTGTACATCTACAAATCTGAGTAAATTCAAGCACTGAAGACTGGAAACTGATTTTCTAAGCTTCTTAAAATTATCTGAATTTTTAAGACTCTTAAGGACGTACCACTCAATTTCCGACACAAAAAATCTATTCTTCTGGATAATCAATTTTCAACAAGAAAATTCTGTTCCTCTGGATTTTGCTAGGCTGGATAGTCTTTCATTTTTTTTTTTTAATGCCAGCTCAGTGAGAAGCAAGATATACTGTAATAATAAATAATGTTGCTCAGATTGAATGCTGATTTCAAGACATAAACTCTGAATCTGGTTCATGGGGAAAGTAGAAAAATGTGAAATGCAGCCCAGAACAAAAATATATACTATTTTGTTTCTTTCTAATTTTGAAATAAATTAAATTTTCGGTAACACCCCTGTCACTGCACGGGCCTCAATAGTGTGCCACAGATGAAAGTACCTCAATGACAAGAATTCAGCCCACTGTATCCAAGTCCTACAACAGAGGGTTGTTGGATTGAGCACTACCATGGCTGATTAAAAAAGTGTCACTCTCATTTACTTGTTACAGAATGGTAGAGTAAATTTTGAAAATGCTAAAACCTGGTATGCTTAATCAGTGTTGGCTTGGGGTTTTTTATTTATTATTGTAAATCTTACCCTACTTTTGAATGAGACTTTTTCCTGTTCATGTGAGTCTTCAACAAGTGTCATCATTTCCCCTTAAACTAGCGCTACTTCCTTGTTAATTCCTTTTTCCACATTTTTTGTTTCAGTGTCTTACTTCAGGTTTCTGAATAAACAATTTTGCTGGAACATCTGTTATTGCATTAACCAGAATACCAAAAAGAACTAAAATCTCAAAACCAAAATATTTTGAAAAATATATTATACTGCCATATTTGTACTAAATCCGTTGCTTCTCAATAGAACGTTAAAAAATATTCATTCTTCCATTTAATCCAGATTTTAGGAATGGAGAAAAGTGTATTATCTTACTAGGTAATAGGAAAACATAAGCTACACAGTTTCTTCATAACACCTTTCACAAGATGCTTCTAGCATTTTTGCATTTCCTGAAACACTCATTTTGAGTTTTATGGTCTTTGATACTCTCCTGCTGTTGAAAGATGTTATTTTTCCTCCAAATCTTTTGTGTTTGATGTGTAAGCATAATCTGAAGATACACATTCCTCCCTCCTCAGTCATAAAAAGTTGGCTGAATTATACGATACATTAAACTGAGGGGAAATGCCAAAATGTCAGAAAAGATTATAGGCTTTTTTATGGACAAGCTGGATTCTGTAAGGAAGATATTCATGCCATCAATTCAGTTAGACAGTACAGTCCTGGGTCCTTGAAATTTCTCCTGGCCAGCAAAAAGGAGTGTTTTTCTTCATATTTCATTTTTAATTAGTGGATAAATGTCACTGACACGTGTATTTAGTTTGATTCCAGGATTAGGTAAGAGAAAATCCAACGGGACCAGTTGTAAGATAGTATTTTCCAGTGACTAGGCATATCCCTCAGTCCATATACATAGAATAATGCATCAACAATTCCTAGTACTTTGCACATACTAGCAAGATATTTTTAAGCAGTATGTGAATCAGTAAAAATAATAGTACATAAAGCCTCACTACTTTAAAAAATAGTATAAAATTTGGCATAATGTTGTTCAAGAAATGTTCCTGAAATACTTTCATTTTCTTCAACTATTAGAAATCTGGTTTCCATTTTTATCACCATCTCTTCTTTGTCTCCTTATTTCTAAGCAGCAGCATATTATAGTACATTATTATAGTATAGTAGGAGAAACTTCTCTAATACAGAAAAAAAAATACCATATACCATATATAATTTAATGCTACTTAAATAAATGTTTTCATGCAATTTCCTAGGAAATCTCTTTCTACTGAAAAATGAAACCAAACAGATTTCTTGTTTGTCCTCATCAGCACGGGAGATACCAAATTTCTGTGTAGCTGTAGACTCTCTATGAAAACAATAGGCATTTATAAAAAGTAGATGGTACTAAGCATGTTGTACAAACTTGGATTTGTTTGACTATAACAAAACTGGGATACTCAGAAAGACAGCTCAAGGCTTGCCAGAGATGAGAGCAAAAGTACCTTTTGCTTCCCTAAGAATGGGGGTACCATTCCTATCTTGAGCAGGGTAAGAATAAAGCTGAAAAAGAGTTGCACGTGGCAGAGTTCTGAAGATTTCGTTTCCTGTGTTATTCCCATCGGAAGGAGTAAAGGAGGAGAGAAACATGGGAAATCTTGGAGTAGGAACGGAGGTGGTAAGTGCTGCTGCTGGAAAAGGTTGCCTCAGAAATAGATCCTGCTCCACTCTTAGCAACCAGTCTGTCTTTCCAGATCTCTACCACAAGGTTTACTTTTCATTATCTCTAGTAGTTTAATGGTCTCTGTAACTCTTTTTTTGTCTATATCTACATCTGTCCCTGCTCAGTTCCTATGAAACTCCATGAGAAAATTTAAAAGTGATTCAAATTTAACCTCATTTTCTCGTACGCTATACATGCTACTCCTTTGCAAGCTGCACAAAAGACAGAGGGCAAAAGACCAAGCTGAAACTTTTAAGCAAAAGAATTTAGTAATGAGTAACAGTCAGCTTGTGACCTGAGCTGAACCACCTCACTGGAAAGGTTAGATATTTGAATACTACACTACAAGAAGTAGCCTATATTGTTCAGCCCCATGTACTCCAGGGCTGCCTGCACAAGACAGTATGTAGATACATCCTTGTAATCTTTAACCTAATACAGTCAGCTTGTAATATCTCTATAGCTAATTAAATGAAAACCTATTTTCAAGAACATTTTTTGTCCTTTTCTTTTTTTTGACTTGGTCATAAATGCTAAACCAGATTTTAGAGCAGATGCCAACCCTGTGAGGCTTGAAGAGTATATCAAAGCTTAAAAATTGGAGGCTATTCTGTGGCGTTTTGGTGTAAAACCAGGTAAAACAGAGGACGCTACGCAGTTATAGGTCTGTCATTTCTAAAATGATCCAGTAAAGGCTGAGAGAGCTCCTAAGTGTATTCACCACTGAACTATGATATCTGAGAATCATTAGGGAATCTAAGTCTATACCTCGCTCCTTTATTTCTGATAGTGAATGTCCTTGCCTCTTAACACTATCCATCTCCTTTGGGCTGGTGAAGGAGTCTTGTGAACTCCAAGATTATGCTAATATAGCAACAAGCTTGGAGAACTTCTTTCAGGGATAGTAAATAGATATTCTCTTGTTTCTAGGACTTTGACATTGTTTAAAAAAAAAAAAAAAGCTGTCTCTGGAGTGAGAAACAAATAACACTAATAATTCCTATCTGGGGTCATCAACTTACATTTTTTGCTTTGCACGCTGATGAATGTAATAAAAGCTCAGTATATTGAAACTTGTCTTTCAGACCTTGAATAATTTTTGTATTCATGGTTTCCTTTTGGTTCTAGCAATTATTCTATTCAAGTGTTATGCAGCCTTCTCTCTTTGAGACTTTTGTCTCATTTTAAAATGTCCATTCTAAGACTGTTAGCTGCATCATATTAAATTATTCACTCTCATAGTTCATCTTTTGCATATATCTTACTATTGTATCAATATACCTATTTCTGAATTTAATTCCTGTACTTAAACACATGAGTAAATGTAAGCATCTGAAAAGACGTATTTAAATAAAGGAAATTACTGACATCGAGAGCTACACTTACTGAGCTAAACAGAGCATTAAAATATATAACGTATTATATATGTGCAAGCACATTAAAAGACCCTCCATCTACTGTATATGCTTTATGTAATAACTTAAAGCCATGTTCTTTTCTTTGTAAGTTTGTTCTAGTTTCATTTGTGAGTTCTTTTTGTGTTGTTATGAAGAAAACAATTTCTAATCAAAACTTGTGAATGTACTTCAGAATTCTGGGGGTTTGTTTTTTGTAGAGATATTGTTCATGTGGTATCTGTCTTAATTTTCAGATAAAATCTTGAATAAATGACAAAAGTTTTTAAAATATGTATTGATGTAAATATGACTCATATAACAATCAGAATACAGTGAGAAGACAGCCCGATGTGAAAATAGGACTGTACAGTGGGAAATTTGTGGTACAAACATATAGTTGCATCTGGTAACTAGTTTAAAAGGGCTTTGAGAAAATACCAGGCATGCCATTAAAATGTACTAGGTGGACTATTTACACCAGCACATTGTTTATTGTCATTAGAAATCCATTGCAAAAAATGTATTTCCTGCTGATCACCCCAGCAAATGCTTGTGCTATTTATAAGGGTTCCAAGGAAAACTGGATTCCACTGCAGTATATTACCGCCCCAAATTTAAATAAAGGTGATGACAACTAAACCTTTCCAAAAGCTCCTACCTCCCAGTATTCCATGCTAAGAGTTTACCTTCTCTCCTTTGTCGAACATCTGTGTGACCTACTTTCTTATTATTAACTGCACCTTATTCTGTTACTGGGGATTGGTAGTTGTACCGCACAGGAGCACTCTGCTCTATTTAAGACAAAAACCTACTGTTGAATTCAATGTCACAGCGGAGTTTTACAGCAGTGAGGAATTGCCTTGATAAATGGCCCTGACATTAGCGTTTTCATGACTCTACCTTCAATGTCATCGCATCACAGTGCAGAGTGCTGAAGTAAGACCACTGCTACCTTCCAACAACATATTAAGTTGAAGCTCACTCTATCTCTGGATCCCATAGGCACAATAAATGGAGAAAATAACACATTTACAAACTGATAAAACCCAGAAAAGCTAATAAAATCAGACACTTTATAGCTTGGCTAATAGTGTCCTTTGAAGGGCATCAAATAACACATCATGTACTGCTCTGGGGGAAATCAAATTAGGTACAGCAATGCTCCCTCTGAACTATGCATTTGAATAAGCAGGAGATACTAAAGCTAGTCAATTCAGAAAGAGAGAAATTTTACAATTAAAGACCTGTTTTTGTTAACATGGATGTATGCTGTTTTGATAGGAGCAGCAATCACCCATCAAATTGTTCCAATTTCAATAAGGAAGTTATTTCAAAATTTTTGAAATATTTCAGCTGTTACACTCTTTTTCCTAACACTGTGTGTGAGAATCTATTGGAAGGACATCATCATATGTCACCTTAGCAAAGAGGACTTTTTTTGTTATTGCCAGACAACTGCAACAATAGCTTCATTAGTCATTTGTGCTGGCTCAAAAAAATTAATACAAACCCTTTTTATTTTCTGATGACACATTCTATGCAGCCATTAAAAAAAATATGGATTGTCTTTGTTCTCATGTTGCAATTGAAAATAATACTTCAATTCCACTTTTCTTTTACTTGGCCACAGCTGGATTTCACTGTGTTAATCTTAAGTACCAAGCACCAGAACTAGGGTGTGTTGAGGCTTAGCTATCAGATCTAGCTCCCTTGATCTCTGACCACTTTCCTCATTTTAACAATATGTCTAGTCTGCAAGGAGTGCAAAAACAAACTTGTTAAGTAGTATAGAAATGTGATGCAGGGTGCCTTGAAAGGTAATAACACTCATTTGTGCTCTGTTTCTATCAGATCTGACAAGCTAATCAAGGTTAAGCCTGGATGGTAATAATGGAGGAGATTTCCAAGGACAAGCTAGACTAAGAAAGAAAGGTAGTACTCTTCCATTTTTGTCATTATCTTGATGATTATGAAGAGAATGCCAGTCTGCTTTTTTTTAGGTGCATAAGACTAAAAACTGAGTCCTGCAGACCTGTTTGCTATCGTTGTGTCATGGTTTAACCCCAGATGGTAACCGAAATACCATACGGTCACTCACTCACTCCCCTCCTCCCTGGTAGGGTGGGGAGGAGAATTGGAGAGAAAGGAAAACTCGTGGGTTGAGATAAAAACAGTTCACCAGGACAGCAAAGGGAAAAATATGAAAATATATTAATAATGATAATAATATGTGTAAGGATAATAGAATATGTAAAACAAACGATGCACAATTTCTCACCACCCAACGACCGATACAGCCCGTCCCGAGCAGCAGGCAGGGAGCAGGGGTATCCCCCCCCAGCTGTCCCTGAACAGCAAGTTCCAGAGAGAGCAGGCGAGGGAACGAACAGCCGAACGAACGAACGAAAAGGCCCGAATGAATGAAAAAAAAAGGAAAAACAGGGAAACAAAAAGCAACCCGAAGGGAAGCTTAAGGATTAAGGCAAGTTAAGGGAAGTGGCCCACTGGCCGACCCTCACGTATACCAGGCATGACGTCTATGGTATGGAATACTCTCTCTGCCCAGTTTGGATCAACTATTCTGGCTATACACCTCCCAGTTTTTTGCACCTGCACATTAGCAAAACCTGGGAAACTGCAAAACGTCCTTGATCATTTAGCAGCAACCAACAACATCAGTGTACTATCACCATTTTTCACATACTAAATCCAAAACACAGGAGCTGCTGAAGACAAAACTATCTCCATCCTGGCCGAAACCAGGACACATTGCTAAAAAATACCACAATATATCAAATCTTTAAAACAGACAGTATGTGTTCTTGACCCAAGGAACTTGCAATAGAAAGGCACAGCAGGTATTTCTGTAGAGCACAGTAAATGATTTTTAAAAAGCAAACCCACAAAATGGTGTTTGTGAATAATGTAACTGAAAATCATAAAGGGTAGGTGGTACCTTACATGGAGAACCCATTGCCTTTTCTGGGATTCTGGGCTCATATGTTGTTCCCATATTCAAGCAATGTCTGCAGATCTATCATCTACAGTTTAATCTCATTTCATCAGAAACAGTGGTCATTGTTATGAACTCAGGAGCAATTGCTGAAAATTTCCATATTATTCCATCACATACACAATAAAAATACATTATAGTGAGACTGAACAAATAACTTTCTGTCTTCAGATATTAAGCTGCTTATAAGTAATTGGGTATTAATATTGTCAGGTAAAGTATAGTCCTAACTCCTGAACAGCTGTGCAATTGCTGTTTGTTCTCATTTAGCAACTACATTCCATCTTTGAAATTGCTGCATATCTCAGGTATGTGAAATAATCTTTATTTATAGGAAATTTGATACATTTATAAGAAAGCTAATATATATGTATATATAAGCTGACAGAATCAAAGACCTTTGAAGAACATGGAACCATAACCTATGCATTGTAGAAGGTCGCTCATGCAATTTCCTGCAGCGCCATGGAATTTTTTGGTATTGGATAGAACTGACCAAATGACAGTATTGGCAGTCATTGGTAGGTTGACTCAGTGGTAAGTCAGATAAAATCTTACCATAACATAATTAAAAATCTATCTTTCATAGTTGTGAAGGGACTTATCTGAATTGTCATGTTTCAATGTGACTATGCTTTCATATTTCCAACAGATATATTGGAACATTTAAACAAATATTTCTTGACTAGTAGGAACTCTTCTGAGAATCAAACCAGCCCTGTTACAATGCTTTTTAAATTTTTAATTAAAAAAAAAAAAACAAAACACACAATGAAAAGAAAAGAAAAGAAAAGAAAAGAAAAGAAAAGAAAAGAAAAGAGAAGAGAAAAGAAAAAAGAAAAAATATGACAAACTATTTCTTAATTGTGAGGTCTTTTCACCTTTTTTCACCTTTTGAACTCTTGTGAATTCTTCCTATATATGAGGCACTGGCACATCTACCATAAGTAAGCAGTTGGATTTGTGACATGAGTTAAATGGTTCTGGCATGTTTTTATGAGATCACAGCATGTCTTGTTTTACCGGAAAGATTGCTGTATGCTCTACAGTTGCATACTTTCTAGGTCAATGTAGTTCTTGTACAGCTGATCAAAGACTGACTGACATGCCTTGGAAGATAAGAATAAGCATTTCAGGAAGTGTTATTTATCCCATCTAAGCATATGTCTGCTACAGTCTCAGGCATCCTAATTAAATGTTCATGTATGCTGTATTAATGTCTGATACTGATATAATGTAATCGGTCATTCATATTCACAGTGGTTTATATGTCCTTTAATTAAGGACAGAAAATAGGTTTGTGCAAAATAGAAGCTAAGAATTGAAATTTCTATTCTGTACTGAGGCAATTGACCATTTAAAAATTTTGTGAATTTGACTCTAAATACGACTGTGTCATCTAAAAATACCAAGTACAATGAAAAGCCAGGAAAGCTAGATCTAATCTCAATTCTGCAAGAAGGGAAACCTCCTAAGGAATAGGTTTATTAACCTAATAAGTTAACATATTAACATCAACTTCCTCTCCCAACCTGTGAAATTATGAAGATATAGCTGTATTATTTCATAAGTTTCTGGTGTGGCTCTTTGTTAACAGTTACAGCGTACCTTCATATCTGGACAAAGTAATAATATATAAGAACATATGTTACCTTCCTCTGTCCTTTCTGCAATAGCCATTGCCTTCTCTTCTTCCACTCCTTTTTTAACCTCCCTCTTGTTCTGTGGGCATCAGCTACCTTTCTGAGATGATCTAAATGATGCAGACCTTTTTTACATAGATATGTTAGATAAATAGACAAATAATAAATACACGATACATGCCTAAATATCCATAGATATAATCAATAAGAAAGTCTAAATTATAGCTAACTGAATAATTGCTTCTAACTTGTGTTTAACTATTTTTCACCAGCAAAGGCTTGAATAGCTGAAGGTATTAATGCAACAGTAAAAAAACCCCTTTTATTACCAAAATCCTTATGCCATCAGATCTCTAACGATATGATGACTAATTAAATACGATATGATGACTAATTAAATACTAAGCATATAGGACACTTCTTTTCGAAAGTACACAGCAGTGCTTCCTACAGTTAAGATGAAATAAATCAATTTTCCATCAATCCTTCTTTTTGCATAACCTCTTTTGAACAGTGTGTTCAAGATTTTACCTTCTAGAATGTTTCATGTACTGTGTGGGGACAATCAATATGAGAAGACCACAAACTTCTAAAACAAAACTTAATCTTTCAGAAAAGTGAAGACAGATTAATTTCCTAGAATCTCTTGCAAATTCTTCTTTTCTATGGTATTCTGTCTTCTTTCAGGTTGTGTGCTTGCTAAATGTATTCTAACGATAACTAGGATTGTACCTTTTGTGCAGCATTTGTGACTTGCTACAGATAGAGGTTGTTATCAACGGTTCCTGCTATTGAGAATGGCTTTTTTATCAAGCTAATGTCTCTTACTGGGCCCCGTGGCTCTTCAAGTATTCTAATATTATAACTTCATCGCCACTTCTAATTTGTCCTGACTGTTTCTTTGGATATTTCTACAATAAAACCATTAACAGTTAAGGCTTTTTTAATGACATCCTTATTCTGGCCTGTGCTCAGCAAGTTTGAGTGTGCCAATGTAGGGTTACTGCTTGGCAGCTGGTTTTAGTTTCACCTGCCCTGTGTCTGTTCTCCTCTGACCTGTCTTTCAATGCATCTTTGCTTGTTGCCTTTTTTCATTGCTTTGTGTGCCAGTTTAAGGTTGAACCCAGGCCTTCTCACCTATTCCTAGTGGACTGTAACCCTCTGTTCTGTCGTTACAGTCTCCTGCCTAACGGTTTCCACATACTTTTTCCAGTCAGCAGAAGGTAATCTCTCAAGGGAAACTTGTGTGTCAGTAGGTACAGATTTACTGAGCGGAATGAGGTGGCTTCATTTGCCCTCCACTCTAACTTTTTAGGAATTTAAAGTCAACTTACATATTAACAACAGAATGTTTAGATGTTGAGTACCGGGAGACCAAGAAGTCTTTCATTCTCCTTATCCACATTCCTGCAATGCAGGGACACGAGCCACCGCACTGACAGGCCTCTCCCCACCATGTAACGTGATGTTATGAGGACAGACTTACCTCTCTCCTGCTCATGCTGGCACGAGGGTTTCATCTGCTTCTATTCTGCTCCATTAGCTATGGTGAAACATTGACATATAAACAGTTCTTTTGTCTGTTTTACCATTGTTATCACTCCTTCAGCAGTTAATGCTACCAAATAGCTCTTTCTATGCCTCTGTGGGTAGGCAGGGCAAGATCTAATATTCAGATTCCCACTTGGCTATGACTTTAAATTCCTCAACAGTATGCAGAATAAAGTGGACAAAATGTTCATTGTCTATTAAGAGTGGGTTATCTATGACATCATTTTAAAATTACTTTTGCCTTTAAAGTTCTTGCCTGAATGTCCTCCAGAAATTTTAACTTCCAGAAATCATTAGGTATTAACAAGGGGGGGGGGGGTGTAATATTTTCTGATTCTGATTGTGATTCATTGTGTCCATAAAATCCCTTGCTATCGATAATTGTACATGTTTACATTCCCAGCTTATATTCTGCAATGAAGATTTTTTTGCTGATCATTGACATCTGTACAGAAGACATTCTTTTTAGTGCATCCCTGGCACAGTTCTATCTTGAAGTATGAAAAGTATCTTTCTTTTATTTAGTACAACAGGATTACTGTCCTGTCACTGAAATCTGATTTATACATCATCTCTCATCAGACATAAGTGGGTTATATCATTTAATACTTCTCCTTTACTTGAGATTAACTTCAGAGCCTGATTGTTTTCTTATGTCAGGTTGTCTTTGTTCAGTGCTTTGCCAGACCGAGCTGATCCTTACCTTAGAAATACATCTGCATTACATTCCTTTTTGAGTTCCTTTGAGTAAAATTCATGCTATACTGTAGAAAACTGAATGTAATTTAAGGACTTGGCCTTTCATGTCATTATTACAGTATTTAGGCTAACATCCTCTGGAGAAACTGGCTGCTCATGGCTTGGACGGGCAAATTCTTTGCTAGGTAAAAAATTGGCTGGATGACCAGGCCCAAAGAGTTGTGGTGAATGGAGTTCAATCCAGTGGGCAGCCAGTCACAAGTGCTGTTCCCCAAGGCTCGGTACTGGGGCCAGTTCTCTTTAATATCTATATCAATGTTCTGGATGAGAGGATCAAGGGCACCCTCAGTAAGTTTGCAGATGACACCAAGCTGGGAGGGAGTGTTGATTTTCTTGAGGGTAGAAAGGCTCTACAGAGGGATCTGGACAGGCTGGATCAATGGGCCAAGGCCAATTGTATGAGATTCAACAAGGCCAAGTGCCGGGTCCTGCACTTGGATCACAAGTGTACACTCAGGAGGACACTTTATCACTCTCTACAACCACCTGAAAGGAGGTTGTAGAGAGGTGGGTGTCAGTCTCTTTTCCCAAGTAGCAAGTGATAAGATGAGAGGAAACAACCTCAAGTTGGGCCAGGGGTGGTTTAGATTGGATATTAGGAAAAATTTCTTCACTGAAAGGGTTATCAAGCATTGCAACAGGCTGCCCAGGGAAGTGGTGGAGTCACCATCCCTGGAGGTATTTAAAAGACATGTAGATGTGGCACTTAAGGACATGGTTTAGTGGGACTTGGCAGTGTTAGGTTTATAGTTGGACTCAATGATCTTAAAGGTCTTTTCCGACTTAAATGATTCTATGATTTTATCTCCTTCATTTGTTTTCAGCTAATGTATTATAAGCATCTAACTTTCTCTTCTTTCTTTCATCACAAAGGAGAACAGCTATATAAATGAATAAAAAATTAAAATCTGCAGTATGAAGAGATTAAATCCATTTATTACTGTATTAGCAGCAGTGATACAAGAGTTACAGGTAGCAAATGGTACTTTTTCACTGCAAAGTATTTTGCACTCTAATCCTCTTCACACTGGACAGTTCACCTGTACACAAGGATTTATTCTTGTGTTCATTTTATATCAGTTGAGCAAGATGTCTTCCATTTTTTTATTCCCCCCCCCCCCCCCCCCCCGGTACTGAAAACAAACACCAGTGTGGTGATTTAATCTAGGCTGGCTGTCAGACCCCCACCCAGCAATTCTCTCACTCCCTCTCCTCAGCAGAGAGAAAATAAAATGGAAAAGCTTGTGCGTTGAGATAAAGACAGGGAGATCATTTACCATTTACTGTCACAAGAAAAACAGAATTGACTTGGGGAATATAAATTTTTTTTTTTTTGACAATTAAAAATACAGTAGGATAGTTAGAAACAAGACAAAACTAAAAACACCTTCCTCCCACTCCCTACTTCTTTCCAAGCTCAACTTCATTCCTTCATTCTTGACTCTTCTACCTCCTCTCCACCTTGAGTGGTGGAGGGGGGTGGGGAACGGGGATTGCAGTTGGTTCGTAACACCACATCTCTGCTGCTCCTTCCTCCTCACACTCTTCCCCTGCTCCAGCGTGGGGGCCCTCCCACAGGATACGGTCCTTCATGAACTGCTCCAACGTGAGTCCTTCCCACAGGCTGCCTTTCTTCAAGAACGGCTCCATCATGGGTCCTTTTCATGGGGCACAGTCCTTCAGGAACAGACTGCTCCAGCATGAGTCTCCCATAGGCCACAAAACACGATCTGGTGTGAGCTTGTCTCCATGGGCTGCAGTTTCTGCCAGGAGCCTGCTCTAGACTGGGCTTGCCGTGGTCTGTAGCTTCCTTCAGGGCACATCTACCTGCTGCAGCATGGGGTCCTCCACGGGCTGCAGTGTGGATAGCTGCTCCAATGTGGTTCTCCATGGGCTGTGGTTCTCCACCTCTTCTCCCATGCCTGAAGCACCTCCTCCCCCTCCTTCCTCACTGATCTTGGTCTCTGCCGGGCTGTTTCTCTCATTTTTTCTCACTCCTCTCACAGCTGCTACAGAGTGTTTTTTACCCTTTCTCCAATACATTTTCACGGAGGTACCACCATCTTCATTGATAGGCTCAGCTTTGGCCAGCGGTGGGTCCAATTTGGAGCCAGGTAGAACTCAATTTGTCCAATACAGGCTCCATTCTCACAGAGGCTGCCCCTGCAGCCCTCCCTGCTACCAAAACCTTGACACGTAACCCAAATACAACCAGTTTCCAAAAAAGAAAGGAAGTCAAGGAACAGAAGAAGACATTCCTGAAGTTCATCTTAATAAACCATCTTTAGTTAAATTAATTTGTCAATAAAATATTAATTTCTTCTTCAGCCTGAGGTTTTAGTTTCTGAGCACAACACAAATCCAGCTCTTGAAGGGTCACATAATGCAATCTAATATTTCAGTGAATGGGGTAAAGGAAAAATGGAAATCAAGGCTCTTATGCTGTTCTCCTGTAGTTAGGCAGTTATTCAGAGTATGGTACTGCTTTATCAGGTAGTGACCTTTGATACACTAGGACCAAAATACTGGAAGGGATGAAATTCTTCTCCTGAAGTTAATTTATAATTTTTACTACCACTGTCTTTGAGAACAACCCCCCGCCTTTCACCAAACCTATTTACACTTTCCTTTCTGCTTTCAAACTGCGATGTCATGAACATTTTCCTTGAGATCAGTGCTTTATTCTGCTTGCACTGTTTCAGATTGCTTTGATTTCTTTTAACTTTCCTACCGTCATGCATCCAATTTATAACTTACAGATCTGACTTATTTATGTTCCTATTTCCTTCTCAGTTCTGAATGTGAAAAGGTCTTGATGTACATGTAAATGGCATTTAAGCGCTTACCAAAATCTCTGTGATAACAGTCAAATAAATCTGTTATAAAAACTGGTCTCTGCCACAGATTCAGATTTTAGTTCCTTACATATACTTCTAGTTTAATAAAGAAAATTTTTTACTACTATTTCTTCACCTCTCTTTCTTTCTTCACCCTCCTACATTGAGGTTTCACCTGATCTACTAGTGGTTCTTAAAAATACCCAGTTATTGCTGGGCAGTTTCCAATCATCTAACCTCTGGCAGCTGCTCAAAAGGTTACGGGATTATATTTGTACAAATGTTTTGATGTTACCAGTGGGGATCTAAAGAGCTCTGTTTTTCAAATAATGCCCATCTCTGTTCCTGGTTTCCTCTGGAAAATGACAGTGAGGCATCACTTGCAATTCTCTATGTTGGATGTAATCTGCAGTATAACTAATGCATCTTCATTAGAGTGACAGCCCTCATTACATATTTTGTGTGCTAGAATCTAGCAGCAAGTGAAGCAGTGATGAGGCTTGGAGCATGTCCCAAATCTGTGAGGAGCACATATATTTCACTATTTGTTCAGCTGGAAACAGCCTATGTGGAGTCATTTGAGCATTCACTTTAAATTATAAGGTTATGCTAAATGAAACAGTACTTAGTTAAATTCTTAAGAAATTTATTTTAAAATTATTCTGGGCTCTTGTGGATGACTACCTGGTTCATAAAACTAACATCATGTCTTTGTCAAATGTCTCATATTCTCTAGGATCAATAGCTGAAATATATCTTACAACTGGGACTTAGGACCTTGTCCTCAAAGATCCTTAGATGCCTCACTCGGTTCCCATACTACAAAGTACCCTTGGCTTTTGGGTTAACTGAGGTATAAGTCGTATATTGGCCTTGTCATTTTTTTTTTGGCAAACTCAAAGAAAAAAGCCAGAACCAGATATGTGAAAAGTGATGTACTCCTTTGCTTCTGGTCTCTCCCATCTAGCACATTAATAGAATGGATATATTTTGGAGAAACTTACACTCTGACTACATTGTGTTTGGTCCTTAAAGTTTTATTTAGTGAATAGGATGCAAAAGTGACTTGGACTTTTAATTCCTAGAAGTCAGGCATTATTAATCAACAGGAAATAAATTGTGATGTCCCTAATTTCATTTCCTTAAATACTAGTCTGCACTTTCTGACCATGTCCAAAATAAAATAAACCATGTGTTCATTCACCATTCTATGTGAATGAAAGAATATATCAGGCATAGCTGCTGGCTCATCCTTCAATGCTATGTGATGTTCAGCAGCAGGACATGTTCTTGCAAAAAATAAAAAAAAAGCATTAAAGGCTAGTCAAGGTGCCCTCAGGTTGACTTGCAGCCTGAATGTTCGTACTGCTAAACAGTGTGATAAAGTTTATGTTCCATCAATGTGTGAATGTGCTCTTTGGAAGTGTTTTTGCTTCATGCCTGAACAACCAGCAATAAAGAGAAGAGGCACAGCATGTGAAGCAGATCCCATCCAGATGCACCCTGATGTCCTTTCTCTGCACTGTGTCGGATAATGGACGGGATTGTTACCGATGATCACCGACTTCAGTTTTGTGTTCAGTGAAAATGAAATTAAAACGCTAGACAGATTTAACTCTCCCCTCTCTTATTATAGAGGCTTTTTTCTTCTTTCTTTCTTTTTTTTTTTTTTAAGAAGAAGAAACTAGTAGGCAGACATGCTAGAGGCACAACTTCACTGTCAAGCAACACCACAAAACATGACATAAAACATAAAGTGGCTGAGCATGAACTTTGCTCAGTGAAAATTCACAGATGATTTGAATACTGGATGCTAGCTGCCATGCCTACCACAGCAGCTTTAAAACCATCAGGATATGATTTCAGTGTTTGAATAGTCAGTTCAAATGTATGACAAAGCGGTACACTAAACCCTTAACCTCTTGAATCAGTACATGCTTCCAGCAAATTCAAAAGCAGCAGGTATTCATTAATTAGAGCAACTAAAACTGGCTGAATTCCCCTCCCATTACTTCACAATAGGTCTATGGTCACAAGTCCTTGCTGGATGCAATTGGAGGCAGAGAAGGTGCCTGTCCAAATAGCTTACCTTGCTTGTAGCTGCTCAGTGCAAATATCTGGTGTTTTCTTTGGTGTTTGTGTTCCACATTCACATTACAGACACAGAACATTACTTCCGCCCATCCCTGCCTCCCCTCAAAAATGCATAAATCGTTCAGCTTTTTTTGGAAGCAACACAGTGTGGCCTCCATCAAACCATAAAAGCTGATCATGACATTGGAGTATTCTGTTGTCAAGAAAAGGATATTTCTGACTGAGACATATGTGATAACAAAGTAGTTCTGAAATAGTTACTCTGCTTTTTCTGTGTGAAAAGCTACGGCCAGGATCTCCTTCGGGCTGTCCCTCCCTGCCCTTAACTTTAAGCACAGACTTGAGGGAAGAGTCATGCAAGGAATGTTGCTGGCTTAAATGAACTTTTTTGTCCTCTTTCTCAAAATGTCTCTCCTGGAATGGAATCTGGTAGAGCTTCTTGATTTTAGAGGATTTGCCCTTAATGATTATGATAAATAAATATATTAGCCGTTTTTTCTCACTTTTAACAATAATGAACCATTTGGCTGTATTCATGGCAAAGAACTTTTATGTAGAGATTTGTGAGTTAGGTCAGAAAAGGCAAGATTCACCTCATTCCTCCTAGCTGACTACTTATTTTTGAAATAACCCTTTTTCAGGAGCTGAGATGTTTTAGAAAACATTTGATTGTTTGTTCCATGGCCATTTTATGAAGCCTGGGAACAGAAGTCCTGGAGATTTTGTCACATTTCAAACTTTATTTGTAGGCTAGATGTGTTAGAATAGTTCAGGTAGTTTGGGTAAGTAAGTGAGCATTTGGCAGTTTAACCAAAGGAAATCTGGTGTTCTAAGCCTTCAGAGGTTACAAAGGATTGATTTCAGTCTTGCTTGCCAGGCAAAACTGATTATAAATCTACAAAAATTGAATCCACCCTGAAAAATGATTCACGCTATTTACACTTCGAAGTGTTAGTTCAGTCATCCAGTTGGAGAATTATGGACTGCAGATAGCCAAAAACTTGAAGTTCTTGAAGGCAGGAAAGAAATCTTGGTCTCAAAAGCGTGTTCAGACACTAAGTTATTCATCTGGTTGTAAAGAGTCTTTTTTTTTTTTTTTAATAGAAAGCTAATACCTGACCAAACCTCATGAACATATGGGAATGTAAATGTAAGCAATATAAACTAGAAGGTTCAATTGACTCTTGAACACAGATCAAATACATAAAGGGTGAAACAAATGAACTAAAAGCAGAGCAATAAGAATTGTTAAGGACCCAAGAATCCCTCAGCTGCATTTGCACAGGTCACAGATGCCTTGACTGGTTACATGGGAGGTGAAGTAAGTAATTATTTTCAAGTATAAAAGAATTTGCCTCCAGGTAAAGTCCTCAAGGGTATTTTCTAAGCCCCAATTCAGAAAACAGTTAAGCTAACAGCTTCATATAGGTAGTATAACCATATATAAATGTTTACAAATTGAGGGGCTATGCTGTAAAAACAAAAGCCTTGATTCTTGAAACTTATATGTAACAGAAATAGAAAGAATGGAATCATAGCTAAGGTATACAAGAGAATATATTGTTATGAACTCTGAACCCATGACTCTAATGGCTAGACTGGGGATTCATACATAACAGAGGCTAACAAGTAAATAAAATTCCAGTTGTTAAGCATGGAGTCAGACTGCAGCACTACACTCATTTCATTTGTAAACATTTCTGTCAGTCTTGCAGTTAGAAGCCTGAAGTCAAATTGAATAAAACTTTACCTCATTTTATGATTAAGCCTGACAGATGTTTCAGGTAGAATATGAATCAGGGCGAAAATTTACAGTGCTCATTATGCTTGGAGATTGCAAATCCAAATACAGCAATGTGAGAAATAAGAACTCCTAGAAATGCTTAGCGGACTCAGGAACCGCAGATTGTTTCCTAACAAGATACAACAAGTTTCCGAGAAGAAATTGTGTCTGATGGCACAAGCCAATGCTCATCCTGAAAATATCAAAAAGCTAAGAGGATCTTCTCCAGCTGTAGTCAAGTCTTCAGGTGTCACAATACAGAAGGTAACAGTGACAGATGAGCAGAATCTTGCATAGGTTTTAGTTTGGTTTTGTTTGGGTTTTGAACTGTGGAACATTTATACCTTAAAGTGTTCACTGAACGTGAATAATTATTATTAGATTGCAATGCAGTCAAAAATTCATACTACAAATTTAGGACTTACTGTAAATGGTACTATATAAACACTGTGTAAAAAGTAATTCTTTTATTACAAATCACAATAGCAGGGGGGTATAGATAGGAGAAAATAGGAAGGAAGAGAGAGAGAAAAGGTCAAAGTAGAAACTGTGAAGCTAAGCACTTGCACAATTATGCTGATTCCAATCAGTGTTTTGTTCTTCAGTTAAAATCGTTAAGTAAACCTAGCTATTCTTTGCAAATGTCCAACTGAGTTTCCACAGCAGAAAGATTTTTTGCAGATGTCATGATCTAGAAGCTGATCCTAAGAAAGTTGGTCTGAAGAAAGTTTAGGCCCCGAGTAATTAAAAATAATAATAAAGAAACAAATGTAGCAGCTTTGCATACACAAATAGGAAAAGATTCTAGGGATGGGGGAATTGTAACAGGTGACATGCTGCATCCTCTTGGTCTGCTGAATTTCCTTCTCGCTCAACCATACTGTCTTAAAAAACCATCCAGCCTTAACTAGAGTCATACGTAGATTCCTTTTCTCTAACAACCGTCATTCATATTCATAATGACCAATTGCTCTGAGGAGCATGATTTCTGCTAGAACCCGATGGCTCTGCACATTTTGCTCTCACAAGTACAGTATCACACACCCTTAATAGATATAATGACATTGTGCTGTTTTATTCATCTCATGCTACCATGAACGTTGGCTTATTGCCTAGTTCAAATAATCTAAGCTTGTCACAAGAATGAGGTAAAAGTGACTTTCTGGAACAGCAATTTTTTAAATGCCTCTCTGGCAGATTCTAGTTCCTGAAGTCATGTACTACACGGGGGACAGAGGATAGCTTTCTAACTTTTTGTTCCAACTCTGTAAATGCACTGGGGCTGGATTAGAACAGTCATTAGCACAAATTCTCCTTGAAAAAGTAAGAGGGTTTTCACCTAGGAAATTATGTGGAATGGTAATGTAAAACAGCATTTTTTTAGAAAGCTGACTTTTTAAGGAGTCTTTTTTTTTTTTTCTTTTTTGTAAAGTCAGTCTTCAAGACCATTGGGGCCTGTTCTGGAGGAATCACAGTGTTGTACATGCAATTCCTAATTCTACCAATCCTGTAGCCCTGTCACTTTTTTATATTGATTGCATAATTTTCCACAAATCCCTGGGAGATTAATGTTTTTATCCATGTAAATATAAGAAATAACTTTTAATATGACATCAGAAGTAGAGCTAGGTGATAACAGTTCAGCTGCCTCACAGTTTCCACTACACGACTTTCTCAGAAAGCTGCTTGAATGTTCAGAGTGATTTTTCTGAAAGTTTGAGCAGAACTACTCCAACCACTTCTGAAAATAAATTAATGAAAACTTTTTTTTTTTTTTTTCAATTTCCCATTAAAAGTGAATGTTAGAATAGTTTAAACAAGAGGCTGTAGCAGCCCCACAGTTTAGAATAGGAATTTGAAAAGTATCAAAACAAACACCCTCACTGGCAAGGTTATTACCCATACTTTTTCTAACAACAGGAGACGTATCACTAAGATAGAAGTCTTTGAAGACCCCCATTTGTATATGCCTTGTAGAATCCTATTAGAGTTTAGCAGGTAAATTCACCTAAGACTTCATTTCTACCGAGCATGCTCTGGTATTAGAGCACTTTTTGGTGTTCTTAATTCTGTCACATCAGGTAGAATGGAAGATAATGTTGTCTGACTTGAAATGACAAGGTTGGGATGCACAGCTAAGGCTAGTGGACAATGTAAGTTTAAAAAGATATGTATGAAAAGTGAAAACAAATGCTGGTTTGTAGTTTGGAGAAATTAATCCACAGAAAAAAACCCTCTGGCAACTCTGATGACTGATGTCACTGGAAGAGCCTGACACTTCCCCACTTTATTCACTTCTAGAACAAGCTTAGCAAGACTGAATAATTACAACCCTCTACACAAATGAGCAAACCTCACCAACCTACAATTTTAAAAAGATAATTTCAAAATTATATCCTTTAATTATATTTAACCTATGCCTTTAACCAATTCTTTATTTTAATCTTTACATGAAGGACTTACACAAGATGTGAGAAATACACACCTAATATGTGATAAATCTTACATAAGATGTGAGAAATTTGGTAAAAATCCTCCTCTAATTAGAATACTTCTGTCTATAACAAATCTTTACCAACTCCACTTGACTTTTTCAGTGAGGAGTTATTCTCATGCCTTTCTCCTGCACCATTGACATTTTTTTTGCAGAAAAGATCACTAACGATAACAAAATAGACATCATTCCTCACATCTGCCCAAAAAAGTTTTGACGTTTTAATAGATCGCTTTTTCATTCTATGTTGAATACAGAGAAACACTGCACTTTTCAGTATCAAATCTTTCATTCCTCATCCTCTTCTGAGCTTCCACTGTGCAAAGTGAGTCAATGAGCTCATGTTGTACAGCAAATGAGAGGGAAAACAAAAGCCTGTGATATTATTCACCATGTCGACAGCCAATACTTGCTTACTTCAGCTTACTTCAGCTAATGAAACGGGGCTTGTTTAATTTCAGTGCTGTTTGTTCCTCACTTTGATTTCCATACAGTTCTCCAATATTGCTGTTATTTTCTGTTTGTTGGGTTTGTCCATTTTGGCTTCACTTATTCACCGTTCAATTTTCTGTTGTTGTAGGTGTAACAAAGTTATGAAATATCCCCTGGTATTTTCTCTTCAACTTTCCTTATGGCAGTATTGCTCAAGGAGTTCGTTTACCTTCATGGAGAGGGATTTGAACTGAGAGCTGTACAAACAGAATTTTTCATCTGACTATTAGTTTAGTAAATCATCACGTCTTTGCTAAGAAGCTAGTTATACTGCCTTATCTACCTATCTTTAGACTTTTGTTTAGAATATCCCATAGTGTCTCATATAGTCTTGTGTAAATTCCATGAGTTACACAGGAGAAAGAGACTGTTCACATCTAAGTTAGACATTCAAAGTGAAACGATACAAATGATCTTTTATTCCTGTGAGACCCATCAGGAAAAAAAAAACCCACAGAAGTTCCCTAGCATGTACTGACTTTTAAAATATTTATTGAAGAAAATCAAAGAAAACTGTTCAATGAGAAAGGGCTTCACATCATGATTTAAACATTTTCATTAAAATCCTTTTCATTTTCATTAAAATTAGTGATGTAAACAAAACATACAGGAGAAAGTTCAGATATCAAAAAACAAATTTGGAAACTGGCAAAATACACTATGATATGTGATTGTGATTAGCTTGAGGGAGGTGAATACACAAGGGCAGAAAAGAATTTTGCTGGTAGTTATTTGGAAATGGTTCTACAATGAAAAATATTAGAAAATTATTGTTCATCAGCTGCAATAATTCTATTGTATAGCCTTTGGATTACCACAAAGTACACAAGAAGAAAAAGTAGAAAACACACTCACAAATTTACCTTAAAATGTGTTTCATTTTGAATTCTTGCTCTATGTTTGAGATATATTTATACTTTTATATTCTTGTACAAGAAGCAAATTAATTGTAAGTAATACAATTTTAAATTTTATTCCCTTATAGCAAACTTCTTATTCACAAATTCAACTAAAGATGTTTGACAGATTATAGATTCTAGTTCAGTAACCCTGATTTTCTGTTGGACTGGTCCTCTGTAATTTGAGAGACAGTAGCAGCCCAGGGGCATAGTATAAAAATGGATTTCATGTGGTTTGCATTTCTTTTCAGCTTTTATTATTTTATTGCATACGTAATATTGTTCTAAGAAAAAGAAAAAGAAGATTTTGTTCTGTTCAGTCTTTGCAGCCCTACCTTTCTTGGGACTTCTTTGAAACAATGCTATTTAAAATGAAATGCAGGGCTGCTCTAATTTCATAAAGCAAAATCCTTTAAGATCTGGCAGATACATTTTAAAAAGCCCCTTGAGAACTGAGAGATAAAAAAAAAATCTACCATCAACTTATTTTTTTTCTCTCTGAAGCAGTATGGTCTCTAATTTCTACTGCATATGTAAAAACTTGTAGAATAATCTATGAATTT